>JAUIRK010000920.1:0-600000 GCA_030549495.1 Nectonema munidae
ATATTATATTAATAGTTATAATTTTAAAGATGTGAGGAATATTGTTCAGTAAAGAATTCTTACAATGCAGAAACAAAATTCTTCAAATTTTAGCTTTGAAAACATTGATTTACTTCATTTTTCTAAATGAAAGTGGAAACTCACACACGTTGACATAGTTATTCAAAAGTACTATAAAAGAACCATTTCTTAAAATCAATAAATTTGGAGCCAATAAATATACAAAATATTATTCTATTCATGTTAGTACAATGTATAAAGTTATAGGTAATCCAGCATTAATTTTCCTTGAATGATTTTGGATTGATTGGATTTTGGATTTGAACCCCTTTAACAAAAAAATTGTTTTCGGTCATTTTTGAGGAACATTCTTTCACAAAGATATTTTCGGCATCGTTGAAAACGGGCATGACGTTATTCAGATCAACTTTGATCTATGGCATTTTAAACGCAAAGAAAAATTAGAATGTTTGTCAAAAACTTAAGGTGTATATAATAAATATAAAAATTTCCAATTTTAGAATTTCAAGTTACAGAAGGTGAAGATGTCACATTTGTTACCAACATTTCTGAACCGCTATTGATAAAATGTTCAGATCAGCATGGCCCTAAGAGTAAATACTCAATAAAATTTAATATGAAAAAAGGTACGATCTTTTTCTCGTTTAAATAAATCATTTATATAGTTTCTTTTTAGGATCTGAATTATACGTTTCAGGAGTCCAATTTTTACCAAATTCTAGTTTGCACATAACATTTAGAGACGAAGGAGAAGACATTTCCAAATTTACAGTTATCAAAGATTATATTTCAGGTCAGAATAAAATCATGCAAATGTCTTCTGATTAATTTTTGCCATTTTTAGTTAAAAGAGTAGAAAGTGAAAAACTTCCAATCAATGCTGATCGTTTATATTCGTATCAGTATAACAACAGAGATTTCCTTGAAAGTAATCATAGTTTGTTAAAAATCGGGATACATTCATACTCTGCAGAAACTTTTAATTATGAAATTTCGATTATGAAGACTTCTCTTGACGATTTTGTGCCAAGTAAAGGGTTATTTTTCATAAACTAGTAATAATATCTTTATTACTTCATTTCAGGTATGAACGTAACAGATATCCACCATGATAAGGAATTTTTTTATGCCAAGTTATCCACAAATTTCAACGGAACATGTTTATATCCCTCGAGTAAGTTTTTATTCGTTTTGTTTTATATTATATCCAAAAAAATTTTTTAAGAAACAGTTAAAATTGTAAAAGGCGAAGAATTCGAAATGGAATTTAGAGAGCTAAGTCAAGAAGAAGCAGTTATAAGTGTAATATGTGGCGGTACTGATAACGTATTTTTCATGCTAATAATGGAAATTAATCCACTTGTTTCTTACAAACATTTTTAATGAACATACTTTGCACTCCTTCATGATGATTACCTTTTCTCTTTCTTTTTGAACCGTTTAAATAAAAAATTTTATCCCTATACTTTCAAGAATGCAGGATTAAATGATGAAAATACTAAATTTATTAATTCTATATACCTGTGATTCTCAAACTAGATTAGAGATTCCAAGGGTGTTCACAAGATGAATCGAAGAGGCACTTGATGGTTGACAAAATTTGCGAAACAAATTTTTAAGAAGAACAGTAAATTGAAAAAAGATGTCCATGCGATTTTAAAATTTTTAAGGGGTCTATTAGCAAAAAAATTGGAAAGCGTGATATAGAGTATTCATGACTCCTGCCTCGATTCGCAGATTTCTTTTGGATCAAATTGAGAATGGTCGATTTACAAGATGAGTGAAAACAACCGAAAATGTGTCAGAAACAGCAATATAGCCAAAGTTAAGCAATAATCGCAATTTATATTGAAAAGGACAGAAAATATTTGAAGAAGTTTTATTTTTGAAAGAACGCTAGATGCTACACATAAACTTATTTAAGCTAAGCTTGTTCTTTTCTTTATGATTACTTTTGCATCTGAAGGAAAGACATTATGTTTTTGAAAATCGTGTTTATCGTAGTTCATCAAAGTAATGAAAAGATCATTTTCCCCCTTTTTACTTATCCGAAATATTCTGAATTAGTTTTGCATTTTTAAACAAATTTTTCACTGAGTTTAAAGTTTCCGCATAGTGAAGAACTCATTTAATCATTTCTTTATGTAAAATTCAAACAAAATAAATCACTTAAGTGAATGATTTACGCTTATTGTTTTCCAATCAAAAGAGTGAGACTTTCGAATATTAAAATGATACTTTCCAATTGTGCAGAAAAAATTTCAATATAATAAAATCAATCCCTAAATTGGGATTTTAAAAAAATGCTAATTTTAGTTTCAGAATCAAAAAATGTTTTAGAATCAGTAATTCCATCTTTGTGAAATATATCTGCAATAGCATTTTGGATCTAAGACCTTGTCAAGCTACTCTCATTTTGAAGAAAATGTGAAACGTTGGGCTGTAGATGTGGCGAACATAGGATTATGCTAGCTTCTGATATACAGCGTTCAAGAGATTTAACTAAGGCTTATTCCTGGCCTCTATCAATTATTAACTCAAAGGCAAATCAAAATGAATATCAAATTGTATTTAATAGTCCTTATTCAAAACCTTAACGTTTTGCACGACTGTTGTCGTCAGATAAAAAAGCCTCAAGCCAGGTCTTTTGTCCACACGAAGTGTTGAACATGCGCTATTTTGGTCCGCAGTTAGTGAAATGAATACCTGGCATCTTTGCATAGCATTTTATCACTGGACTTTTACCAGTCGAACAAGACTGTTTAGTTATCGATGCTGTAAATACGGTCGGTCTTACTACCACAAAGTAATTTCTTCTAACTTGCCCTGTGCCACGTGAATTTCTAAGACAGGCGCTCACAAGCTTTTTCATTTGGACAACTTCTCTTCTTAATATAAATTAAGCATATATTTGATTTGTTTGCCTAACTCTATCTAATAATAATTTGATCCTATTTTCCTAATTTAACTCTTCAAAATGAATTCATTCAAATCTAACATTGATTTCAACTTCAGAATTAATGGCTAGCTTTTAGAGCTTAAATCGCCTACAAGAGTTTTGTGGAGTTACGCTCTCCAAAATATTTCATCGCCTCCTCACATAAGATGGATCATATTACTACAACATCTCGTTTATTACGAAATAACTCTTACTTAAGAGTTTAAAAATCAACCAAAAAATATTTCATTTTAATAATTGTTTGATAGATCATTTTTAATATGGACAAAAAATTCTGTCTCCTCCATCTGGCGCATGAATAAAATAATTGGAAAGCGCAATCTTTGAATCGTACAATGAAAGGTGCATTTCGTTGAAATATCGAATTTGAAGATGTGGTATTAGAAACTACATGGAAAAAACAAAATAAAAAAGGAAAACATGAACATATGAAAAAAGAAGTATTTGTGCACACTAGAGCTTCTGTCTCGAGATTTCTCGAGAATTTTAGAATTTAAAAATTTCTTGATTCTCGAGAAATTTTTGTCGAGACTCAAGAATTTAAAAAATTTTTTATTACTGAAAACATGTTAAATTTTGAATAAATATTAATAAAAAATAAATAATTATGTGTAATGCACGATCAACTTTTGAATATTGAAATTTTGAAGAAATTTTATAATGTGCAAAAAATATTTTTCATAAAATTTTTCTCTTTATTCGGAGCATGGAACTGTTATACAAAAAAGCCAAATTCAAATTGAATCTGTTGACGAGTTTGAAGAAGAATCTCTAACTCAAAGTTTAAATAGAGAAATTAAAGAATTCATCTATGATAAAAAAGAAGAAAAAGTTAGTACAATAGAAGAAGAACTTCAGATGTTCAAACAAAACAAAAATTTGGATTTATCAAAATCAATGCAATTGTTAAAAAATTCTTTTATGCATCCAACCAACTTCTTGTCAATGCGGAAGAATTTTATTTTCAAAACGATTGAGTTTGAAAAACGAAACTTTAAATGCTCTTGTTTTTTTAAAAAGTTATTTTACTAATAAAACAAAATATTTTTCTCGAGTCTCGAGAATCATATATTTTTTTTCTCGTTTCTCGAGAATTAAATTTTATCAAGAAATCAGAAGCTCTAGTGCGCACATATATATATACATACTTAGCGCAGGCAACAGAGTGGGGAAAGATAATAAAGTTCAGAGATGATAAAGCTTTTGTAATTTCAAAAATACGAAGGACTTCCTAATAAAATATGAATAATAGCATAAACTTTTTTCAATTTGTCACGGACCCCCTACTCGGAGAAAAAGTGTAGAATAAGAAAAAGACAAAGTTTATTAATGAAAGCATTACATACAGTTAATTTCCATTCAACACGCATAATAAATAAGGATAATTCTATGAAAGATAATATAATCTATCTAATTTCTAGGTATAAAAAAATAAGGAATTAAGGGCAGCTTCCGCATTAATCTCGGCATTAAATTTATTTTTTGCAAGCTGTCGTCGACCTTGTCGCTCTCTTGGGTAACGATTTCTTAGCAATGACTACAACAGCCTTCTTTACAGTCACCTTTTTGATCGTTTCTTTTTTTGTTGCCTTTCCAAATTTCATACTTCCCTTCTGTTTAGCTGCTACAGCACGAGTTTTTCTGAGTGGTGCAACTAAATAAATAAATTATAGAATAAAAGTAGCATTGAAATGTTTAGTTTTAGGCAAGCTATTTATTATTTAGATGACATGTTCACAAAATAGCCGAGAGATTTTTTTGAACTTCATAATTATTCTTTCAAAATTAATTTTTAAACAACAATACATTTTTAGGACTACCAAAAAATATAAAGTTTCGTAATGAATCTCCAAAAAATGCATAACATTTTCTTTTCACTTTCATTGGTCGAGAGTAGAAGGAGTAGTATGAATAAGAAAATCAGTTTATTCACTAATGCTTGCTTCTTTGGTTTATAGAAAAAGCTGTTTTAATCTCGTTTTAGCTTAACTTCTACTACTTTGAAATAAAAGTCTCAAAGATGCTTTAAGCACAATAAAAGATAAAGCTTTGTCTATAACAATAGAGTGTTTGGAACAGAATTAGCTTAGATAATTACTTGCAAAGAAAATGGGGTATAGAATTTTTAATATATATAAATTATAAACATGGTGAAAATTTAGTAATATGTGTGTTTCCAACAATTTTAGGAATGCATTGTACATCCCATTAAAAAAGGGCCTCTCTTTAACCCTCGCAAGACCAAAGATGGCTTTTTACTCCACGTTTTTTTTCAATTATGAAATTCGTGTAGAAAAATATATCTGACCCATCAAAAAACAACATGTAAATTTTTTTCTTGGTTTCATATCAATTATTTGAAAATAAAAAATACCATGAGATGTGTTATTTTTGAAATTTTAGTTGTTTTTATACTTCGTGTTTAATTAGCAGATGGCGTTAATTAAGATTTTTCAATATAAATTTTCATTATCAAAAGTTTATACACTAAATGGTATGTTTTTCAATAAAGATAATAAATATTATAAAGCTATAACAATAAATTATTTGTATTTCCTAAAAAAAATTTACATTATTTTCTAAACTTTCATGAAAATCAGTAAGCCATTTGCAATACTCAACAAGAATCATTGACGTCAACTTTGAGAGAGAAATAAAAGGACCATCTCCAAGCTGACATCAAGGTCGTTTATTAGTGAAATATATTTGACAAATGTTGACAAGAGAAGAAGGGCTGGTAAGAAACTAACAAAATTAAGTTGAAGTCAATTCTGAACGAACTTTTATATAAAAGTAAGGAATATAAAAATGTATAAGTTGTGCGGTACATGCTCATTTAAATCAAGGAAAATGAAGGAAAGTTGGCCACGATTCTGTGATAAATCCTGAAATGAATGATTGTTTCAAAAAAGTTTTGTCATATGCTAATAATGATAATTAATTAGAGCTGTATCGGATTATACGCATTCACAGATCCGCATTTTACGTCCTCATTCGGTGATCATCTAAGTTTCTGCGTATGCAATAACATCCGCATCAGTCATTTTCAAAAAATCCTGCTAGACATGACATAGCTACTTTCTTAAATGTTAAATATTATCGTATTGTTGTCGTGGTTGTAAAGTGAGTCGGTCGGTCGTAACTCGACGAGTTACTGTATTTGTAAGAAGAATAAGAGATTTTTAGGTATATGCTTATTTTTTATAATATCATTTTATTTACAAAAACTGAAACTTTTTAATTTTTTTGTCTGTAAAAACAAAGAAGAGTAAATTAATTTTTAAAATGTCTGCTTAAATATTATATTGCTAAATTTGTCTTATAGTCAGTTTATTTCTTAAAGCTTTACTAAATATAAAAAAAATGAATAAATCGAGAGAAGTTATAAAAAAAAAGAAATTTATGCTCTTTTTGAAGACGATGACTTTAAAGATAAGTTGATTAATGCGTTCACCGATGTTGTTATGAATCGGATAGAGGTTTTAGAAAATGAGGTTTTGCAAATCAAAGAGGAATTGAAAGTTAAAGATCACGAAGGGAAAAGAATTAAAGACGAGTTGGATGAAGTTAAAAAGGTTTGTGAAACTTCTAACAAAATGAATGATGAAGATAAAAAACAAAGCAACAGACTTGATCAATATACAAGGCGTAAGAATCTGCGTATATATGGGCTCAATACGAAGTCAGATATTTTATCAGGTGATGTATTAAATCTTTTTAATTTCCGAATTTTTTTTTGATTTTACGTAAACGAAAGGTTCGAAAATTTATATCAAACCTAACTTCGATATTTTATCTGCGTGTAAAAAATCAAAATTACTTAGTTATGTTAATAGTTAAGATGGCAAAATATACTGTTTTCATGATGATAAAAAAATTAACATATGTTGTATTAGCGATATCGACAAATTCAAGTGATTTTTCTAAGATTTTTTTATAAATAATAATTAGAAAATTTTTTTATATTTTAAACCTACTTTCTATTTTAATTTAATATATTATATATTCTTTTTTTTTTAATTATTTTTTACCCATCTTTTATTTTTATAATACCTTTATTATTATACCTTGTTCATATATTTTTTTACACAAATATGCTTAATATTAACAAATTATATGATAGCAGTATTTCAGAAATTGAGGAATTATCTAAACGAGGAGATGATGAAATTAAAAATTTGTACTGCAAAAATTACTTTGTTCATGATCTGTATCATGATTTTAGCAAGTTGCCTAATAATAAATTCTGTCTATTCGGTATCAATGTTAGAAGTCTCAAGAAAAATTTTAATCACTTACTAAATTGTGTTAATGATATTGGTTCTGCTGACACAGTTGACATTTTAGGTGTGACTGAGATTTGGAATAACTTGGATGGGTTTAACTTTGTTTATAAATGTAGAGAATCAAGAGGGGGTGGCGTTGGTGCTTATATTAATAAAAAATTTAGTTTTCAAGTTTATGACAAATATGATGTAAACTTCCTAAGCTTTGAATATATAGTGATTGAAATTTTTCATCCTTTAAAAATTTGTATTTTGGTAATTTACAGACCTCCTTGTTCTAGTATTCCAATATTTGAAAAGGAATTTCAAGAAATAACTATCACTTTACAGGGTCATTTAATTACGTTTATTCATTTTAGGTGACTTTAATATTAACTTTGGTATTGATAACATTTGTAATAGAAATAGTTTTAGCGACAACATACACGAAATGGGCCTTAATTGAATTAAATAATTGATAGCATTTTAGCCCCAATATCTCATTTACAAGGGTTTTCCGGTATAGTAAAAGTCGATAATGTGTTCTCTGTCTCACTAATTATTTTCCATCTCATTTTAGATATATTCCAAATAATAATAACCTCAGAGCCAATCCAAAATTAATCAAATTAATTTTTCTACATTTTACCAAAATTTATTCAAAGAAAGTTGGGACCTTAGTTCTCTTTACCATTTAGACGTTAACACCTTTTGTTCACTTTTAATGCAAAAAATTGGAAAACTTATTGATACATCTTTTCCTTTTAAAAAAATAAATGATAACTTAGCTTCCGTAAAATTTTTTTGTAAGCCTTGGTATAATAACGAACTAAAGCTTATTAAGTTTAACGAAGAGAAGCTGTTTAAAAAGTACATTGTAGATAAAAATGAATATAATAGAAAAGAATACAAAAGTATTTCTTATTTCATTACAAAAATAGCTATTATGATGGAAAAAAGTTTTTAGGTCATATTTTTTGTAAAATAAGGTCATTTTTTTGTTCGCCCTGGTTATCACCTACAAAAGTGTTGACTTAAAGAAAGATGTTGATAAAGTAAATTTATTTCTTGATAAAGTTAATAGCTGGTGTATCAACAATTATCTCTCCATCAATATGAATAAAACGCAATACATGATTATAGAGGTCATAGTCGTGCATTAAATTTCAAACTGTCTCATACTACTTTGCAAGAAGTTAAGTTTTATAATATTACCTTGGAGTTATCTTACACTCCATCTTATCATTTAACATGCACTTTAAAGATGTATCCATGTTTTAGGTTATATAACTAATTAATTCTGTTTTACGCCTTCTTTCAATCAAAAATGGGTAATGTTGCACTATACGTGCATTGATGAAAAGCAATTTTAATTGGAAAGAAGTTGTCCAATGATATAATGCTTTCATATGTCAATCTTATATAGTTTGAGTATCGCACTATACGTGCATTGTAGCAAAAACACAGTCTATGCCTGCCTCCATAATACGAGTATAACTACATGATACACATTCTACCAAATAGAGCAGGGTTGTCCAAACCGCGGCCCGCGGGCCGCATGCGGCCCGCGACCCCCTTCAATGCGGCCCGCGGTCTTTTCTAGAAAACCTTTGAAAATTAGTATTATTTAGACATTTATTGAGTTACTTTGAAAAAAGTTGTTTCTTCCTAAACTTTATTTAAATTTGAATTGGAATATTATTTAATCTTATATAATTTTAGTTTTACTTAATCCTCTATATCACATACTTTTTTTTTCATTTCAGACTTAGTGCCACATTTTTACGATGGCTCAGAAAAGAAAAATCTCTGATGAAAAGCGTCAGTTCAAGGATAGTTGGGAATTGAGATTCCTGGTGAAAGAACAAAGTGGTCGAGTTTTATGTTTAATTTGTAATGACATAATATCTGTTATGAAAGAGTACAATGTACAACGACATTACAGCACTCTTCATGTCACTGGATATGATAAATACACTGGTGAGGCGCGGCGAGTCCTACTCAAAGATCTCAAATCAAACCTGCGTGCGCGTCAAGAAAAGATTTTCCAATTAGTGAAGCCTTCGTCTTCTACAACCATTGCTTCTTATGATGTATCACTTTTGATGGCCAAATCAAAAAAGGCATTCGCTGACGGTGATCTCATCAAGCGATGTGCAATAGCTATGGGAAAGGCCATGGGCTTTAAAGATGCAGCTCGTGAGTTTGAAAAAATTCCACTCTCGCATCAAACTGTTGCCAGACGTGTTGATGAGCTTAGCAATTTTGTTCAGGAGAAGGTCAAGAATCAAATTCAGCAATCTGTTTATTTTTCTCTCGCTCTTGATGAAAGCACAGATATAAGGGATGTCAGTCAGTTGATTATTTTTGTTAGAAGTATTGATTCACAGTTTAATGTCAGTGAGGAGTTACTCGGCTTAATCCCACTTTTTACCACTACGAAAGGATCTGATGTTTATGAAGCGCTAAATTCTTTAGTGAGCAAATATGGGGGCTTTCAGAAATGCTCTTGCATTGTTACAGATGGTGCCAAATCAATGACTGGAGCTAAAAGGGGGCTGAAAGCGTACTTGAGAGATGCTGGAGTTGACTGCCCAATGTTTCATTGCATTATTCATCAAGAATCGTTATCTAGTCGCTGTATACGTTTATCTGATGTAATGCAGCATGTATTCAAAATTATTAATTTCATTAGAGGCGGTAATAAAGCGTTGAGACATCGTCTATTTGTTGATTTCTTGAGAGATTTAGATACAGAATTTTCTGACGTTTCACTCCATTCTACTGTTCGTTGGCTCAGTGCTGGGAAATGTCTGCAGCAGTTCTTCAGTCTGCGTAATGAGATTCTAAACTTTTTAGAAGAACTGAGTGTAGACACTGATGGGTTTAAAGGTTTATTGAAAGACGTCAACTTTCTGAAAGGTCTAGCATTCCTCACTGATATTACTCAGCATCTGAATACGCTCAATTTAAATTTACAGGGTAAGAATCAAACAATCTCTTCTCTGTATGGTTTCGTAGATGGCTTCCGCAACAAATTATGCCTCTTCAAAAGTAATCTGCAAAGTAACATTCTACTTCACTTTCCAAGTTGTGATGTTATTTCTAGAGAAATAGAGGACAATAACTTCTGCTGCTTTGTTGAAACTCTTGATACCCTGATTGAAGACTTCAACAAGCGATTTAAAGATTTTCAGCGCCTTGAGAAAAACTTCAATGTATTCAATGCTCCGCTGACTATTAATATATCAGAAGCCGATGAAGATTTGCAGCTTGAGTTGTGTGACTTGCAAAGAGACCGGTTTTTATTAAGCAAAGATACACTGCCAATCACTCAATTTTGGCCTCTTCTTTCTGAACAGCATTATCCTAATTTACGCCGTTTTGGATTGCACTTGCTGTCAATGTTTGGAAGTACCTACCTTTGTGAAGCAGCATTTTCCGCAATGAAGTCGATTAAATCCAAAGAGAGGAATCTACTTAATCAAACATCTCTCGAAGCCTGCCTTCGTTTAGCCTTAACCTCAGTTGACATTGACACAAAGGAGCTAATTTCCAAAATGCAGGCACACCCATCCCACTGAATTTTAATTAAACTATATGTTGTTTTTATTAAAAAATTTATTAATAAAAATGCTTCCTTAATATACTTCTTTAAATATTTTTTACGAATATATTTAAGGTTTGATTCTTAATCATACTTGTCAATTATTTTTAAGGTTTCTCAAAAGAGAAACTGACGTTTCTCAAAATTTCCACTCTTTCTTATTCGTAATATTCACATCTTAGCTTCTCTAATCTATTCCCTGGCAATATTTTTTATGATAAATATAAAGGTTCATTTACATGTACATGTTTTACTTTACATCTGGTATGGTAAGACAAGGCATATGTAGAAAAATGTCAACTGCGGCCCGCGATCTACTTTCCTTTGCCGAATGCGGCCCGCGTCCCCATAAAGTTTGGACAACCCTGAAATAGAGCAACACAGTCTGTGTTTCTCTCTCTTCACTACTATACACACACATACAAATTGAAGACCAGTATTATGGACAATACAGGCATAAGTGCAACATGGACGAGATATTTAAAAAGAGGAAGACAATATTAAATTTGTGCTGAAATTTTAATCAAGAGTTATTGAATTTTCAAGACGCAATAACATTTGTGAAATACCCTCTGGTACTGTTGCTATAACTCAAGTGTGTATGATGAATCTAAAAAGATTTGTGTTGGTAAGCCATATAGTTAAGAGAGCGTCCCTGTCTCATACAGCTCATCATCTCATCACAGCATTATGCATAGACACGTTACATCGTACTATCTGTGTATCATGTAGATATACTCGTATTATGGAGGCAGGCATAGACTGTATTTGCTACAATGAACGTATAGTGCGATACTCAAACTATATAAGATTGACATATGAAAGCATTATATCATTGAACAACTTCTTTCCAATTAAAATTGCTTTTCATCAATGCACGGATAGTGCAACATTACCCAAAAATGAGTTATTGTAACTTAATTTGGGCTTCAAATAGCATAACATATACTGATAAACTACAGTCCTTACAAAATAGAGCTGTCAAATTCGTTGAAAGTGAACAACCTGATGTCATAAGAAAAAGATATGGTATACTTACGATCAAGCAACTTAATCGCATGACACTTTCTACTTTTATGTACAAAAATCTATTTCTTCCATCTTATTTTTCAAAATATTTTTTAAGTAATTATAGGATATACATTCCCACAACTTGGTGAAATAATGTTAATATTTTTGTGAAGCACTGGACAAATGCTCATATACGCAATAGCTTTCTCGCTAAAGCCATTAATATTTGGAATTGTTTAACTTTGCACATAAGATATTTACAAAATATAAAATCTTTTAAAAAAAACTTAAAACACACTTATGTGGATTAGATTAGCTGATCAATTTCCGTATGATATAATGATTTTCGTTTGTTCCTATTATTTTTTGGTGGTTTTACTTTTCTTTTTTGTTTAGAACCAATCCAGTCACGCATTCTTGATTTCTTCTCAGTCCTACCCTCAAACTTTACTCAAATTCTCGCAATTCTCATTTCATGCTGCTCTTTACTTTTACATTAATATTTTTAATTTTTTATTCAATTGTTCATCACTTGTAAGCGCTTAACTTTGTAAAAATTGTATACTTAAATTATTATCCTCATTTTAGCAAATTTGCAAGCTTATAATGTTTAAGGATTTATTATATTATAGAACATATAAACATATTGTTTTGTTCGTTTCAAATAATAAATACCTATAAACTAAAAGAGCTTCCAAAGTTACCAGAACAAACTCACAATACTAGTGAATTTAAAGTTTTGATCAGAAATTGTGTTACACTAGGACATGCCTTGTAATTTTGGAATAATATACTATCATATCGCAAACATTATGAATATTTTCAAAACCGCTAAGTTTTTCTATAGCAAAAAAGCTTTATAAAGTTCTGTTTCATGATCAGAAATTTTATCAAAAATTTTGAGATATTTTTCAAAATTTGAAAATGGTTCTATGTTCGAAGATCTGCAACAGAACTACAGTTATCGATAACTAAAGAATTTTCAAAAGCTTGGTTCATTTACTTATTCAAGTGTTTTTTCTTTTCCACCTCTGGATAAAGGAACTCTAGAACGAGCTAATCAGTCCTCAGCTAATAGGAGGTTGTTTTCGAATAATTTTTCTACCCTCTTCTTCAAACTTTTCACAAAATCTTGCGTCTTTTCACCTACATCAAATATAGTTTTTCTCCATCTAAAAAAACTTCTCCTGTTGTACTATTTTATGGTTGAAAAAATAAAGGAGTTTCATAAAGAATGTCAAGAATTGAAATAATGAAACTAACTTGCCCCAACTCAGTTAAACTTGAGACAAACCTAAGCCTTGAATACATTCCTTTAATTCAAAAAGTACCACGCCATCTTTTTGGAGTGTCTATCAGCATGCCATATATCAGCAGTCGTGGTAACAAAGTTAAATAATTTGAAGTACTGATAAACATACAGAAGCTAATTCCAAAAGAATTCAATTTGCTAATATGCATAATTTTGTATCGTAAAAATGATTTTTATTATGTGAGAATTTTTTAGTGAAATGATGTAATCATTTACATACTTCCAACATTTTAAAAATACAGGATAAAAAAGTTTGCAATGACGTAACTTAACTATTATATGCTGTTTTACGTTAAAATACATCATAAACAAAATGTACGCAATTTTTTTTGCAATAGAGTTAGTTGTGCGTGCCACTCCTAGAATGCACTTCTTAAAAGTTTTGTCAGTTCCACACCTTGGCAATTTCAATTTATAGAATTATTAAAATTCAAGCATGTTATATAATTTCAGAAGAAAGGAAACCTACTTGTCTTGTCATCAATAATTTTTTCCTCCATTTTAGCCAATTTGTTCTGAGGAGCGATCGATTTTGTCTTAAAAAGAAAAACGCATTCAGGGAGATGAAAGTAAACACAATGAAAACCCCATTAGTGAACAATTTTTAAAAGTCAAGACAAGATCTTTATACAATGAAAACACAATGAGAGCACGGATTCTTCATCACCTGACATTTGCCAGAATGGACATTTCACCAAACATGTACACTCAATTTGACAACCTTTGTAGACGTTGCTTTACTTCCAGTAAGTCTGCAAGCTTTAATTTTATCTACTAAAGTTACTTGAAAATCTTTCTCCATGACTCAGAAAGAATAAAAACTCAGATGGCCTAGTGTTTTAAATGTAAATTCTATTCATAGAATCACTTACTTGAAGCAAATCATTACAGAAACTCACACATTTTGTTCTCGTTTTCTTCACAGCAGAAACCCTTTCTTCTTT
The DNA here is from genome assembly GCA_030549495.1 of Nectonema munidae. Classification (NCBI taxonomy): domain Eukaryota; kingdom Metazoa; phylum Nematomorpha; class Nectonematoida; family Nectonematidae; genus Nectonema; species Nectonema munidae. Next base: position 14,120 of record JAUIRK010000920.1, read on the forward strand.
CTCCGCCATCTTGCTCTATTAAAAAATTAGTGACTCAAAGATAGCCAAATTATTACTAATAAGGTAAATTGGTGAAAAATTTTTAGACACAGAATAGAAAAATTTTCGGAGCCAAAAGCAAACATGTTAAATCAGGGGAAAACCCCAAAAATCGAGCAAAAATGAGAATTAGTGAGTTAAATAGCTAATGCCTCTCCTACCATATGTGTTGTATAGCACGAAGATTTTATGAAGACTCAGATTAAACAAAATTAATAATAATGTTACCTCATTATTGATATCTATAGATTTTTTTTGAACTGCTGTCTTATTGTTGAGATTTTTGGAAATCTAAAATAAAATGAAAAAAATGATGAAACAATAAAAGTAGAATTAAATGAGATACATTTGACAAGTAAACATAAAATATTTTCGTGGGAATGTTAAGGTGCTATAAATGATAAATTGGCATTTAGTAGATTAAGTCAACAAAGTTCAAGAAATGAAAAGGGGCATACTTTTTGACCAAAGGACATTTATTTTATCAGCGATATCTCACTTAGTCACTTATCAGAATATTTTGGATAATTGCCATTATTAAAAAATGATACTTTGAAGAAAATACACAACATATGACAAAAACAATTTTGAAGTTCGCATAAAATCGATCTTTATTTTGTGTATGCATGCAGATCCATTATGCATGCTAAAATAGTGGAAAATATTTACGCTAAGTAAAATTTTTTTGAATCATTATGAGAAATATATTTTTAATTTGTTAGTTTATTTCAGTTGCAATGCACACTTTTCAAATGCTTCTAATACATCTCATAGATGTGGATAAAGTATATGCATCTTTCAATAAGTAAATATAACAAACTTTCAAAAACACATTTCTTCCAACTTCAAGAGATCAAACAAAATCTCTGAAAGTTCCATTATGAAGATAAAACATACATCTTGTCACAGTTGATTCTGTCTCCACTTTAGATTTTGTATACCTCTATAAATCGTTAACCGACACGCTATTGAAGTAACCGAATTTTTCAATATTTTCTCCCCCGTTATCCGACACCCACAGGAAGAACTAATTTCTTTTAAACGCGCGTGTATGAACTTGTTAATCCGACAGACAAAATTAAATTTACCATATGTTTTGTCGATGAAGCTTAGAATAAACCTAAGGATAATGCATTGAAGAACGCACTAGTTCCTTTGCGTTTCCCATCTCTTTGGTGTAGGATAGAAGTGGAAGCAACCATTTGTAAAAGATTTTTAAAATATCATATAAACTCAATTTAATAAATAACATTCAAGTTTGAGGTATTGACTGAAATCACTTATCTAAAGCCAAAGTTAGTAATTCATGATTCAAAAACAAATTTTTTTAACAGATGCTGTTGTAAAGAGATTGGAAACCCCTGTTAAGAAAATTGGTATCGCTTATTCGTATCGAAAGTGAAACGAAAAATACCCCAATACTAGCGAGTACACGTCCCGTCACTAAATCTTTGTCAAAATATAGGAACTATAGACACATTTCTTAAATTTTATAGTAAACTCGTAACTAGCAGAGCAATCACACGATATCTCACGTAAAGCAGACTTCATAATTTCTAATAACGGCGACTTCCAGTTAACAAAAGCGAGTGAATGCCAGGAAACTCTGAAAGTGTTGAATCATTTATTTTTTCCCTTCCTTCACCACGTGCATCCTTTGATTTCCCTTCGGAGCAGTGAAAGTCAAAGATGCTTTCATTACTTTTAAATTTGAAGCAAGACTCGCGGATCGAGTATATAAAGTTTACACATAAAAAACTTATCAATATATATATACGCAAAAGTTAGGTTATTTATCATCTCCTTCATTGACTGAAATATAATTTGAAAATTTGTAACAGTATTTAATATCATTCTGTTTCAATTCACTACCTATAAATAACACACGGTTCATAGGAGAAGCTTTTTTTTCCGTTAACTAGCTGCGCAGGGGGCCATGATGCAAAAATCTTTTTAACGAATAGTGTGTTCTCCTGCAATTTCCACTGTGCAGATAAATTCTTTGAGCCAAAGATCAAGAATCTTAGAGATTTAAAAATCCTAGAATGGAAAAAATTTAATGCACTTTTTACAACTCAAAAAAATAATTCTGAATATACTAACTACTGTTTGGTGTCTGTTAGCACTAAAATTTTGCCTATCAGAAACACATCTTCATTTAAAAGATCAAGCACCTAAAATCGTCAAAAAGGTTGGAATAAGCTCATAGGCTTTATGTCATTATTATTATTGGAGTTGTTCAAGAACGCTTCTCATAATTATATAATCATCATCATCATCATCATTTATTTTAGTCAGCTGACTAAATATCGCACAAAGTCATTCATCTCTCTGCTTCTTTCAAGCTTGAGCTTTCTGCTCTTAGAACCACCAACATTTGACATTTCTTCTTCTATCACACATATTTAAAGTACAGCAAACCCTCGATAACTCAAAGTCATGGGGATCCATCAAATTATTTGAGTTATAGGAATTTCGAGTTAAACCCCTAATTTTGTTAAATCAATACATTTTTGATCATGACTCTTCTGTGATAGTGTCCACGCGCTAATTTAAGGGACATTTTCTTTTTCTGAAACTTTTTTAAAAAATAAAAAGTGCAAAAGCAAGCGGATCTCAAATTTTAAGTTATTACTTTTAGTTTACTTTTTGAATGCAATCAAGAAAACACTTTGATAGCTTTTTAAAAAAAACATAGCTTGCTATTATAATGAAAAATGTCGAAAATCAAACATGGCTTGGCAATACAGCAACATTCATATGAATCATTCGTATAAGAAAACCTTTATTAAAATTGTAATTCCAAATAACTCAATGTGGATACATCTTACATAAATATATAATATAAAATTATTAAAACTCACTTCATTGTTTTTGACTTTTGGCGCGTTATCAGCCTGAGCATGTAAACTAGTGATGTAAAACCGGTTCTTAAAACATTTAAAAAAATCAAAACCGTAAATTTAAAACCGGTTCTAAACTTTTTTTTAATTAAACTATTTTAAAATGTCTTCGTTACATACAATATATCTAAGCAAACATTGAATTAACTTGTACCAAAAGTCTTTTTATTATTAAAATTAAAGTCAACAGGTATGCTATAGCTAAAAAAAATTTATAAATTTTTGAACTAAAATTTTCTAGATTTAATTCAGACAAAATTATGTCAAGTAAATCATCAGTGTGGAATTATTTTATTAAAAAAAAATAAAGAAGAATCTGAATGTAAACAATGCAAAAAGTTAATTAAATGTTCTGGAGGAAGTACTTCTAGCTTACATAAACATTTAAAGTCTACACATAATATTGAAGAAGTTTGTACCGAATTGCCTGCGAAAAAACAAAAAACAATTCAAAACTATATCCATAAAAAATTGATTGATGAAGAAGTTTCTCGGTTAGCTAGTTTTGATGGTATGAGTTATCAGTGCATTGCTATAGAAGTAAATTTATTCAAGAAAGCTTCAAAAAATATAATTTTGATAAAAGTGGTCCTTCAAGTCATCAAAGTGTCAGTAATGCTGTGATAAGGTTTTATTTGAAGAAGAATGAACTTGCTTTGTTTTTTGCTGAACAAGTAAAACAGAACTTTCGTTATTCTATAACTTTAGACGAATATACTTCTATTCAAAATATTAGATACATAAATATTAATGTTCATTCAGAAAAACAATATTGGTCTCTTGGATTAATTAGAATTTTTGGAAAATTCGATAGTGATAAGTGTCTGAGTATTGTGAAAGAAAAACTAGATGAGTTTAATTTAGATTTAGATAAACACATTGTCGCTTGTACAACTGACGGTGCTTAATGATGTTTTGATGAAAAAATATGAAAATAATGATGAAAATGATAAAGATAATAATTATGATAATGATACATGGATGAAAAGGCCGAATATTGATGATCAATTTAATGATGACATTAGCGAAGAAAACGATGATGACTACAATGAAAATAAATATCTGAATAACTTTTATAATAATAAAAAATTTACAAATGTAATCAAAAAAGAGTATTCAATGATAATAATTAAAAAAGTAAGAAAAATTTGCCAATTTTTTCGTAAATCACCTTTACTCAATGAAAAGCTGCAAGAATTTGTTCAAATTGATTTTGGTGGCAGAGAGAACAAGTTACTTTTAGACTGCCGCACAAGATGGTCAAGTCTTTATTTAATGCTTGAAAGATTTATTAAATTAAAGTCCTGCATTCAAAAAGCATTAAGAGTCATTGGAAATAAAGAAAACGTAATGGAACATGAATGGAAAATCATAGAAAGTATATTTGAACCTTTACAACATGTTCGCTATGCACTAAAAATGCTTTGTACTGAGAGTACAACGGTGTTAAAAGTAGATATTTTGATGAAGATTCTTTATGAAAAACTTGGGAAGGGCAACAATTCATTTTCAATTTCAAATGATATTTTACAATTTTTCAAATCAAGATAAAGAAAAAAAGACATGGTAACATTAATGGCTTATCTAAAAAATCCTTTTATTTTTCAAGAGCATGCAGATCAAATATTTGTTTTGTCATCACGTGCAGCAACCAAAATTATGCTGAAAAGCTCTATAAAAGAGTTTTTACAGAAGAAAATACTGATGAATCTACAACAAATCTTACTTTAGATTATACTGAAAGTTTCAGTGCTAGTATCTTTTCAAATGAAAGTGATCTTGTAATGAATATTTGAATAAAATTGATGAATTGGACAATTTTACAAAAAAATTTTCATCTAAAAAAAGTTCTTGTTTAAAAAATGAATTTAAACTGTATGAATCAACTGGAATAAGAACAGAAAAGTTAAATCAACTCTACAAAGCTCTTTTAACTGTCCAAGCAAGCAGTGTTGCATCTGAACGTGCATTTTCAAGTGCTGGATTTTTTATTACAGAATTGAGATCAAGACTATCGGCATTATGTTTTTTACGCTCTTATTTTCAAAACAATATATAATAGTTTTTGATCTTAATAATAAATTTTTAACGATAAAGTTTGTAACATTCTTTATTATATATACATCTAAATATTATTATATATTATACATAAATATAACAAAACCGGTTTTACCCGGTTCTGAGTGTAATTTCGGTTCTGAGAACCGGTTCTATTATTTTCGGTTTTTTTACATCACTAATGTAAACAGAAATATATCTTGCAACAAATTCAAAATAATTTTTATATACGTTATATAGCTGTAGCTGCATAAAAAATTTGGCACAAAATCTAAATGGACATTGGTTCTCTTACCAATCCACAATGCGTGAAAAGGCATATTATTTAGCAGCCTAGTTTGAAATGGCTGACACATATGATAAATGATAGGCAAGTTACTTGCTTCAGAGCAGTTGGCTGCTTTATAACTTCGATTTGGATCGGCTTTCCCTAAAAATGAAATATAAACTATGCACGTAGTACGTGTTTATCCATGTATGCACATTTCTTTGAAAAAACCTACCTTCTTCTTCCTGCTTCCTCGCGTGACTTTGTCAGGCTAAATGAATTTTTAAAGATGAGGGAGACTGGGAAGAATAAAGCAAGAGAAGTAAATTTACCTCAATCTCAGCTTCTTCTTTTTTTTCAATAACAGCATTTCTCCTACTTTTTCTTGGCACTATATTCTTGGTTTTAAAGGAAAAAAATGATTTTAGAGATTGAAGTATTAAAAATGGCAGGAGATATGACATTTCAGTAGCTAAAAACGAGTGATATGCCATTTTGCAAGTGTTTAATAGCGAAAAACGAGTAGGAAACTTGGCAAAACACACTTCTCTTAACAACAAATTTATGAGATTGTTTGAAATTGGAAAATACTAAGCCTATTGCAAACATTTTGATTGACAAATAGATATACGTATTTGCCCCTACAATGAGCTGAACAAACCAATTTCCAAAAGCTCTTAACCTGTACAATTTTGGAAAGCTATTGTCGGGGTTAGGATTGGTGTTAGTATTAGAGTTAGTGTTGCTCAATATGCATGTATGCATGGCCAGACGTGTATCAATACCAGGGATCGCCAAACTTTTTTACCCATCGACCCCTTCATAGAACAGCTGTCTTCACATCGACACCCACCCCACATAGAAGTGTTTCATAAAAACAGTAATCAATGTCCAACAATTAAGGGGAAAAATACAAACCAAAAATGTTTCATATATCCTATGCTATACAATGTCCTAAGCTATGTTTTAAAAGAAAAAGGAGATTTATTTCTACTATAAAGTAAAAAGAGCATAGCACAATTTGGTCAGTTTGTCCATCTTTTCGACCCATAAACATATGTTTAGACCACTTTGCAGGCCCCTAATCAATACAAACAAATAGGAAAGTTTGTGTCAATAATGGGGGTTCATTTTTTTTTATAATTTTTAAATTTTATTTTAGAAGAATTTGTGTTTAAAACTTAACCGTAAAACAAGTAAAGTATTATGGAAAGACTACTCACAAGCAAAACAAATCTTTTAATCATATAAAGAAGATAAAATTGAAAAAAAGCTTTCTCGCCCTCTTTGAAATCACATTGATGGGGGGAGGGGGCATTGCGGACCTCCTCCCCTCCCCCCCCCCCCCCCAGAATGTGCACCTTTGGTACACTAATGTTTTCATATGAGATATGATTACCTTTTACAATTCTAAAAAGCTACGCATCTTCTTTAGCTTGAAAAATATTAATGATCTCATCAGCTTGCACTAGTATTACTAGCTATAAAAACAGTGACGTTTTGTATACAGAAAAGTTTCTGATACATACCCGCTTGCAACTCACTATAATATTGTCATTGCAAAAGTGTCCCAATTGAAGAAATCAATGATCAAAGACTACCACTTCGGGCAAATCATTAAGATACTAAATTGTCCTTATTTATTTGTTACAAGGCCGGTTTTAGGCGCATTAGTTCATTTTTTAAAATAGTTCCCAGCTCTTATAGGGGCCATGCTAGGCGAAAAAAATGAAATTTCTCAAGAGAGAGACTAAACAATGTGGCACTGATTTCTATAGAAATGAAATTGCAAAAGGGAGTCATCATAAAACGATTATCAAAGAATTTACGGATAAAAAAGATAGAAAAGACTCTTTCTAAAAATTGGTGCATAATATAATTGTAATTGTCCATTCTTTGGTACTTAAAAATAAAATTTCATGTTGTCTATCAACTTTTTGGTATATCAAAGATTAACTCTTTTTTATTCCTTCATTAGGGATAGGCATATTACACAAAAGAGATCATACAAAGGTTTTTACTCCTGGAGAACAAGGGCCCGGCTATTAGTTATCTAATTGGGGCCCGCAATTTCTAGCATCGGCCCTGTTGTGGAAGTATCCGCATGAAGAAGTTTTACGCAATCTCTTAAAAATGTTCTAGAGATATTTTAAGCTCGCGTGATAGGAATCAATTTTGTTAAATAAGCATTACTTGCTGAGGCACTGCAAGGTTCTTCGCTAGGTTTATTTATTCTTTTCTCCAACTAACACTGTCTCTTTTTTAGGCTTTACTAAACTTTTCTGGTATCAGACACAATCCCCGAATGTTCGTAAAAGACTTTATAGGAGAATAAGGTCTTAACTTGATTAACCCGAACACACACTTCACATTTATGATCGGTGGAATTGCTCCCATCTTAAAAGAAAAAATCACCACCGGTTTTTGGAATTAACAAAAGTTTTGAATATTTTAATTCAAACGTTGAGTTAAACGAAGAATTTAACATGTGTAGGATACGGCTGGGACTGGGACCGCGATTCGACTTCAATTTAAGCGGAATACCGACATATTCGTCTTTGAGTTATCAAGAGTTATTGTATGCGTTTCCTCACCGACTATATATTTCGGAAAATGGTTCATGCAATATATTAATTTGATTCTTTTTTATCTTCGCTTACTTGAACACTGAATGATTGACAGCATTGTTTCGAGAAATGGCAATATTCTGAAAAAGAAGGCCGGCGATTAGTCTTGAAAAGTCTGCTCTTCAAGGGGGCACCCCTTCCCCTTCGTAAATTTTTCAGATAATCCTAATAAAAGTTAGAAAATGTGTATATACAAGCTCCATACTTTAGATAAACATTAACGCAAATGAATCTCTTCTACAAATGAGCAATTTTAAAATAATGAAAACACAACATACAGACTCATATTAAAAAAGAAAGGAAAATGTCAAAGAGATGAAAATAAAACAAATTTTGAAATTAAAGAAGCTAAAAGAATCACTGATATATAATAATTCTAATATCCCACACAACCTTGCTACCCATTATTGCTACAAGTGTTCTTCCGAATTTCTTGCTCCGACTCCCATCCTGCAGTCACTGAATAATAATTCCTTTCAAGGAAAAGTCTTTTCAAAGTTATTGACTCAAGATTCCTTTTGCGTGTGTTCCAGTAAAGAAGAGAGAATTTTTAAGCCAGAAATATTATTTTCAATTTATTATTGAGAAAATATTTACCGACAATTATATATTTTCTCTTTTTGAAACTTTTTTAGAAATCAAAAAACTCAGAATTAAGCGGATCTCAAAGTTTAAGATATTACTTTTAATTTATTTTTTGTCTAAACGTTTTTTCAACTTTTTAAAAAAAACATGGCTTGATATAATAATGAGTAATATCCAAAATCAAACATGGCTTCGCAACATTCATATGAATCATTCGCATAAGAATTAAAATGCTAATTTCAAATAACTCAATGTAGATACATCTTACATGAATATATAATATAAAATTATTAAAACTCACTTCATCATTTTTGACTTTTGGCGCGTTATCAGCCTAAAACAAAAATCGTTATGTAGAGCATGTAAACAAAAATATATCTTGCAACAAATTCAAAATAATTTTATATACGTTATATAGCTGTAGCTGCATAAAAAATTTGTCACAAAATCCAAATGTACATTGGTTCTCTTACCAATCCACAATGCGTGAAAAGACATTATTTAGCAGCCTAGTTTGAAATGGCTGATCTAGAGCTTCTGTACCGGGAAATCCCGTATCCCGGGATTTCAATCAAATTTTACAATCCCGTTTCCCGGGAAAATTATCACGATATCCCGGTACTTTTTTAAAATTAAACTAAAAACTAAAATCTCAAAAACTTTTAAACATTTTTAATTATTATGTTTTGAAATTCCTATTATATACGATAAATTTAGACTATATTCAGTTCTAATTTCTAAATGTATATTTATACAAAAAATATATAAAAAAATTAAATCGTATGAAATTTTGAATTATAGAAAATTATAACAAATTAATTAATTACAAACGAAATAAAATTTCATTTTCTTGCAAGGATCGTGTTCTGCCAGTGACCTTTTTGTATTGATTGAAGAAAAGCTTCAAGAATTTAACTTAAATATTAACAATGATATCGTGAGTATTACAAGTGATGGAGCCAGTGTAATGAAAAAACTTTATGATACATCAACTGTGCTTTATTCACGCAATTCATTTAGCTATTGTGGATGTCGTATATATGTCAGAAAAAGATTATCGAAATAATTTTGCATATTATCATGTAGAAAGAGACAGTGAATCTGAAGAAGATGAATTTGTTGTATTGAATCTTTACGAAACATTGTTACAATAATTAAAATGTTTAGAAAATCTCAGGTAAAAAATTCCGCTCTTCAGAAACATGTAATATCAGATCATGAATTTAAGCTCAGTTTACACTTTACACGTAAAAACAAGATGGAACAGCTTAGTAACTATGTCGGAACGATTTATTTTTCTGAAAAACTCTATTTTTAAAACGCTGATTGACCTCAATGAAAAGATACATCTTTTTTCGGAAATCAAATTTGACATTCTTGAGGATGTTGTTAAAAGCTTAAAACCAGTTCAAGTAGCTATAACAAAATTGAGTGAAAGTAAATGTAATATAATGGAGAGTGAAGCAATATTCAATTTTTTGTTTAAAACTTTAAGTAGCAATGAAACTCAGTTTTCTCGTATAATTAAAGAAAAAATATTTATCAGAATTGAAGATCGAAGAAACAAAAGACTTGTATCACTTTTACGTTTTCTACAAAACCAAAGTTACACGAATCCACAAGATTCTTTGTTAAAATACTCAACTTTTGAAGAAATCGTTCAATTTGGCTACAATTGACTTATATTGTACTTTTCAAATACTGATTCTGAAGAAAAAAGTTGCGATTTAAACTACATCACTGCTAAAACTGATGACAAAAATAAATGTTCTCTTACTGAAAGCATGAACAGAGAAATTCAAGCTTTTATGAAGTGTAATAAAAACGAGAATCATATTTAAATAGATTCAATCAAGCCTTCTTCCTGCGAATGTGAAAGAAATTTTTCTCTAGTGAATGATTTTCTTTCAAAAAAAATGCAAAGCATTAAGAATGAAGGATTAAATGCCTTAGTTTTTTTGAAAAGTTTTTTTACATAAAAAGTCACTTTAATTATTTTCAATGTTTCAATAAAATTTTTTGTCTTTTTTGCGTATCAAAACTTAATTTTTCAATTTTATAAATAAATATCATGAATTTTCATTTAAAAGCATATAATAGAAATAACTTTTTTTTAAATAAAAAACTAAATTCTAAAAACTTTGACCTTCCCGGGAAATCTCGGGAAAATTTTTTTTATTCCCGATTCCCGGGAAAACAGAACCTCTAGCTGACACATATGATAAATGATAGGCAAGTTACTTGCTTCAGAGCAGTTGGCTGCTTTATAACTTCGATTTGGATCGGCTTTCCCTAAAAATGAAATATAAACTATGCACGTAGTACGTGTTTATCCATGTATGCACATTTCTTTGAAAAAACCTACCTTCTTCTTCCTGCTTCCTCGCGTGACTTTGTCAGGCTAAATGAATTTTTAAAGATGAGGGAGACTGGGAAGAATAAAGCAAGAGAAGTAAATTTACCTCAATTTCAGCTTCTTCTTTTTTTTCAATAACAGCATTTCTCCTACTCTTTCTTGGCACTATATTCTTGGTTTTAAAGAAAAAAATGATTTTAGAGATTGAAGTATTAAAAATGGGACGAGATATGAAATTTCAGTAGCTAAAATAAGTTATATGCCGTTTCGCACCTGTTTAATAGTGAAAAACGACTAGGAAACTTGGCAAAACACACTTCTCTTAAAAACAAATTTACGAGATTGTTTGAAGTTGGAAAATACCAAACCTATTGCAAACATTTTGATTGACAGTTAGATATACTTATTTACCCCTCCAATCATTTGTATAGTGTATGAAGATGTTTCATATGTCCATAGTCATTGTACAACTATGCCGCTGATTTTCACTATTCAAACTTTTCCCTCGATTTGCATAATAATTGATTGACAAGTGCTCAGCCAATTTCTAAATGGGCCTAATGAATGTGTAAGCCTTTTGTCGGTGTTAGAATTAATGCAGAACTAGCATTAGTGTTAGTATTAGAGTTACGGTTAAGTCTGGTTTAGTGTTAGCGCAATCGTACACACATGCGTTAACATCAGAGACTCACATCCGGGGGAGTGTCTAATCTATGTATTTTTTTTTATAATTTTAAATTTATATTGAAAGAATTTGTGTCTAAGATATAAAAAACAAAATTATTGGGGTAGCTAAAAGCTTTTTCACCCTCCGTTAAATTGCATTGAGGGGAGTGGGCATGGCGCGGAATGTGTCACCCTGATCTACTAATGTTCCTATATAAGATATGATCATGTTTTACAATTTTTAGATTCAACTGATTTCCTTTCGCTTGAATAAATGAAGATTAGTATTAGTTTCTATAATATATACACGCTTGCCACTCAAAGTATTATTGGAAAAGTGTATGTGATTTATGAGACGTCCAGCAAAATAATCAATCATACTATCCCTTATTTTGGGTATGTTATGGAAATATTCGCATGAAGAAGTTTTACGGAATCTCTTAAAAATGTTCGAGAGATATTTTAAGCTCGCGTGATAAGAACAAAATTTGTTAAATAAGCATTACTTGCTGAGGCACTGCTTGTTGTTGGCAAGGATTCTCCTAAAAAGTAAAATGACGTATCACAAGTTATGAAGGCTGTTACTCGATCAGCAGATATTAAATATTAAATGCAGAATGAAGCACTCTTTAGAATTATAACAAAACAATTAGAAGAAAGATTATTGATTTGTTCTTTTCTTCAGCTAACTCTGTCTTTCTTTAGGCGTTACTAAACATTTCTTGCATCCAATCAGACACAGTTCCCCGAATGTTTGCAAAAGACTTTATAGGAGAATAAGGTTTTAACTTGATTAACCCGAACACACACACACTTCTAACTTATGATTGGTGGAATTGCTCGCGTTTTTAAAAGAAAAACCGCCACCGATTCTTGAATAGACTTTCTCTCTTCTATTTTGATTAGGGTTGTAGGGGGTAGTTTGATGGCACCTAAAAATTTCCTCTTCCAACTTGAAATACTCGCCTGACATTTTGCATAATTACTGATATAAATCGTACAAATTATTTTTCACCTTATAATTCAGTATTAGTATTTTTCCTTTACTTATATACTTATTATTATTCCAATTCTCGTAGCTTTTACAGCACTCGTTATCCATGATAAACACTTCCTACTTCCTGCCAAGACTTCTTTTGAATTTTTATTTTTTTGAAATATTCGTGTTTGCCGATCAAATGCTTATTTTCAAAATATGGAAAATTCATGATCAGTCTTCAAGATCTTTTTTTTATATTTATTTTTTTAGTTATGTGATACATTTTTAGATTGAGTCAATTTTTTCGCCATTGGAAGGAATAAAATAAATAACGAGAGTTGATACAATAATATACTAAATGCATTCAACCTTACTTTGCGCTTTGTATCTTCGTTGTTGACACTTTCTTGAGTCTTCATCGCACTTCGAGTTTCTCTTTTATTGGACTTAAAACAAAATGACCATTTCTGTAGTAGAGGCATGACACAAAAACAAAAAAGCATTTAAACTCTAAGCACCGATACATCTTGGAAATGAATGTAAGCGCCTTTTATAGTAAAGACTTGTATTCAGGCATAACGGTGTTCAATATAGAAAGGTTTTACTGAATATACGCAGTGCCCTGCAAAACTTTTCAGATACAACTGAAAAGCATATTATATTTGTTTGTTTTGAATTTTTTTGAATTAAACGCTAAAAATACTGACATATAAATATTAATTTCAATATTAGTAAAGACTTATAGTTGCATTTTTTAATATTTATAGAAAAACACATTTATATAGTTTGCTTAAAATATTCTATTTTCTTGGTTTGTTCACTTATGCTTAAAATATCGCCTAGTCGTAACTTTGTCAATAAATTTGAGTCAAATGGATATAGCTTATATTTAACGTAGACCTAAACTAACCTGGATGGAAAATCTTAATAAGGATATGAAAAGATTAGGACTTAAACGTGGTAATGAAAAAGGCGGGCTGCACTGGAGAAGCAAAATCAAGATTACGTGAATCAGTTTGTTTAATTGTCATCCTTGGTGATTTAGCGCACCCCATCTTGCTGGGATTAATCATGGCTGTTAAAATGGAAGGAGGATGAAATAGGTGTAGCTTAACTGTTTGTAATATCAAATAGTAATATTTCTTCAATTCTATTGAAATTTCCATGAACGTTGTTACTTCGAAAACATTTAATCATGATTGTGCTTTTTTCAAAAGATGTACTTCACAATGATAGCCAAAAACTTTTGCACAGCACTGAATATAAAGAATACTGGAAAGAGCATACCTTGCTGTATTTGCTTTCTGTGACTACTTCAGGCTTACGAAGGAAAAAGATAGAGAGAGTGTGGATACAAGAAAAGTGTAATCAAACTTACTCTACGCTTTAAATCTTCGCTTTTGACACTCTTTTGAGTTTTCTTTAAATTTCGAGTTTCTCTCTTCTATTTTGTAAAGAAGGGGTTTATTTTGTTAGAAATAAACAAGACATAATATGAAGTTAATTGAAATATTGCAGAGTAGAGATATCTACTGCCAGACCCTCGTTCAAAGTGACAACCTTTCAAGATCTTACCTCGCAATATTTCGTCAAACAATTTTTATTCGGGTTAAATAAAATTAGCATGTTTTTACTGCTCCATTTCTCAAAATTTGGATTCTCGCATTTCAAAAGTGTTCTATGTAATTTTGTTGTCAGAGTTGTATAGATTATAATTTGGAACAGATATCACTTGGAATTCTCAGGCACTTACAGCCCAATTTCTGTAAGCAGACCCAATTTCTTTGTGTCCAAAGTTCTGATTCGTATGTCTCAAAGATTCAAATCTCATTCCAAATAGTTTTATCGATTGAAGTCCTTCTTTTCCCTATTTATCATTCCAATTGTCAGTGTTACTCTACAAAATTTATACACGATGAACTCAACTTAATTCAAATAAACTTTTGCTATTCTTTTTCAAACATAATTATCTCCTAAGTTTTCAATTACCTAAAGAAGCAAACGTGTATTTCACTAGTATATTTGGTAAACCAGGTCCACTGTTCAATCCGAAGACTCTATGGAGTCCTTTCGATTTGTGTAGGTTTGAATGATATTGAATGCTTCCTTCATTTAATGATATTCAACTAAGAAAACTATTTGCGAAAAATATATCTAAGATTATATATATATATATATACTTGTATAAGCATAGTGTTTTCTTCAATTTCCAGTTGTTTCACCCGTCGTTTAATGGAAGTGATCTAAAAACTAGGAATATAAAAATCACGAAAAAGGAATGAGAAACCTACTTTGCGCTTGTTGTCTTTAGATTCATTTTCAGGCTAAAGGATAAAAAAGAAGGTTAAAGCAAAAGACACGCACAAAAACATTTGATCCTCACTTCCATTCCTACTTCCTAAAATAAATCATCATCAGAGAATAAAGAAGGTTGTAATCTTGAATATTGAAAATGTTATAAGAAATTATACCATAACAGGGCCAAGTTTCTGATCTTGTGCTGCTTTTTCTTCCACCTCTTGAGAATTTTGGGACGAAGGGTGAGAATTGAATACGGTTTTTGAAGTACTTTTTTTTATCTTTTCTTTTTTATGATCCTTAATATCAACATCATTTTCTTTGTCATCTTTTTGGAGATCAGTAGCTTCTTCTCCGAACAAATTGAAAAAATCTTCCAGATTGAAACCGGATTCTTCATTGCTTGAAGATTTTTCTTTTTTCGTGCGAAACAATTGACTCACTCCAGACAAGTGCGGGGAAGAAAGCAAGCCAGGCCTCCTGCTGCCGATGTGGGCAAACAACGCTTTCACGCCGATAAGACAGGGACTGTGGTTCGCTCTGTCGATGAGGAACAACCTTTTGATTTCCTTCAGCGTCTGCGAATTTGTAGCATTCATCTCGTTCTTGTGTTGCGAAGAAAGTTGGGGGCATGAATGACTTCTTTGCTCATGCGTTGCGCTACAGTCATTGAAGACACCAGAAGCAGCGAGTTCGCAAATCTTTTGCACAAAGGGAGACTTGGAGTCTTTGCACAACTCAAAAATGTGAGCGACATCTTCGTCTTTGTCTAAAGTTATGTTGTAGTCAGACAGATTTTGCAAACGCTTTGTAGATGGAGAGTTCAATAAAAAGCTTTTGACATCACTCAGAAGTTGTGTGTCTGTTATGTTCACTTTGTTCTGACTTTTAGAAGATTTAGAAGTATCGGATCCTTTCTTTTCTTCTTCAGCAATTTCCGAAATTTTGTTTTTAGCAGTCGCAAGTTGAATAATTTTACGAACTGATGACGATTTCGAATCTAATGGGAAAAGAGTTTAAATATTTTTTATAAATTGCTTCAAATATCAGATAATTCGATTTTCAAAAATCTTATCCAAAATAAAGCTTCATTCAAATTATTGTCAAAGCCCTTTTAATACATGTCATGATATAAACGAGAAATTCGTATGATTGGCAACAATACCAACTACGAACCAAGATCTATATTAATACAAAATTAATCTTTTTAATGGAAAAGTGGAAAGAAAATAACTCCTTAAAAAAATTCAAAGTTAATTATTAATTTACAAAATTTATACTCTAATAAAGAAATATACTTTTTCAAACCAAAACTAAAGATGGAAGTTAATAGAATAAAAATTTAAGAAGTACAATTATAAAAACAAAATTTATTATGATAAAGTAATCGATGTTCTAAAAGTTCCAATTCAAAGCATTTTTAATGGCCCACCCATTTCAGAATCATCGAATAAAAGTCAAATCATACCATTGTATAAAAGCAAATGCCAAACTACTGATTGTTCAAATTACATAACTATAAAACTTTTAGAACACGATATGAAAATTATGGAAAGAGTAATACTGAAATAGATTCAAAAAAATCGTTGAAATAAGTTATCATTAGACAGCTAATAAAAAATAAGCGAAAAACGGACAGAGCCTTTTTGCTTTCATTGCTACGGAAAAGGCCAGGATACTTGTATAAAAATTGAAAGTGCAAGTTCTGATGAATTTAAAATAAGAGTAAGGCTGCATCAAGGATCAATATTAGTTCCATTTCTTTTCAATAAAATCAGTGACAACATTCTTAAAGATGCTATCAAAGAAGATATGAACGATATTTTATATGCTGATGATATAATTTTAATTGCAGATTCTCTTGAAGATTTAAGTAAGAAAATAAGTTTTTGAGAAACAACTTTTGGTTTAAGAATTAACTTTAGTAAGTCTAAGTGGATGAAAATAGGTGATTCTTCAGATATACAAAATCTAAGTTCAAAAATAGATCCATGTGATGTTTATGGGATAAGAGCTAAAAGAAATTCTATTTTTGTACATCTTGTAGAAAATGGATACATAAAAGGTGCTCTGGTATTAAAGGTAGTTCATTAATTAAAAGTTAAAAATTTTAAGTGTACTAGTTGTTCTGATTTAAAAAAAGTTGAAATTAGTAATAAAAGATATAGAACTAGAAAATTTCTTAATCTATAGGGTTCTTGAAAACAATAGCAAAGGCGCAGATTTGTGGGAATGTGTTCTTAAAATCAGTTAAAATACCAATTATATTTAGAAAGTGTTCTGATACACACAAAGTCCAAAAATATTTGCTGTTTTATAAAAAAAAAATTGTATTTAAAAAATTGTCGTATGCTGAGTTTTTAAGTTTACTTTAATTAAATTTTAAATGTTTTAGATGAAAAGTTAACTTTTTTTTAACAAAAAATCTTTATTTGACATATCTTTTTTAAAAAAAATTGAAATTTTTTGTGTTGGGGCATTTTTTCCTAATTTTAAATTGGGGGCATTTTTTCTGTGCACTATATTCGATATGTAAATTTAATTAAAATATTTTCGCTGGAAGTATAGTATTTAAATAAACCAATTTTGTAAAAAAAAATATAAAGTAGTCTTATAAATTTAGGACTTTAGGTATGCGCTGAATACACTCTATTTTAAAGGATTGCTTAAATATTTGGTCTCCCGTGGTTTTTCCAGACCACTAATTTTGAAAATTGCAAGAAAAAACTGTTTTAACTGCCCTAATCATAATCAAAGAATATGAATCAGAATCCTGATCGTTATCTAGGATCAGACTTAACAACGTTGAAAGAAATGAAAGATAAATTCATCTGTATAAAATTATCACCAGATTCGAAATCACCATATTAAAAATTAATTAATGGTATAATTACACAATACAACTCAATATATTTTAGATCTTTTGATTGATAATAATCATTAAAGATAACTTACTATTCTTTAATTTACTGCTAGAAAAAATTGGCGAATCACTTTTGTTTGCAAACTTCGCGGAATCTTTAAACTTCATCGAAGAAATTGGAGTTGACATTTCAAAGCCTAAGACATAATTGATTCAATTGTCATTGGTAATTAAAGTCATTCACAAGGTGTTTTATTGCTTCTATATGAAATTAGTTTTGAGTCAGTTGTCTCAGCTATCTTTTGCTATATCCCCGCACACAATGATGAAGACGCATAAAAATATATATACGCTTTAATGGATTCAATATGCTGAACAAGATATAGGATATAAAAGGTTGATAAATAAACCTTTTTAAACTTGCGTTCAAGGATATTTGAAAGAAAAAAGGAAAGCTGGAATAATGGTGCATTACTTGTAGTGACAGGAAATACTTATGTGTGTACTGCGAGAAGGATTAGCAAAAAAACTGCACATCCAGATACAGAGAAATAAAAAATTCAGTATCTAGCACAAACGCAAAAGCAAGATACATTACAGGGTGATTATTTGCTAAAAAATGTGTATTTCTTTTGAACACTCTTAATACGTGATAGATAAGTTCTCTATAACCACAGAGTGACGGATTCTTGTTGAAGAGCAATGTGATTTACCCTCTAATCATTTATCAACACTGAGTCCAATACAATAAAAAATAAAAAAATTTTAATTTTTTTATATAAAAGAAACAATTTAATGAATAATGCTTCATTAAAAAACGTATACTTATTGAAGAAAGCTTTCAGACTACCAAAATACTAATTATAATAAAATGTCCGCATTGTTGGTTGTGGGTAGGAAGTACTTCCTCAAACTCACAATAAAAATATAAAAAACACGAAATTTTGCTACCTCCTTTGCTGAAGGGTCCATAGAAATTTTGTATGGTTATGGGGTAGAAGTTCTCAGTTTTGAAGATGGATGAACTTTTACGCGATTTGGAATCTCGTTTGTCTTGTTTCTGATCATGGGAGTTATCAATTAGTGAGGCGTCGTAATCAAAATCAGAAGAAGCAGGGATCGATTTTGCAGATAATGATTCATTTTCGGAAACTCTCTGCATATCATTCAAAATTTTGCCTACATAAAATAATGTGATTAATACATATTCAAAAATAATTGACTGATTAGAAATTAGTCCGAGATTTATGCTAACTTGATTTATTTATTAGTTATGGTTTACTCTATATTATTTTGTTTTCCCCCATCCCAAAAAAACCCAAAGATGTGTAACCTGTCTGATTTTGACAGATATATCTATCAGAAGCCAGATTTATCAAAAGTGGGTCTTAGTGAGCAAGTTTTTGGCTCAGTAATTCGTTATTCGTAAAAAAAGGGAATTGTGGTACTTATTTCAAAATGATTTATAACTACTTCTAAAACATCATTCACCAATTTTTAGATCCACTTTTAAAATAATATTTTAATCTCCTTGCAACAAATATATTTTCATAGAGAAACAAATAAACAAAATTTAATTTAATTGAGAAATCTCTCACTGTTTGGGTAAAGGCCTCGCGTTTGGAAAAACAGTTTTAGAACGTTTTTAAAAGAATATCCTGTATCATGTCTACTACTTGTACTTGCAACTCTTTAAACGATATACCAAAGTTGGCAGGAAAAGTATCAAGAAATGGAATGGGCTTTCGCTTCATATTACTAAGATGTTGACTTGAGATCTCATTATGCAATAAAGAAAATATTTACACAGGCCGAATAGAATTATTTTTAAGGCCATTTGAGATTTGAAGGGCGAATGTTTGACACACATATTTCAAAAGATGACACACACACCCACCGATTTGTTCCGTTTTAGCTATCCAATAGATTCGCCAATCTTTATAGCATTCGATAGAAATTTAAATTTTGTCATTAATTAGGAGCTTTTCTTAAGTAATTAATTATAAATTATATTGGAATAGAGTATACTTTTTAAAATGACTATAATTTTAAAAAATAGCCTCCACCTTTCAATAATTTCAAAAAGAGCCTGAGCCAACGTTTAAAATATCTCATACATCAAAGTATTGAAAAGTTTTTATCAGACATATGACAAGCTAACACATGTTAAGCATCAACCATGCCACTTAAAGTTGGTATGCGTGCATGAGATTTCGTCAACAACCAAAACAAGAATTCTTTTAGAATTTTCATAGTTCAATAAAGTCAATTATTTTTGTGTAAAAGGTCAATACTTTTCAATTAGGAAAGTATCTTGTTAAAAATATTTTTTAAAATTTCTTCTTCCTAAATTATTTATGGCATTTTGTTTCATTATTGAAACTTCTTTTAACACGTTCAATGCTCAATGGACAGAAGTATCCCGTTAAATATAAAAATCTAGTTTGAATTTCACTTTAAAAGATCCAAGATAATTTGATGCCATCAAATTATTCAAGACCACATCATGTTTAAAAATAAGACCAAGTAAAAAAACTCTTATGCGTAATCAAATGATCGCAAAAAAGCTTTTGGCAAAAATTGAAATTAATGGTTTAGTATCATAAGGACCAACTCATCACTCTTCCAGTCTTAGAGATGTGGACATCTCCTTTAGATGAACTATGAGCAAATAAGTCTTGATGCTAGATCGAACACAAGACCGTGTGGTATCGAAGCTAGGTGTATCTAACCAATCTTGCTCACGTGCTCTGACAAGGAGAGAGAGAGAGAAATGGGAAAGGATTGAATACCTTTGGTAGTGTTTTGGGAATCAATGGAAGATATAAAGTTATCTAAAGTTATGTCCAGAGAAGGATCAACGCGCAAGCAACTCTTTCCAGCGGTTGGACTCCTTTTCACTGCTTTATCCGAAGTTTGGAGGACATCTTTGAGAATCTTCTTGCCTGAATACACAGATAAACGAGAATAAGATATGTAAGCGGCAACAAAGGTAGGAAAAGAAACCTTTATTTGATTTTACTCGGTCTTTCTTAATATTCATCACAGCCCTCGGCTTCTGGTACAGGCGTTGCTTCTTTAAAATCCTCTTCGCTACTCTCTTCACAGAAGTGTCCTTGGTGAGCGCGGCTTTCCTGGCAAGTTTTCTATTTTTATTGATTTTACTTCTGGGTGCCTCTTTCAACAAGCTTTCCTAAAAATTGATAGTGTGCTTATCAGAAGAGAAATTATTATAATCAGACCCATAGCGAAAAAATTTTTTAGGAGGCTAAAAACAAAAAAAATTATGAAACTTGATTTATGGTTGTGTACATGAAATTTCAAGGTTACAAATTTAGTTGAATTACTGATTAGTCCTTACAAACTTTTATGGTTAGATGATGCTGTTCAGAATCCAAGTTGAGGTTAAAATGAAATATTCTTGATTATAAGATAAAGTTAAGTCAAATGTACAACAAACACTAACGTAAATCAAACACTTTTAAAATAAAACATAAAGTAATTGAGATATCTGCATATTATTAGGCTCAAAATTTTTCTCTCCGTGAAGTTTGTGGGGTGTTTTTATATATTTTAAAATAATCTCCCCGGAATTTATTAATAAAAAAAAATTGGAATATAAAAAAATAAAAAAAAAAATTTTTTTTTTTTTAAAAGATTTCCCTAATTTTGGGGGTTTGGTTTGGGGGGTAAAAAAAAAGAGGAAAAGGGGGGGGGGGGGAGAGGGGAAAGGAGAGGGGGGGGAGGGGGGGGGGGGGGGGAAGGGGGGGGGGGGGGGGGGGGGGGGGAAAAAGTTACTAAATCAGACTAGAAGCTGATAAAGAAAACGCTAAGGTTATTTAAATAATTGCTTTTAATGCAAATTTTAGCAATAGAGAAGCTAGCAAATTGAGCGAAAAAGAAAGATGTGGGAAAGGAATGAGAAAGTAGAAAAGCTTATGGAGTGGGTATATACAGGGATTGCATGTGACAATTCCTTGCTGCTACTTACCACCCTTGAAAAACACTTCACATCTGGGTGCCTGGTGTAAAAGCAATAGAACACAATTTTTGCCTTACGAATATTTCCTTTTCATGAGCTTGCGTTTTAAAAGTGGTGCTTTGCAGGCTTTCATTCAAATCAACGCCACTCGACGATTTCTTCTTTCCTTTGGTGCTCTTTGTATCGAATTGTAGGGTGGTAGACACATTCTTTATGCAGATCGGAGATGCTGAAGACTTTTTCCTGCAAATAATTGTAAGAGGGATTGAGATTATCAAAGGTTATGCAAAAAATAAATGTAATAAATACAAAAAAAGGAAAAAAGCACAAGAATAATTCGACCAAATTTATTGTGTAGAGCAAACTTCATGATCACTTTTACATAAATATATTTTTAATTTAGACAATTTTAAATTAAGAAAAATAGGAATAATTGCTTGGACTTTAAAACGCGTTTTATAAATGAAATTCCAGTATACCAAAAAAAATATGGGAATGTGAAATCTCAAGAAGCAACTAATTTTAGGAAATTTGCATATCATTTAAGAAAAATAAACATAATTACTTTTAAAGCTCTTATCTCTCTTCCTAAAGTTTATGTATATGTTTTTGACCTTTCTTTTACACTCTTTATTACTTCCAATCCAAAATCCTTAGCGTACCCCTGGATTATGATCAATCTTTCAAGTAACCCTACGTAAAAATATTTTCGTAAATTTTTAACACAGTAAAAAAAATGTAATTAGATTAAAGACAAAAAAGGATTCTCAATTAATCTAATGAAAAAAAGGCCTTAAAAGTTTGCTTAAATTTTGTCATTCTTAAAATATAAGATAATTAAAACGTAAGCTTCGGTGAAAAAAAGTTTGAGAAAACTTCTCTATCATATTTATTAGTAGTGCTAGATAAGATTCTTACTTCTTTAAAGTTTTCATTAAAAGCATCTAAACTTAGACGTAAAAAATACCTTACTATTTCTTGCGGAATCCTCAGGGAGTTTTCGGTGGAGGGAACGCTGATGATAGATAATAATTCAATTGAAAAACTTTCATTTTTTTAAATAAAAGATTAATTAAACATGGTTTTGGAAGGATACTGACTAATAAAAAAAAAAAATATTTAATTAAAAATAAAAAAAAACAAACAATCTAAACAAAAAAGGGAAGAAACCGACAAAGTAATTTTATTTGTTCTAAATATATTGACTAATTAAATCCCCAATTAACCAACTATCAAACGAAACATGTAAATTATTCATATTATGAATTGTTTATAAATCTGATTTCATTTATAATAGTAACAATAGTAAATAATAACAAATTTAGTCCTTACTCTACCGTTGATTTTGACTATTCAAATTTTTCCCCCGATTTGCATAATAGTTGATTGACAGGTGCTCAACCAATCTCTAAATAGGCCTTGTGTACAATTTTGGAAACCTACTGTCTTGGCTAGGATTAGTGTGGAATTAGCAAGTGTTAATATTAGAGTTATGGTTGAGGTAAGACTTCGTGTTAGCGCAATCGTACATACATGCATACATACATTTTTTGACATTCTTGACACAAACATTTCTATTTATTTGTATCAATACACGCCTGACGTAAAAAAATCTAGACATACATATACGAACATACGAATGCATGTATATTAAATACATAACACCTAAATCTCAAAAACCGTGGTATAGCTTTTTTGGGCATTTATAAGGTTCAATATTCGAATCTTGAGAGTTCTGATATTTTTATATCAACATTTCTTTCAAATTATTCAAAATATTTGGCTTTTAAATCTTTTCTATTATTTTATATTAAAATATTCTCTTGTCCCTTTTTCTATTTTATTGAGCTTTTGAGTGTTTTGATTAAAAAAAAATTGAACTTTGTGGTATCAAATTGGCCATTTGTGAAAGATTTAGTATACTCGTTTTAAAGTGGACTAAGGCCTCGATAAAAAAACTAATAGCCCAAATCAATCATATAGTGTGATATTGGAGAAGAATTGTGAAAAGGAATAAAAGTTTCAAAGCGTCTTGTAAAAATTATGTTACTAAGGGGTAATAACTCTTTGAAAAATTGATTTTGTGAAAAAGAGATATTAGGGTTGCTTTGTGTTAAATGTTTTAAAATTCGTGTAAACTTAAAACCCTATAAAATTTGATACCTCATAGAAGATTGCTTCTGGACTTTTGTTATTATCGTTTTCCTCACAATTTTGTGAAAAAATGTTATAAATGTTAATACTACAACATATATTTAAATATAAAAATCTTGAAAAAGAATGACAACGAAAATTATTAAGGTTATATAAACCCTTTGAAATGTCTTTTTCAAAAATTTGAAAATTCGTGGAGTAGGTGACTGACATTTTCTCTAAAATAAATACTATAGGAATACCTAAGAGGCGTCGTAGATTTTCTGGACTCTTTGCAAAGTCTCTGTATTTGTGGATTCCTTACGGGACTTTCAAGGGGGCTATCTTCACTAAATAAATATTAAAAATAAATCCTTATAGAATAGCGGCTATAGCTGTTGTTGCCTCATAACTTTCTTAGTTAAATCTATCAGTTAGTGATCACCAAGCTAAAAAAATTAGTCTGTGCAAAGTTCTTAAAACTCTTTCAGAATTAACTATGAAAATGCCCAGCAAAACTTCATATCAACTATCATATGGTGCTGCTGGCCGCATGTGTGGGCTAAAAAGGCTGAAAGTTACATGCGGCAGCGCCTCTGAGAGAAATTTAATTTATTTTAAATGTTCGCACCAATTTTTTAGAACAATTCATTTTACCAAATATAATTACGTTTGATAAGAAATGAAGGAAAATTAATATCAATAAAAAAACTTTTAATTTAAATTTTCCGAAAAAATTAATCAACAATTAAATCCAGAATATGTTTAGTTTAAATAAAAGAATTTTTAAAAAAGTTACTTAATTTCTTAACTAACCAAGCGTCATAAACCTTTGACAAGAAAATCAAGATCAGATAAAAAGCTTAAAATAAAATTTTAGATTTATACAACCACTAAATAGGGTATTTCAAGGGAAGGCAAAATATAAAAATATTTCTAAATTTTACATGATCAAATTTTTATTTTAAACCAAAAAATATTCTAGTTTGCTAATCTAGATTTTTTGGAAAAAAATATTTAAGTGCATAAATTCTTTTATTTTGCATATTTTCACCTTACACAAGTTTTTTTCCCATTTGACTCCACGCATTTTTTCTTCAACTTTTTAAAATAAAAAATTCAAAATAAATAATTTCTATATAAAAAGAAATTATTAAAAAATAGATTTTTTAATTTTTTTTTGCTTTATTTTTGTCGACATTTAAAATGCCAGAACTTACGTCTAAATCTTTCGTGTGGAACTTTTTACTAAAAATTCAAACAATTAAAGTGCTCAGTGGAATAAATGCAAGAAAAATTTAGTATATAAAAAGGTAGGTCAGCAACTGAGTTTATTCGTCATTTAAAAAGCCAGCATTCAATGACAGAATTCTAAGATTTCTATTCTAGAATTCTTCCTGTTAGCTTAATAAAAATCAGAATCAGCTAAAATATGTTGATTGAATATTGATCAACAAAGTGCAAGCAATTGCTTTAAAGCCGGATTGAACTGGTATGAACTCAACAGAAGAGAGGATGATCAAGTATGGAAAAAATGCTCAAAATGTTAGCACCTTTGCAAGCAAAAAAGAGAAAGACCAAAACAAAGATAGGTGGATTGTATCAAAAAAAGATAAGAGAGAATCCCACATTTAAGTGGGAGAAGTTAGAAGAAGATACAAACAAAAGTGATGGGATGAAATCAAATCATTTTTCGAAACTGATGTCTATATCATATAAACAGTTGTAGGCTTAGATTCTTTCCGTTTTAAATATAAAGTATTTAAAATAAAAAACCACAATCTTCAGAGCGAGGAGAGTTCTTGTTGTAGTAAACAGTGATATGTGTGCCACTGAGAATTTATAATTTGAAGAAATTATAAAAGAATTTGATTGAAAATTTATAATCCTTTAACGTTGTGCCCAATAAATTACCTTTACTTTATCGTTGAACAAATTTGATGGGCCACCTTCATCACCAAATTTATATAAAGCATTTATATAAATATTAGTTCTTCATATACAACGGTGTTTGCCAATCTGCAGATATAATTACTCCAGAAAGGGACAAAATAAAAACCGCGCATTTCGGAAAAGCGCGGACTTTTAAAAGGCCCAAAAATTAATATCTTCGGACGTCACATGTGTTAGGTACGCGTCTGAGAAAATTACACTTTGTACTTAAAGTTCACAAGAGAATTTCTAAAATTTCAGGTATTTAGCCTAAAACATTTTTTTTACTTATTGAAGACTTAATATGGAAATTACAGTGATTTTAAATTTTACATATGGAAGATTTTAAATGTTATAAAAATTTTCATGGAGAAAAATCTGAACCTCTGGAAATTAAGTTTGCGGAATTTAATTTTACGAAAATCTCTTACTTTACAGTAGACTTGGGGACAAAAACGTTGTCATAGTTATCATTATTTTGAAGAAAAAAGCGACTATTTATCGCTAGCATTAAGCAGAACATTTTCGGCCTTTTCTCGTTATCGTAACTTTAAGAAAAAGTTTCGTTACTTTTCGCTAATTTTTTCGTTTTGGATGGAATAAAATTCGATCACATAATTGTGCCGCGTTTTGTAATTTTGAAATATCACATATAATTTGCTGAAATGGGTCCAAATGACGGCTTAAAATAACAAAAAAGCTAAAATATAATAAGAAATGGACAAGAAGATATAAATAGAAAGAAATTTGTCAAATTTTGAAGTGATGAATAAAAATACATCGTGCTTCGATTTCATGCTCGCTTAATCCGTTAACGACCAGAATAATCAGACGATATCAAATGTAAAACAGAAGATTTGTATTAAAGAGCATTGATAAACGAAGACGATTTTATTTTTATAAAGTCGACTATGGCTGTTAACCGGTTAACAAAGCAGAGGATGTGAAAAGATATATAATGGAAGATTAACGAAACCAACACAATCGCTAACTCAAAAATATATTGTCGTTATCTCTATCGGTATCATAGAAAGCGATAATGAAAACTAAAATGTCGTTATTTTCCCAACTCTACTTTACAATTTGTGCGACCACTTGAGCTCAGCACGATAACGGCCGCTCTCTATTATATGAAGCTTTTCATGAACTTATAAAAGAATAGCATATCAAGCTAGGCAGCTTATAAACATATGTAGTCAATTGTTATTTATGGCGAAAAAGTGATGTACGTCTTTGAATCTTCAATTAAATCATGTCGTTGTAAGGAAGAATAGGAAGATGAGGAGTCCGGATTTGCCATCATGAAGTTGGCAAAATCAACATTAATATTGGTGATGTTCTTTAAAGTCGGATCTTCTGTGATGGATCCCTCCATCTAAAATAAATACAGACAGAGATTTTCTTCATGAAGAGACAATTTGCCAAGCTTTTGGTAAGATCTGGCATTTAAACGCGAGATCATTAAGAATCAAAAACAGATCTTGAACACCTTACACACACACACACACACACACACACACACACACACACACACACACACACACACACACACACACACACACACACACACACACACACACACACACACACACACACACACACACACACACACACACACACACACACACACACACACACACACACACACACACACACACACACACACACACACACACACACACACACACACACACACACACACACACACACACACACACACACACACACACACACACACACACACACACACACACACACACACACACACACACACACACACATTAAACGTAAAGGTTAAATTTAGGTCAGTTGCAGAGACACAAAAATCCGAATTAGACTTCAAACACTGGAAAAATGTGGCGAATATTCTTTGTTATATGTTTGTATTCTTATACACAGTTATAAAATTTTTTTTAATTAGAATCAAAAAACTCTGATCTCATCAGCTTATTATTATGAACACTAAACGAAAGATTTCAACTTGGGAAGGACACAAGTGCCTCTCACTTTATTCATTGGACTAGACATACTATATTTTGTGTCCTCCACTTTTAAGGGTTTTCTTCTTGCTTAAAGAAATTTTCAAATTATTTTTCAATTTCCTTTGCAAAGTTAAAACAATAAAAACAATGCAAGCATCGTTATTTCTATATTTATATTTTCGGATATAATAAACCTTTTAGTTACATACTTTCAACTCAAATATATTGTCGCAGAGAAAGATTTTTGAGAAAAACAGTGAATAATGTAACGTGAATAAGCTAGAAAAGTTCTTTAAAAAAATCATAAAAATGATTGCCATCATTACACTTTCAAGACAAACTTTAAAAGCTTATTGGAATGTCATTTTACTTGTTATAAAAAAATTTTGTAGCAAGAAAATATTATTATCGAAGCGTTTCAAATTTAAAAGTTTGAGTGACAAAGACAGATATGGCAAAGGTATCGTTGATCTAAATATATTTGATATATTTGATATGTTTGAGAGATTTCATAAGGTAAAATTTTCATTTTTTTCAGAAATGGACTGTCATACATATCCTAGCTTTAATGGCATTGAGACTGCCTTCAATTCCAATTGTGTTCAAGTACAAAATAAAATACCTCTGGAAACTAGTATACACTGCATTTTGAGAAGTTAATTCCACGTGAAAGGGGAACTAATTGCAATATTTCAAAGTCTAAATACCCCGCCAATGGAATCTTCACTTTTGGGCTCAATTAGGTTGGATCTTCTAGTCAAACCTCCTGCACCTCCAATTGTAAGTCTCTTTCGCTTAGCGAGCAAATCTTGCTTAGGAGTTCTGGTTTGCGAAGTTTCAGCATTCTTCTCCGTGGGATATTTTGGACCACAAATGAGTTTTTTGCTGAATCGAACGCTTTTACGCTAAAATATTTTTCAAATGGTAAAATGTATATAAAGGCTTTTCTATAGTCCAGCCAATCACAGAGCTAACTAAAATGTATATAAAGGCTTTTCTATAGTCCAGCCAATCACAGAGCTAACTAAAGCTAAACTACGAATAAACACTTATATCCAATATGGAGTCAAGTATTTACCTTTGAAGAAAGTACGAAGCGGCAACGTCATTTTTATACGAGTATTCAAGAATCCATATTATACTTTGAAATCTTCTTTTTCTTAAATATAGCTCATAAAATATTTTTATATATAATTATGGATTTATTTTATATTTTGGAAAAAATTTTCATCTCAAAAATTATATTCTTAAAGACGTAATGATTTTTAAATTATCATAAAATCTATTTCATTTTTAGAAAGTACGCTTTTGAAGTCAAATCGGAAAGAATATAATTGTCCCAGTTATTCACGTTAAAGTGACAAATGCGCATACAAGAAATTAAAACAATTTTAAGCAAAAGTTTCACTTGTCTTACTGTTACGAAAATTTACGGAAAATATAAAGTATCCTTTTGTAACGGTTGCACACGTTCAGCGGCTTTAAGTAGTCTTTTGTGTGTGCCCATAGGATGTCTAATTTTTGAATACTAACATCCTAGTAACATCTTTTCTGTTTATAAAATTTGAAATCTCTACTTTCAAATGCAGAAAACAAAACTTAAATAAATTTTATAGCAGCTTCTCCGCAATTTTATTCAGAACTTTGATTTTGAGATGGGTAAAAGAATCTTATCTGAATATTTGAATTTTATTGGTTATTCAACCTTTGTCTTGCTTATTTTAATATACCATGAGGCCTTTTGGCAAAAAAGTTTGTCTACCCAATTTATAAGGAATTTAGAGAGAACTGTGAACTTTAGTACAAGCAAAGTTATTTGAAAAACCGATTTTTATTAAATATACCTAAAATTACTAAAAAAAAAATACTTCAACCATTGTTCACTAAAACTCGCATCGAATAATGCAATTATTTTTTGATTAGGCAACTTAACACATTAAGGTTGTGGTAGCAAGGCGCAATAAAAAAGTATAAGAATATTAAAGTTGAGGTAGTCTCAATCAAATGTAAGCTTACTTTCTGCAAAATATTTGGCATAGACTTCCTCACAACAGAGATCTTCTTTGTAGGAGATCTATTCAAATATAGTGATAGTGTTATACACTAGTTATATCTAAGGATAAGAGTAAAATATGGAGGGGGAAAAATATTCATGGAACTTCGCCTGAAAAAATAGTTTAACGATAGTTTCGTCCAAATTATTTTTTTCTAGAATACTTTGGTCATATGCATACGGGCGTTCCACAGAAAGTTCATGTGTGATCACTGAAATAAAATTGCGCATTTTAATTGAGTATTTATTTATTTATTATTATTAAATCTAAAAACAAAACAATTTGCAGCTTTATTCCTTTGTATGTGCTATGTTTTAAGATTAAGGAAAAAATTAATTCATTTTTTCGTTTTTAAAGAATTTTATTGATTGTCTTCTGGCCTAGCCTACAAAATAAAGGAGATATGTTAAAATTTTGGGATTTGCAAAGTGTTCCTACACAGAAAAAAATTAGTAAAATATGAGCACGAATGATATTTTTGTCTAAACAACTATAAATTATGAACGGACATTTCGCATATTGCCATTTGGGGTAAGGAACACGTGCACTCATTCACATTGTAAAAGTTTTTAAAATTTTGCTCCAAAATATTTTCCTCATGCAAAGCAGACAATTTTATTTAATTCTTATTAAATCCAATAGGAAATTCAAGTTCGTCTGTGTTTCTCTACACGAACAAAAATCCAAAAGTGAAAGAGATAAATCGCAAACATGTCAGGATTCTATCCGAAAGGATTCAAACCCATAACACACAAAAAATTAGTGCTAAGAATGATCAAATTAATCACACTACTCAGATTGCTAACACCACGTTTTGGATAGCGCACCGCTACACTCTATGCCTGATTTTCACTATTTGAATTTCTTCCCAAATTCGCATAATAGTTAACAAGTCCACAAACCAATCTCTAAATGGGCCTCAATGTCTAAAATTTTGGAAACCCATTGTCAGTGTTAGTATTAGAGTTAATGTTATAAACAAGTTTAAAATCTACTCGGAAGACAAGCAAGTCCAATAAATACTATAAAAAAGATATCCTCGGATGTGCTCCTCGGAGATACACACATACAACATACACATTGGCATTAAGAACGGATAAGCAGAAATATTTCTCAAAAATAGGGGCATAGAATTAAGAGACAGATAAGAGGAATTACTTTATTTTTGAACTTTGCTTCTGCTGTATGAACTGAAACTTTTTATTATAAACTTGTATCATGTCCCCATCCTGAAGATTCAGCAAAGCATTCGCTCTAACAGACTTACCATTATGCGAGATTAAGTTGGACTTCTCACACGTAGTGACGAACATTGGCTGAAATATCAGTAAATTTTATATTTGCACATGCTAGCCAAGGAGGAATGAAATGCTTAAGCTTTGCGAGGACCCATTTGTTTTATTTTTTCCAGCTTTTCAAAGTTATGAAAATACTGAAATGAATAGGAAGGATGGAAAGAAATTACCCTTAGATAACAAATTTTAGGCCAATAATAGTAGTGATATTTATTGTGCTGCTTGAGATCTTTCGCTAATCCTATGCAATAATTATTTAATACACAAAGTGCGAGCATTTCAATCTCCATATATAAATTGATGCGTTAGAAAAAGCATACACAATCATCATTCAAAATTATCTTAAGTTTGAAAGGCGTTTTGTAATTATTCTCGGAGGAAGAGGACAAAACAATGTCATTATCCTTGGATCTGAAAAGAAAACAATAAAAAGATTTTATGCTTGGAAAAAAATTAGTGCTTGGATACGTTCCAATTGTGGATAAAGTTTTGCAAAGTGGATACAAATGAGTTGTGTCTGAATTGACATCTGTACAATAAAGCGAAGACATCTAAAAAGAAAAGAACAAATAGCTCAATTTTATTATTGAGCAAAAAAATGTTTGAAATACGCTAATATAGTGTCGTGGAGTACGTAAAAGAAGATAAGGGTAACTATAAATAATACACTTTTGAAAAGCTTTAAGGCAATCGCTTGGACTTTGTCAATCAATATTCAATTAGCATATTTCAGCTAATTCTAATTTTTATTGGAATTTTGTGTTTTAAGGAACACTTAACTATAATTACAGCACATAGTAAACGTGAGTTACGGCCGTATACATTATTTTTAAAGAGAAAAATTTTTCGGAAGTGTAGTTAAATTGGAAGACATAGCTAGGGGTGTGTGAGTAAGGTTGGTTAGGTACTGGGTACGATAACTCAAGGTCTTGGGTTCAATCCGGCATCAAGCCTTCTTTCCTCATAGTTTAATACAAGCCGTGCAATTGTGCTTCTCGATGAAACATCCGCCGGAACTTTATTTTTACATTTAGTACTTAGAGTCTGGCGACCGGGCTGAGTCTACACCCTATTCACATCGCTCTCAACTTTTCTATCGGGAGACCATGATACATGCTATCAAAAGCCTTTGAGAAGTCAATAAAGACCACATCATATTGCCGGAAATCCTCAATTCTATCGCACCAATCTTCTCTAAGTGTGAGCAAGTTACTGACACAAGATTTTCAGGGCATAAATCAACGTTGCCTTTCTTCGATCGATTCAAAAAGTGTTCAAGCATGCGCTTTTTAATCTGCTTCATTATCTTGAACAATACGTGAGTGATATTAACTGGGAAATATTTAACTGCTAAGCAGCGTTTTCCTCAATATGTATAAGTTATATCAGCCTGCCACCACGCACTGAGCACTTTGTCTCCGTCCATTTACTTTTCAAACATGATTGCAGCAGCTTCACAGATTAAAGGAGCCAATTTGTTGAGTAGCAAGAGGGTGTAGTCTATCATATACAATTGATTTCATTACATCCAGATTTAATAACAAATTTTAAATCTATTATGCTTGAAATGAAACATCAACGCCTTCCAAAATAGGTATATATTCTGCATGGTGACTCTATAAGTTTTTTTCGAACACGGAACTTTTTCTCCAAATTTGATGCTTTATAGCATTTCGCGCAATTACACAATTTTATAGCAGTTAGTATCACCTATTATTCTTTAGATATTACAGTCTCCTCTTCTGATTCAATAGTTTTTATTTCTAGATCAATCCAGGGAACACCATAATTCTTTCGATTTTGTATAGTTAGGTACATAACTTTGTAGTAGGTTATTTAAACAACTAACATACGTTTTTGCTTAAGAATCTTTATTCAATATAAAGATTATACCTTTACACGTGGCTTCTATTGCTGCCCAGTTAGCAAATTAGCAACTTTATAATAGTTCTCACGGGTTTGCCAAACCCGTGGATAAATTGCAGGTGCAGGTCATTGTTCAAAACTTACTACAGGGCAGGTCATAGTGGGTTCAATATTATTACTATGGGTTACTGCGAGTTAACTAATAAACTTACTGTAATTTGGGAATTAATTCCTATAAATCATATAATTTATAGGATATTGATTCATAGCTCATATCTGCTTGAATAAACTGTAGCATCAGTAAGTACATCCCATTCCCATCTAACACCCTTACATAAACAGTGTATTCAAGGATATTTTTATATCTTTCTTAAATAAGTTTAATAAATTTAGAATTTGTTAAACAAATTTTATGGGTAATAACGTCAGAGAATCTATATTTATTAAATATAAAAACAGTAGCATTTAAATTATATTTTTATCAAAATAAAAAAGTTGAGTTAAGTTGGGCGATTGAAGATTTAAATATAAATTTGCGCGTTAGTTGTGGCTCTAAAAATTTTAAATGCGGGGCGAGTATGGTCATTTGATTTTTTTATAGGCGTAAAATGATAAAATTAGGGACGGATGAGAGCAAATTTTTACAACACACGCAGGGGTCTACTTCATATCGGGTGTCATATTTAGTTTTTTGGTTTAACAGCAATATACAATTATCACTGGTGCAAAAGGATCTAAGTGTTGAAAACCCCGACATCTAGATTACTCAAGCCACTATTTTTATCCATTGTAAGTTCTCGACGGTTTCGCAGCATGCTAAAATAATGGCGCCGTCATAGTTTCCTCGAGAAGGCGGAGATGAAATTGATTAAAAGCACCTCCGCTTAAGCCTTCTTCCCAATCAATGGTTTGAGTGAATTAATTTAGAATGTTGTGTATTATAACTCTATTGCTTAAAAAGAAAATAAAAAAAGGCCACACACAATTTTAAAGAAATAATATTTTAGAAACAAAAGAATAACAGAAAATTGTAAGGATCAAGTGAATTAAAAGCAGAAGAATTTTAAATTACGTACTAATAAACTATTGAAATTTAAAATATTTTAGTATTGGTTTTAAAAATATAGAAAATACAAATTTAAGAATTAAAAAAATATATATTAAATTTAAAAATAGTAGCAGGTGAAAAGTTAGGAATAGAAAAACCAATACGAAAAGTTTCGCGCTTAGTAGCTTAGACAAATAGAATTAAAAAACTTTTAATTAATTAATTATAAAATCTTTTTAAGTTTAATTTTAACAGAATAAAATGCTAGATTAATATAATTTTAGGAAAATTACTAAATAGTATAATTTTTTTTTATAACTTATTTCTATATAAAATTTCTGAACATAGAAATCTAATATAATACGGCTATCTTGATCTTCAATTATAAAAAAATTTTCGAAAAAAAAGTTTTGAAAGATAATTTTTAGTTATTTCTATTTCTCTTCTATAAATCTCTCTCTATTTTATATGTAAAAGTGAGATATTTTTATATAATAGTTTAATGTACACACTTAATTTAACTTACTCTATATATAATCGTTGATTTTCTTTAAAATTTAAGAAGAGTTCAAAAATAAATTTATAACGAGATGTATGTAGTTAGATATAGAATGTAGATATAAATTTAAATTTTGAATTGGTTTTTAATTTTTACGTAAGGCTTCTAAAAACAATTATGAAAGGGAAGTGTCCAAGGAAGAAGAAGTAGTTTATTCAAAATCAAAAGGTTCATAAAATATAGAATAACACACAAAAACATATAAGGCTAAAAAAAGTCGCTTTTGTGTAACTATTTAATCAATAAATTCTTAATATAACAAGGTGTTTATAAATTTATTATAAACATCTGAATAAACTTAATAAAAGAGTTTGAATTTAATAAAAAGATCTGATATAGTAAATGGTAAATATACTATTTATTGATAAAACATTCATACAAAATATAAACATAGATGAAAAAGAAAAAATGCATATTACATAGAAGAGATATAACAATTAATAAGTTTGCAAAAAGAATGGTTTATGTGAATAAAAGCTTTTATTTTTTTCAATATTTTTGAGAAATATAAACCTTCGATATTTTTTAGAAAAATCTAACAAAACTGTTAGAGCATAAAGGTACTCTCTGAACAATACCTTGCATGCATTATTTATTTTTGCTCTCTCAATACCCAACATAAGTGGATTTCTAATGTTGAAATTTTCCATATTACTGGATAAAACACACTAATTTGCATGTCTAGATTAATTTGTCTTGAGAAAAATTTAAAAGAAAAATAAAGTAATCGCATCTAATATCTATCTTTTATTTTTAAGCTATTCATTAAAACAAATTTTTCATTAGTGTGTGAGGTAAATTTCAAGTGAAATATTAATCAAACAATTTTTTATTGTGAAAGATACAATTGATTAAACAAGATATATATACATCAAATTTTTGTACCAATATCTAAATAATTAATATTGAGAAAAACTGAAAGTGTAATACTTAGCTTTTTAGTAATATAGGGAATTTGTGGGTTCCATGAAGTTTTTCATTTATGATGATTCCTAAAAAAACTAATAGTACTTGAAAAATAAGGGTTAACATCACAAAGATTAATTGGGAATATTTTTATTCCAAAAACTTGAAGGAAAGTATATTGCTATTTATTTTTTCAAGATTAATATGGAGAAACAAGGCGTCGGGGCTTAAGTTGGAATAACTTTTTTCAGAATAGAAATTATATTTTTTTGACATAAATATTATAAAAGCGAAAAATAAGTTATATTCTGTTTAGAGATAAAAGGTAGTTTTTTATCCTATTTTTAAAGGAAGGTAACAAATTATCCAATTTATCAAAAATATATTATTTTTACTGAATTCATTAATTTTTTAAAAATAGAAATATTTGAATCCTTCTACATAAAATCAACATTTCTAGTTTCATAAGGAATAACTCTCTTGAATTTGATGAAATTTCCATTTAAATTTTTAAACAAAAATACTGCCATTCTTAGATGAAAAAAATCTTCTAATCTTAGAAGATTATTCTCCCTAAAAATAATAATAGTATGATCTCTATATTTAAGATTGAAAACTACTCAATGCGCTTTTTAAATAATTTCAAAAAGTAAACTTACTGAACCAGGTAACTATAGACACCTTTTTTAGGTAAACTTTTTGAAAAGATTATTCATAGGAAAATGAGTGCTTTCATCTCGAAATATGATATGCTAAATGAAAACCAATTTGGATTTAGGCCAAACAAATCTACCCAAGGTGCTAATGCAACTGTTTCAACAAACCTTCAAATTGCTAGTTCTAATAAATTACAAGTTTGTTCTATCTTTATAGACTTCAGTAAAGCCTTTGATAAAATCAACCATGAGCTACTCCTTTTAAAACTTAATAAATTTGGTTTTCGAGGAAAATCTTTGAAATTATTAAAAAGTTACCTGTCCAACAGAAACTACTATGTTAAGATTATGGAACTTATTCTTCAATTAAATCTCTGTGTAAAGGGGTTACGCAGGGCTCTTCTGTCTTGGCTCTTTTTTTGTTCAATATATATGTTGAGGATATTTTTAATCTGCAAAATGATAATTGTAAATTTTATATGTACGCTGACGATTGCATCATACTATATAAAACTTATGATCTGTATATGAATAACAGATTCATTAACCTATCCCTAAATCGGTTTCATCAATGGTGCGAGCAAAACAATCTTAATATTAATATTGAAAAACTAAATATATGATCTATAATACAAAAAAAATTACAACTAAATTTAACATCCAATTATGTAACATGACAATTGAAAAAACAAACTCTTATAACTATTTAGGTATTATTTTGCAATCGAATTTATCTTTTACATTACACTTTTACCTTACACGTTTTTAATAATATGACATCCAATTCTTATTTTTCCAATTACTTTATTTTCAACTATACAATACATAATTATAACTTGAGAAATGATGAAGATGTATTTATACAACATTTTACCAATACAAATAAGAATTGTTTTTTACAATTGGAATTCAATACCGTTGCATATTGTTGTTGTTGTTGTTGTTGTTTTATTTGACACAGCTTGTAAAATGCAAGGATTTCGAAAACTGGATGCTTTTACAAATTTAATATCAGTTAACACATTTTTGTGAATATTTTTTTTTTTAGTATTATGGACCGAACCTCTGACTTTCATTTTTTTTGCTTTGTTTTCTTTTTTCATTTAGATACCGGTGTTTATTATCTTTACAGATCTTCTCTTGAACAATTATTTACTTATGATACATAATATGTTTATATATACTCTATATTTGTATAGTATAACTTTTTAACGCCTTTGTTAATTTTATCCATATAATCATCATGGATTTTTTGAATCTATCTTCCTCCCTACACATGATCTATTACACATTTTCTTATTTTTAACTTCACTATTTCAGCATATTGAGATTAGAAGTTCTTACAATAGGGAGAATGAAGGATTTTTTCTCAAGTTAAGTTTAGTTCGTATCTTTTTGTTTTGAACTAAAATAAATCTTATCTAATCTTAAAAATCTTAAAAATTATCTATGCGTTTTTTTCCATAGGGATACCGGTTAATTAAAGATGCTATAATTCAGATATGCTAAAATATATGTTTGTAAGAAGAAGAAGAAGAATTTATTATGCAAATACAAATTATAAAATACATGTTACAAAACACCCATACATGGTGTGCTATATATTTTATTTATTTAGTAAACATTAATAATAGAAAAACATATCCATGTTATATAATGCCATTCTAGAAGCACAAATTAACATATACATTTCGAAGTGTATTTTCATATATGTAAAGCATAAGAATATCCAAAACAAAAAAAGAAAGAAAAAAAAGCATCCAAATGCAAATTTAAATAAAAATGAATTTCAAAGACTCAGATTTATATTCTTTCTAAAAAATCAAAAGCCAAAAATGGCCGTTATTAGATTTTTTAGTAAAAATGTAGAGTAAAAATTGAGAATGAATGGTATTTTTGAAACAAATATATCGATAAGATCATTTTTGATTTTTATTGACTGATAAAAGGTAATGTTTTACTCTATTTTTAAAAGATTGATAAGAAACCTCCAGATTATCAAACAAAAATTTATAATGCTTAAAAAACTCATTAGTTTTTTCTTTAATTGAAATATTTGAGCCCTTTAGATTATAAGTAATCTTTATTGGTTCCTTTGAGTTTCTGGTTACATAGTGAACATCTAGAATGTATGTAATAACCTTATCAAATAGATATTTAATTTGCTTTTCAAGTTTTTAAACAAAAACATAGCCACTCTAGTTTTATAGAGATCTTCCAATTTTAACAGATTATTTTCACAAAAGATGAAAGATAATCTCCCTATAATTGAGATTGAAAACAATTCTTAATGCTTTTTTCTGTAATATTTCAATTCGTCTTTTTCCATAGGGGTACCAGTTAAAAATGCTGTAGTTTAAATAAGATTAAAAAACATGTTTATATACGATTAGCCTTATCTTCAATGGAAAGATATTTTTCGTTCGATAGAGAATGCCAATGATTCTATTTAGATTAAGAGCTATTTTATCAATATGATGGTTAAATTTAAGTTTTTTGTCAATAATTAATCCTAATATATCAAACTTTCAACTATTTCTATACCAGTGCAGTATAAGAAACTATGATCTATGTTTGACTTATTTGAAATTATCATACATTTCGTTTTACTTTTGTTGATTAATAGGTTATTGCTTGTGCACCATTGGAAAAGTAAACTAAGTTCAAATTTTATTTTTATTGAGTCAATGGAATCATTCTTTTTTATTTTAGACAATAGAAAATATGCACATATATCATCTGCAAAGAGGATGAAATTGAAAAATTGTGATATGTGAAATATTTGGTTGATGGCAATATTGAAAAGAAGAGGTGCAAGAATATAACCCTGTGGAACCCCAGTTTTTATAGGTTTAGTTTCTGAAAATGTTTCATTCACTTTAACTGTTTTTACTCTATTTTTAAGATATGAGAAAAGAAACATCAAAGTATTTTTGCCAATTTTACAGTCATGAAGGTTTTTCATCAAGGTACAGTGACTCAATCTATCAAAAGCCTTTGATAAATCAAAGAAGAAAATTACAGCATCATCCTTAATTTCTAGGATTTCAATTATTTTTTCAATCAAGTAAGAATGATAAGCTTCAGCGGAATATTTTTCTCTGAACCCGAATTGTAGTTTGTTTATGAAATGGATTGAAGAAATATATTCGTTCAATTGTTTATAAATAAACTTTTCGAAAATTTTTGATATCGTAGGAATTATTGAAATCGGTCTGTAATTTTCAATCAAATTTTTATCATTTTTTTATAGATTGGCAGTACTTTGTGATGCTTTAATATATTTGGAAAATCATTGTTTGATAAAGCAAAGTTTATAGAATAGGATAAGGGCGCGCATATTGAGTATTTTATATGTTTCATTGATATTCCGTAGATATCTTCAGTTGTGTTGTCCTCAAATTCGTCAATGATAGACAAGATTTCAAACGAAGTGCTATGATTCAACTCGAATGAATCCTGAGTAAATTTTTGTGCATTTATATCAAATTCAGTATTGGAATCCTTCAAATTTGTGAAATATTTATTGAATAAATTTGCTACTTTTGAATCATCAATAATATTTGTTTCATTTTTTATACTTATTTTTCTTTTATCCTCTTTTTTTATAATTCCATTAATTTTTTCCAGTTCTTTTTGGTTGAATTGCATTTTACTAGGTTTTCAGAAAAATAAATTTCTTTGGATTTTCTTATTTTGTATTTAACTTGATTTCTTAACATTATAAATTGATTTTTCAAACTTAAAGTTTTTTGTATTTTTGGTATAGTTTATCACGACTTTTAATCATTTCTAATATTTCTACACTTACCCATGGCTTATAATTATGCATGCATTTATTTAATTTTATAGTTTTTGTTGAATCTTTCAATAAGTAAGATATTTTTTTAGTTATATTGCTTAATAAAATCTCAGGATTCATATTCTCTTTTGTATCCGTAAACCATTCAGTTACGGCAGCTAGGGATTGGAACAGTTTTATATTTAATTTTTTGATATTTGCTTTTGTTTCGACTTTTTGGAGTTTAAAATCTATAGATAAAAGTATAGGTATATGATCTGAAAAATGAGTCATGCAATTAAAAGCAGAAAAATTATTGTAATTGTTACTGAAGAAGAAATTGTCAATTAAAGTATTAGATTGCAATCTTGTAGGTGAAGTTATAGCCGGTATCATAAAGTTTGAAAGAATTAGACTAAAGAATCTATTTACATGAGAATTAGAAAGTTTCAACAAATCAAATTTGAAATCTCCGCAAAAGAGGTTATATGAGTTTTTATCTAGATTAGTTAAAAGTTTTTCAAAAAACATTAGAAATTCATCAATTTTTTCATTTGAGCGCGAAGGTAATCTGTATATATTGTGTACTATTATTTTTTTATTATTCATATTATCAGATATTATTATTGACTGGTACTCAAATGAATTGTTACAAAATTCAGTACTACCCAATGTGGAACAAAGATATTGATTAACAAAAAACATAAGTCCTCCATGTGATGAGGCTTTGCTGGGGACTTCAAAATTAATAAAGTTTTTCAATACATAACAGTTATTTATAGTTTACATAACAGACTTATGTAAACTATAAGTCTTATTTTTAACGGAAAAATATTTTTTGTACGATATAGAATACCAATTATTCACATGTTGATTAAATTGATCAACATGTTGATTAAATTTTAGTTTCTTATCTATAGCCTAATATATTAAATCTTTCTACCAACTTGTATTTCGGTGTGAATTAAGAAACTTTTATCAATTTTGGGTTTATTAGAGATTATTATATATTTTGCTTTAACTTTATTTATCAAAAAGTGGTTATTTTCACACCAATCAAAAAATAAATTTAGTTCTGAATTTTACTTATTGGAATTGAGATAAGTGTTGTTTTTTATTTTAGATAGAGAATGGATCCTGAGAAAGTTTGACTTTTTTAAATATGAAGAGAATAAAAATAGTGAACTTTTACTCAAATTAGAATTGAAAAAAATTTTGATTAGAGAGGAAAGGCTTAATCGATCAAAAGCTTTTGAAAGGTAAAAGAAGAAGAAGAGTGCCGCATCGTTCTTTTTCTCCAAAATCTCAATCATTTTTCCCACTAAATTCGAATGATATGCTTTATTTGAGTATTTATTTCTAAATCCAAACTGATAAACATTGATGTATTTGATTGAAATTATATATGCATTAAATTGTTTATTAATAAACTTTTCAAATATTTTTGACAATGATGGTATTATGAAAATAGGTCAATAATTTTCAATTAAAATTTACCTTTTTTTTATAAATAGGTAGGTAGGTAGGTAGAGATGTCAAAGCACTGTCAAATTTAATTGATATGCTTGCAAAATTGCTTGATGAGGTTAGAAGAAGACTGTGGTCTACTAGTTGTCAGGAATGTTCTAAAAAGAGAGGAAGATGAAGTGGAAGATTATGTGACTTAGTGAAATTGAGTGTATAGCAAGGGATCAATTGTGCAAAAAAGTGAGGATGCGAGGTTTAGGAGTTTATGGTGAGTGAGGATTTCATTTATGTCAGTGGGAAAATGGTTTAGCATTGCCACGCATGTATTTATGAAGTTGTGTCGGTGGGAGATAAAATAAGGGCAAAGAAAAGCTAGATGATATGGTGTTTCAGAAGGAGCGTTGCAAAAACGACAGGTTTTGTTGTCTATGAGTTTTATTTGATAAAGGTAGGACTTGCAGGAGCAGTGACCGGAAAGCCACCTTATGAGAGTTCGGGAGAATGTGAATTTGTCTGTCAGCCAGGATTGATGAACTGCATCAAGATCGGTGATGCTGGATACAAAAGGATTTGTAGAATCGGGAAGAGACTTCTGCCATTGGCTTCGAGTGTGCCGGGTGAGGTAGAGTAAGAAGACATCCAGGTTGAGGGAGGTCAGAGATGAGGTGCAAGTTTTTTTTATAGTTTATTTGGCTAGGTAATCAACGTGTGTGTTTTCGGTGATGTTAGAGTGGGCGGGGCACCAGAGAATAGAGATTTTAAAGTGTGCAGATAGAAAGCGCAGTTTGGAGAAAAGTGTAGAAGCAAAAAAGGGTATGCTTATGTAGAGGTGCAAGTCTAGTACAAGATTTTGGCAGTCTGTATAGAAGTGTATGTATGTAAAGTCTTTAAATGCGTTGATGTGTTGTTAGATGTGCTCGCATGAGACAATTATTGCTTGACATTCGGCGTCGTATGTTGTGGTGAGGCGGTTCAAGGAAAAACCTATAGAGAAAAAAGGAGATAGAGAGTCGCCCAAGTGAAAAGCAAAGGTGAGTGCGCATTTTTTCTGTGTTTTGGCAGCATCAGTGAAAATCCTCAAGGTAGCGAGAGTAGAGTGTAGCCTTAGGTGCTTTATGTGCGCAGCTGCAAGGTTTTTGGTTGTGAGAATTGTTATGTTAAACGGGAGAGGCGAAGAGGGGTGTAATAGTGTGGTTGGGT
This sequence comes from Nectonema munidae, assembly GCA_030549495.1. NCBI lineage: Eukaryota > Metazoa > Nematomorpha > Nectonematoida > Nectonematidae > Nectonema > Nectonema munidae. The sequence goes on from JAUIRK010000920.1 coordinate 56,623, forward strand.
GTACTTTTGGATGCGTCATATACCTGTGTAGCTCGGGGAGGGATGTGCGTAGTAGTATTGTATAGAAGTGTGAAGGGTCGTGTAGTATGTTTACAGGAAAGGCTGAGGTTGGAGGTAGTAATGATCTGTATGTAATGATGTAGCGACGGATAAGTGTATCTTTTAGTTGGATTAGTAAAAGTTTGCATTTCAGCATAATTTCTAAGATGAGCGTAGAAGTTGTGCAATGCGCTTTGGAGATTATCAGAAGGCTAAGACGGTGGGTTTTGCGCAGAAAGGTGAGGGTGGAAGGGTGAGCAAGTGATGAGCCCCATGAAAGAATGCCGTATTGGATTACGGGAAGAATGATGGATTTGTAGATGAAGAGGAAATGGTGCATGCTCATGCCCCATTTGTATGAGATGGCATTTTTTAGTTGGAAAAGAGTTTGAGACAGCTTTGTATATGTGTTTTTGAAGTGGATGGACCATTTCAAGTTTGTCTGGAAGGTGAGACCGAGGTATTTGATGGAATGTGATGGTTGGATGATAATGTTCTGATCGAGAAGTAGGGGTAAGTGTGGTGAATGCTTCTGTGAGAAGTGAATGAGGGAGGTTTTTGAGGCGTTAAAGAATATTTTGGATGTTTCAGCGTTGAATTTAAGAATGTTAAATAGTGAGCTAATGTGATTAAGGTTTTCGGATTGAGTGTTATTAGAGAAGGAGAAAAGGAGGTCGTCGGAATAGCACTGAGAGAAATGTGCTTCTTTTCCAAGAAGTTCTAAAAGAGGGTTAATAAGGATTAACCAAAGAATGTCGGAGAGGCATCCTCCCTGGGGAGTAGAAAAATAGAGTGAATAGACGGCGCAAAAAGGCTTATGTCAAAAGATTAGGCAATGATTCTGTAGGTAGTTGTTGATGAACTTAATAATGTACTGTGGGTATTGCTTTCGATGCTTGTTGAGGATGATGGCAGGGTGCCAGGCTCGGTTGAATGCGTTGTTAATGTCAAGAAGGAGAACTGAAGCCGTTTTTCAGGAAGATATGGAGTGATCTAGGTATTGAGTGAGATTTGATAAGGCAGATTCGGTATTTCTGTGAGGTAGATAAGAAAACTGTAATGGATGGATAAGGTTATTATTAGAGATGTAAGGATTTAATCTTTTTCTGATTATTTTTTCAAGTATTTTGCCTAAGGTCGGGAGGATGGTTATTGGACGCCAGTTTTTAAGAATGGACAAATCTTTGTTAGGTTTGGGTAGGAATAGGAGTTTGCCTATTTTCCATATAGAAGGAAAAAGGGTGTTCTGTAAAGACGCGTTGAATATGAGGAAGAGGTGGGTGTGTAGAAGATGAAATGATTTTTTGATGTGAGTAGCTGTAATTGTGTCTAAGCTGGGAGTGGAACTGGTTTTGAGTGAGTTGACTGCCTGAGATAGCTCTATTAATGTAATAAGGGGAAACTAAAGGTGACTTAGCGAGGATGTAAGTGTTTGTGAAAGTGAGCGTAAGGCAGCGTGATGAGAGTCATCGAAGTGAGGATCATCAGCGGGGAAGATGGATGAAAGGAAAGGTGGATTCCTGAGAATTTTTTCAGTGTCTGTGTGTGGTAGAATGTGACTAATGTCCGCAGAGTGTTTTTTTGATTTTGTGAGTGTCTTTATTAAGGACCAGGGGTTGGATGTTACGTTGGAAGTGTATTTGATCCAAGCGTCTCTCTTTGCCTTTTTAAGAGAGGATCGATAGAGATGTCGTGTCTGTGAGTAGGATGAAATGTTGGACTCTGAAGGGTCTTTTCTTAATTTGTTCAAGGCATGGCGGAGATTTTATTTTTGTTGGGTTAAAGCTGTAGTCCAAAAGTAAGCGTGTTTTCTTCTTGGGAAGGGGTCGGAGGGGGTGGAACAAGAGATGGCAGATGAAATCGTGTTGTTGATTTTGAGCGCGGCAGCATCTATTTAGGTGGAGGTAGATAGTGCAGGTGTGTGTTTAGGTAGATTTCTAGCGAGCGTTCGGAGGAATGTGAGCCAGTGAATGTGCTTTACAGATGTTGTTGGAGGGCGCGTATGATAGGCTGTGGTAAAATCGAACTGAAACGTGATGTAGTGGTGGTCAGATGCGGATGTTTGATCTGAGATGGCCCAGTTGGAAATGAGGTTGTATGTGTTTGGTGTAGCAAGAGTGAGATCAATGTGTGATGAAACTATGTTATTTTGGACAATTTTAAGAAAGGTTGGGTTCTTGGAGTTATCACATATGTGAAGATTGTGTTGTGTGATGAAAGAGAGAGATTGCATGCCGCGTATGTTTTCTTTCACGTCCCAAAGAAGAGATCAAGCGTTGCAGTCTGTAGAAATTATCAGATGATATGAGCTTGAGAGCGATGCTGTGTATGTCTTGGCTTGATTTAGAGCGTGTGTAAATTCGTCTGTGAATGCTTTTGAATTGGAAGGAGGTGAGTAGTAGGAGCAGAAAAGAAGGGGGGAATTAGGGGAGAAAATGATCGCAAAAACAAATTGCTGTGATGAGAATTGCCTAAGAAATGTGAAGCGTAGTGTGGACCTTATAAGTATACATGCTGAGTAGTATGTTAGAGGTGTAATGTAAAGGGAGGTGTATTCATTCGTATGTGATGGAAAGGAAAGTTTATGTTTGTAAGGTTCATTGAGAGAAAAAACATCTTAAAATGAAGAGCATAAGACGTTGAGTAGGTTTGACCAGCCAAGGGTGCAATGATTAGTGTTGATGTGCAGTATGTTTAGCATAAAAAGTTTTTGATTATGTTAGAATGTGCATCGCTTAGGTTTTTGGTGTGTTGTATTCGAAATGGGCATTTGTCATATGTAGAGGAGTTGTGTTGATGACAATTGAAGCAGGACAGTTTGGAGGGATCATTAATAAAAATGCACGTGGTGCTATGGCCTCTGTTGCCGCAGTGGTTGCAGTGTGGAGATGAGGATTTAGATTTTAATGTTGTGTGGTGGAATTTTAGACAGTTGACACATTGCGTAAGACATGATTTGAAGATTCTAGACTGAAGAATTGTGTGGTTTAGAATGATTTTAGGATTAGAAATTATAAGTCTCGTAATTAGAAAAAAATTGTTAAAAAGAATAAGTTATCGGGATTTAAATAATTAGAAAAAATCTAACTAAAAAATCTATTAATATTTGAATTAGTTCGTTTAAATAAATCAAAATTAAAATCTCCATAGAAAAGATTAAATTAATTTCTATCAATATTGTTTAGTAGTTTTTCAAAAAAGATTAAAAAATTAAATTATTTCTTTACAAATAGATGGTAATCTGTATATATTGTGTACAATAAGTTTTTTGAAAATAGATATTTACACTATTAAAGATTGATATTCAAATGAATTGAAAAAAAACTCGCTACAACCTAATCAAGCACATAAATTATTGCGGACAAAGAACATGAGTCCACCATGTAGTGAAGCTCTTCTAGGAGTATTGAAAGTAGTAAATCCTATTAACCTATATTGAATTTTTCTTCAACATACCATTTTTGTAAACATATTAGAGGTTTGGTTATGAACTCACTTAATTTATATATAAGTTTGTGAGTTCATTAAACTTGCTATATAAAGATTGAACATTTAAGCTCAAAATATTATTTTCATACAATTTTATTAATTTTTGGTCTAGATATATATTATGTGATTTTTTTAGTTTATTTGTGTCAAAAAATATTGTTATCGACAATGAAACGTTTATTTTTGTTAATGATGAGTTATTGTTATACTTTTAAACTACTGCAGTTCTTTTTGTACATAAGGACATAAGAAATTCATAATTTGATATCTCTTGATTATATTTTTGGCAAGTACAACATTTATGATAAGAAGGAAAATTGTTCACTCAAAAGCGTTGCTTTGTGAGGATAAGAGCAGTTTTTAAAAATGGTTGATTTAAGACATTTTGAAGAAATATGTCCAAACATTAACAGTTCGCAGAGAAGAAAGGCTTTGATTTCATAACTTGCAGCATAAAATAAAAGCTAAAATCCTTTGTAATAAGCCAAATCAGAGGATAACTTAAAAACATCAATTTTTGATCAATATGTATATTTTTTGTAAAAAGAAGATCCAAATTTTGTCTACCATCGCCTTTATATCTTCGTTTATATCTAGTATTAGTTTAATTACATAAGATGTATGTTCTTAGGTATAACAAATGAGATTTTTCGTATTAAAACCTTGATTTTTTTAAACTCAATGTCATTATTATTAGAGAGTAAATTTTCCAATTTTTTCTAAGCTGACTTCATCAGCAAAACGTATACTCAGTTTGTTTTTTATAGGTTTGCAAGGTAGAATTTTTACATTGTTTATGATTGATGTTGTTTTTTCTTTTACTTCTTTAATATTTAAGTTGTTTGAACTAAGGTAAATTATTTTATTTTTTTTGGGGGATCTTTTTGGGCTACCTCAGCATAAGTAGTGATAGAGTTTGATGATTTATGTATTGCTTTTATATGTGTATCCAAACTCTCTTTCAGTGAGTATATCATTTCTCCTTCTTGAAATAGTAAACAGTAAGTAAAAATTGTTTTAATCTTCTTTTAAAAGGAAAAGCTTTAATGCGAGAAATTAGATAGAGTGTTTTTATACGAAGCTTCAAACATGTTTGGCTCTAGATCACAACTTGTAACTCTGGAAAGGAAGAAAAACCGTCAGTATTTACAATACAATATCTGATATAAATTGAGAGTTTATTGCTTTTAGAGATCTTTTTAAAGACAATTTTAAAAGTACTATCAGTATTTTCAAACATATTAATGGTTGAGCAATCAACGTAAGTATTTTTCATTAATTGTTAAAAGATATCGATTTTAAACATCAGGACCTACTCTTATATATTATTGTTGGTTGTTTCTCTAAAGGTAAATTTATTTCCCAAGTTTTTCAACGAAATACCTTCACTACTACAAGTTCAACATAAAAAGAGAGAAAATCTATTGAAGAACTGTTAAGGCATTTCATATTTAAATATTTGTCACAAAATTTATTTTTAATTGGTTTTTATGTTTGTTTAAATAAAATATTTAAAAGATAATTTTTTTCTATGAAAAAATTTATGGGATCAGAACACATTTGATTCCATCAATTAGAATAGCAAACGGGAAATTTTTGGTAAACACTGCTCAAATCTTGGGCTATATGTCATTCACGCTCTTGGTTAGTTTGTTGGATATCAAAGTATTTCCATCCTTAAGGCTATATTCTCGTATTACGCTTCAAATGGTTTATCATAATTTTGTGATTTTGTTTTTAGGGATTAAGGGCCTTGGGGATCAAATCCTGACTTTCAAGTGTTTAACTGAGAGGTACACTATAACAACCATTGAGGCTCTACGCTCTTAGCATTTTTTGCGATATTATAAATAAAATTTTAAGTAAAAGTAAGGATTTGATTTTATTCTATTTGTAATGCTGTACCTATAGATTATATAAAATCAGAAATCTAGAATAAAGTTTATTTAAGTAGAGACACTATTTTCAAACTAAAATACAAATATTAAATTTAAATTAATTACTTTTTAATTTTTTTTGTAATTTTTATGTAGTTCAATAATCACGTGCATAAAAATGTTTACCCGAAAGTTTTTTCCCCTCTTTGTTAAAACTAGATCCATTTTTACTTTCAATACAGTTTCTAATCAAACTTTTTTTATAAGTAAGAATCTAATATGTATTTTACATTAAACTTACCTTAAAATTTTCATGAATTTGAGTGCTCTATTATTTAAACCGCATCTCAATGAACTCAGTACTAAGATTTCGACTTTTCTGCTTTTTTTTCACTGTAATTGTATATATTTGAAGAGCTTATTTTTTTTTATTTCATGAGTTATTTGCTTTACACTTATCATTAAAGGAAAAAATGAATCTTAATTTTGTCCTATTTTGCCGCTCGTTGCCTTAGTCGACCTTTAAATTGGTCAACTGTTTATAGAGGCTATTGTCTAGTGAAAATATTGTTCAAAATTACTCTACAAATGAATTATAAATCTAAAATTAAGAATAAATTAACAGTTGATAAGAAGTTACATTTTATTACTTATCTTTTTCTATTTTATAGTGTATCACATATATATGAACGATGTAATTATTAATAACCATTAGGGGCGACCAATTTAGAAAAGTTTTACCGTAATATATTGCAATTACCTTTTTATATATTTTTTTGACTTATCTTAGTTGCTAGTGATCATATCAGTTGCAGATTGAAATGGGAGGAGAGGAGGAGGTGCAATCCAAATTTTTGTGCCTAATTATTTTATATTTTAATAAAATATAGTTTTCTTTTTTGAAAGAAGTTATAATTCATATTTGTATGGTGATATTAGTTAATATTCCTCTAATACGAGAGAAATAAGCTTTTGTATGTAGCTTGTTCAGAAATGTTTAATTTATAAATAAAAATGACTAAAATCGCTTTGGCAATTTTTTTTTGAATCCTTCTATCTCTCCTATCTCGGTAAAAACCATTTATAATTTTGCTTTTTTCAGAATGTTTTTCAGCTCAAGCCACGGCTGTTAAAGCTCAAACTCCGTCAGCCAAATCTAAAGGAAACATAGTTGCTGTTATTGGTGCTGTTGTAGATGTTCAGTTTGATGAGGATCTACCTCCCATTCTAAACGCTCTTCATGTTTCTGGAAGAACACAAAAACTAGTGTTAGAAGTAGCTCAACATCTTGGTATATTTAAATTATTTGAATATGTGTATATATCAATTATAGATAGTGCGGGTATCATTTTGGTGGGAGGACTAAAATTTCGATTACATAAAGCATTTATGTCTAGGCATTGCGGTTATTTTGACCGTAGTAATAAATAAAATGACAACTATATATTTCATAAACAAGTTTACAAAAATACTTATTTTTTATTTTTACCTATTAATAAATCTTTCAGTTGCAACTTTAATTCCTTGCTAGCTTTATTTCGCCACTTCTCTCAATGACAAATTTTTCGACATTGTGCAAGATATTTCTGATTTATAGTTGTCTTTTTGTTCTGATTCAAATCATCGTTAGGCATACTTGTTATACTTGTTCTTTTTTTTTTGATAGGCGATAACGTTGTTAGGACCATTGCTATGGATGGAACAGAAGGTCTTGTGCGTGGTGATGAATGCATAGATACTGGAGCGCCTATTACGATTCCGGTTGGACCTGAAACCCTTGGACGCATAATGAATGTCATTGGGGAGCCTATTGATGAACGCGGTCCTATTAAAACGAATAAGTAATGCATGATAACATCCTTTTTTTATTCATGCCCAAAATATTTCCGTTCGTTGCGTTTATCAGTGTTTATCTATAACATACATTTCTTAAAATGTATTTATAACATTCACCGCTACCATGGAAGGAGGCAGTGCCGAATTAACATAGTAGCAGATGTAGCAGCTGCTACAGTCTCCTCGTTTAGTTGGAAAAAAAATTTTTTTTCTCACTTTTTGTAATATCTTAGTTTTCTTCAATTTTCTTTTTTATTTCCTCCTTAAAAAATGTTTGCTCTTGAATTTTGTGGGTTTTATCCTTTTTGTAGAATCTTGATCAATTTTATTAAATAAATTTTTTTCATCTGCTACAGGCCCCGCACTTGGTAGATCCGGAACTTGAAGGAGCGTAAATTTTTTTTGATTGGATTATCTCTAAAATTTCATATCAAAGTATTGATTTATTTATATTTTATAAAAAAATTATTTTTTTTTCGTGCTTTTTTAATCAAAATTATTATAATTTTTTTTAAATTTGTATTGAAAAAAATGAAAATAATATGCAAAAAGGTATAATATATGTATCGACCAAAAATCCCTCTCCCTCTAGATAACAAAGCCAACATTTTTTGTACCGAGGAAAGCCATATGATTCTATACCACCCCAACATAAAAATTAAAAACAAAAATAAAACAATATTAAAAGTTGCTATGAAATAGATGCAAAACTAATATGTAATGTATTATGAGCAAGCCAACTTTTACTGTTCGTTTTTTAGACTTTATAAAACACGTGTGCACCATCGAGGTAAAAATTTGAATTATCTTAATTAACGAAATTTTATTAAAATGAACCTAAATGCTCAAAAATATTGAATGTCTTAAAAATTTTGTTCCTTAAAAATATTTCTTTCCAACTAAAAAAAGCTTTTCAAAAAGGCTAACGCTTCTATGCGACTCCATGGTTTTTCTAGTGTTCTCGATTTTACGTTCGCTACGGTACCAAATTTCATTTCCCTCTCTCCACCTTATAGGTATGCTTAGATTTTATATTTATATATAGTATGAATATATACGTGTGCTTTTTTTTGATTTCCCCCTGTTCAACTGCGAATTTTTCAGTATATCAGTGTCAATCAGAATTAGTTTCATTTTGTGAAAGAAAAATTGTATTTTAGATCTGTAACATGATTTTGCATATAGAAAATTGAGGAAGAATGTATTTAAAAATAAATGTTATAAAATCGCCCCGTGCTAAGATATCTTTTTGATTCGCCCCTGTATGTAGTGATATAGATATTACTTTGTGCTTTCTTTTGCAAGACTCACTACCTGCAATCCAACACGCTTGTTTCCAATTTTTAAGTTTGTTCTTATTACTCTGTTTTAGTTTCTTGCCAATTCACCAAGAAGCTCCAGCTTTCACTGAGATCAACGTTGAGCAAGAAATTTTGGTGACTGGAATCAAAGTTGTCGATTTGCTTGCTCCCTACTGTAAAGGAGGAAAAATCGGTATTTAAATGATTTTTCTATCCACCTGTCATGCATACATCATACACCGTTTGCACGTAGTTAATTATAGTTTGGGGAATTTTAAAAATGATATTGCCCTACATGTGTCGCGATATTCTAGAAATGATTAAAATAATCTTATAAATAGATTTGATGCTGAAGAGTAAGCAATTTATTAGGTAAAGTAAAGGTAAAGGTACCGTTGTGTGTTTTCATCGAAAAGGCACAATTGCGCTCCTTGTAACGAACTATGAAGAAAGTAGGCTTGATGCGGGATCGAACCCAAGACCTTGAGTTATCGAAACGCAGTATCTAACCAACACTACTCACGCCCCTTAGTTATTACAGTGTATAAATTACTATTTAGGCCGATTGTCACTGAAAATTCTCTTATTTAAAACTTTGTACCAGATCTTATATATATGTAATATGAAAAACTTGCAATTTAGCGAATTGATCCAAAATGAATCATAATTTAATATTCAAAATATTGCAATACATCATTAAAACTATGAAAAGCCCAAATAATTTGGCTTTAAACCAAAGGTCCTCATGACCGAAATACTTTACTTTGACTACAAGAATATCATCATTCATTTACACTTACACCACGAGAAGTGCCTAGTTGGTGGAAGATTCGCAGATTTTTAATGATCCGAGTCCAGTTGGTTAACAACACTAACGAATACCTTTCAAAATAAATAAAGATTTTTTTATGGAAAATACCAATAAACGGAAATCAAGACCTATGCAAGAATTCTTCAGCATTTTTGTGGACGAATGCTGAGTTGTAAAAAGAGGATTATATTCATTTGCTGCATTTCATTTGGTTACTATATTCGAATAATGGGATTACTGCATTATATGGAATCTTGGATATACAGGTCCTAACTGTATTTCGTTTAACCATAAACTAGGTTTACCTAATTTTGCGGTTTTCTGGAGTTGTCGTGATTTTACCGGACGTAACGGAATGGCTATATTCGACTTTTATAAAGGAAATTTCAAAAATCTAGCTCCGATTCATTTAGCTGTAAGCAATAAAGAATTTTGTTTATGATTTTTTTTCAATCCCATATGTGTCTCCAACGTTGCATTTTGTCGCAGTTTTAGAATGACAAAGGCGACATTTAATACTATTTTTTAAATATACATTAAATAAATTTAAATTAAATATAAAAAGTTAAACATACATGGCAGAATTGAGCCTAACTTGTTGTTACGGTGCACCTCCCACTTTAACATTTGAAGTGAAGTTCAAGGGTTAGAGCCCCAACGTCCCTACTCTTAAAAACAATAGACAACCAATTAACATAAGGAGAAACAACAAACCAAGTACCAACCAACAGAAAAATATTAATTTCAAATTAAATTTTAAAGAAATGAAAAAAATATTTTCAACTTTCAAACTTTGAGAAAATTTGTTTGCAAAAATATTAATGTCAATTTAGGATTGTTCGGGGGAGCTGGTGTGGGGAAAACTGTTTTGATTATGGAGCTGATAAACAACGTTGCTAAAGCTCACGGTGGTTACTCTGTCTTTGCTGGCGTTGGTGAGAGAACGCGTGAAGGAAATGATTTGTATCACGAGATGATTGAAGGTGGTGTCATTTCTCTCAAAGATGCTTCCTCGAAGGTTTTTATAATTTTTATTTTTTATATATCATTTTTCTGAAATTTTTACGCAAATTCAACCATTTAAAAAGTGACTTGTAAAATGTGTTTTTCTTTAAAATTTTAATTTCCCTGAAACTCAGATAACGCTGACTCTGATATAAGACTGTGTTCATGGCTGCTGCACGGAAAAAAATTTCTAAAAATTGCCGCACCCATAAACATTTCTTATTCATATGGAGGTAGTGGTGCTTTAAAATATGGTTGTTAGTGAAATGCACCTTTCTCACAGCGGGTATATAGGTATACGTCGATACTGAAACCGTTACCCCCTGCCCTGCACAATACTTGCTGTGGGTACCCCCTTCCTCCAGTAATATTATTATTTGGGGTGATTTTTTACGATAAAATCAAACACTTTAATTAAATTTTATTACCAATTGAAGATATTAAAAAGTGGGGAAATAAAAATTGAAAATAATTGAATGAGATAACTTGTCAAATATTCTAGACATGGAATTTTTGGCAAATGCTACTCTAGATCACGTGTTACTAACTTTAATTACTTTTTGGCCTATCAGAAACTTTTTTCAACGGAAATGGTTCGGAATGAAAAACAGAATTTTATTTTCATTTTTCCATGGGTATCTAATTACTATGCTTTTTATGGTTCATAGACACAAGGCACATGAAATCACAAGATGGATACACACTGGCTAGATCCATGTGTAACTTTGCAGGACCATCTTTTACTTTGCGGCTATGGACTAATTTTTTAACCTACCGATAGTGGAATGGGTGTATTTTTTATAGCGACATTTAAATAAATTGGATATGCATAGCACATTATTAATGTTACAATCAGTTTAAAAACGTTTAAGTAAAATATGCCGTCTTTGTATCGAATAAACAACGACAACATTGACATTTTGAGCTTCTTCAGTCTCGATGGCCATCTTATTTCTACAAGATGAGCTTTAAAAAGTCAAACCGTAATGAAATTTTATTTTCAAACATTTAAAAAATTATTATTTTTTATATCAAGTGTTAAAAAAAGACAATTTATGAAAACAGCATCATTGAAATTATATTATTTATCCTTGGTGAAATGAAAGTCAGTCTATGTCAAAAATAGAGGAAAAGTTGTAAAGAAAACGCGTATTTCAAAACTGTCTCGCTCAACAAGCACAAGTTTAAGTATTGAAACTGCCTGTTTCAAGTCGAATCGGTGACCCAAACTTTGAGTCAAGTGTTTATCAAAAAAGTTTTTAAAATTGGATATTTGGGCCTGCCCGGAAAAAGCTTTCTAGCAAAAGCTCTTAATTTTCGCATATCCTTTACCAGTTACGTTTAATCATAAATATAATTTGACGTAGTTTTTGAGGTGGATTCGACAATTATAGAAGATTCACTTTTAGGTGTCGCTTGTTTATGGACAAATGAATGAACCACCTGGTGCACGTGCTCGAGTTGCGTTAACCGGATTAACCGTTGCCGAATACTTCCGAGACAAAGAAGGACAAGACGTGCTCTTATTCATTGACAACATTTTCCGATTCACACAAGCTGGCTCTGAAGTAAATTTTTTCAATTAAATTTTACATCTTCAAGCTGTTACTTCTTACTTATCACCAGGACTATCTAAAATTGACATAGATGTTATAAAAATGATTTGTTCTTGTTGTTAGCCCTAGATTATACTATCTCTATATGAATATAATCTATCAGTTCAAAGCAAAGCTAACTGAAAGAGTATTTCCATAAAAGCAAGTACTCTCAGGGAAAAGTGGAGAATTTTGTTACACTTTCGCAGCAGCAGTGATAAACCAGTGTAATTTCTGCCAACCCGCAAAAATCGACTAAGGTACTGCTGGCTTTTTCCAGGCTTCTACACATGGCTAGAAAAATCGGTATTTAAAGGATTCCTACCAACCTATATGTATTTTAATGATACTTACAACCTATAAAAATGATTTCATACTAAAAATCAGGCGAGATCAAGTTATTTGGTTCAAAAGTACCTTAACATTAAAAAATCGCCTGCATCACTTAAAACTGACGATTGTATGAAATCGCTTACATCTTTTTTTATATACCCAACTCCATTTTCTGGATTAGGTCACATGTTGCTAGGGGGAGGGGGCTTTTCAGGCCTCCGGTTGTTTAGGTGGTTTCCTACTATTTTTTAATTATAAAAAATCGTATATTTATAATAAATTATTGATTTTTATAAATTATAAAATTTTACTTTATTATATTAACTCAAATTGATAAATTAAAACCAATTTTTCTTGGGAAAGGGGAAATGAAGGCGATGTTTACAATTACAAAACCAATTTAGACACAAAAGGTCACTATTATCCCAGAAGATAAAAGAAATAAATTCATCTCTATCTCATATGTGAACCGGATTGTTGAGGAGAGTTGGAGTCATAGTAATTAATGCCACTTTTAAAAATAGTTATTTTCATCATAATTGTTATGCAACATAAAAATGTTTATCATTTAGTCCAGGGATCAGCAAACTTTTTTTACCCGTTGACCCCTTCATAGAACATTTGTCTTCACATCGACCCCCACCCCACATAGAAATGTTTTCTAAAAGCATTAATCAATGTCAACAATTAAGAGAGAAATAGAAATCAAAAATGTTTCATATATCCTACACTATACAATGTGCTAAACTATGTTTTAAAACAAAAAGGAGATTTATTACTACTATAAAGTAAAAAAAGCATAGAACAATTTGGTAATTTTTTCTATCTTATCGACTCCTAAAGATCTGTTATGGACCCCCAGGGGTCGATATCGACCACTTTGCCGACCCCTGATTTAGTCTGAAGTTGTGTCTTTGCAACTCATAGAAAAGGCAGAAAAATAAGATAAGAATGAAAGAATGAACTTTTTCATTACACAAATACTTTGTAAGGGAAAAAGCTTAGTTTATGAATAGAACGTTTTTAGAAAATAATTTAGGATACATATTTAGTTTCCCAATGCCATTGTTTTGACTTAGATAAAAAGGTTGTAGACAATTATTTTGAAATTTTAACAAGACACTTAACTGCAAATACAAATCAACAAAATAACACGAAATAGATAAAACATTTTGCGTTGCAACATAAAGCACAAACGTGTAAGATTCAGAACACTTAGTTAGAGCCTTATAATATTTGAAACAAAGGGTGATACGCTGAATTTCACTTACTCCTAAAAATTGACTTGTTTACCTAAAATCTTTGCTTATAAACAACATCCAATTTTAAGAACAATATTTTACAAGTTTTCACAATTCTGCAAGTACCGAAAGAAAGTTGACTTCTTGACTAACTTTTACAATTGTGTATCCTTTAAGGTGTCAGCTCTTTTGGGTAGAATTCCATCAGCTGTTGGATATCAGCCAACTCTTGCAACAGACATGGGCACTATGCAGGAAAGAATCACAACAACTAAAAAAGGATCTATCACATCTGTTCAGGTAAGATCATTACAATTTGTGTGGGCTGATGGCACTATTGTTTGAAGTGTAGAGTCTTGATCAGATTCTCCTGGGTACCCATCGTGCCATCTCTATCCTCTCTCCAGGTGTGTAAAAATATTCTTCATTACGATGCGATACCGGCAACTAAAGGCTCTATAGAATTTGCTTACAACTTCTACACATAAATTGTGTCATACAATATGAAATAAGGGAGCGCCATTTTACAAATTTAGAATTAAGAAAGTATAATTAAGTTATGAAAGTAGAGCAAACATTTTATAATTTATTTTCTTTAAAAATAATCCATTTTTAAAGTTCGCTAAATGAAGTCATGATTACGCCTAAAAATATTCCACAAATAATGACATCTTTCTACAAATGTTTAGAAAAGTTGAATCTATATAAATTTCCAAAATTAAATTTAGATTCAAAAATTCTTGGAACCATTGAGAAGTAAGTTTTTGAGGATAGTGGTTTGAATGAAAGAGATTATAAATGTGTTGAATATCTTTGTTTAGCTGAGTGGTTGTGTATTCGATGTAAATGTGGTAGGCTTTTTTATTTTTATGTCGTTTGCAGAATGATCATAATCAATTGCAATATGCCGTTTACTCGGTTTTATGATTAAATAATGTGTAATAAGATGTTCTTTGTTATGGAATAAGATGTCAAAGGAATCAAGTCTTTTTGTGTTCTTTTCTTGTGTAAATTTGATGTTTGCATCCAAAGAGTTAGCATAATTTTGGTATTGGATTGTTAGTGCGTCCAAATTAAAAATATATCATCGACATATCCGTTCCATATTGATTGCGGGAAAAGTATATGTAACGATAATGTGTGTTCCAGGTTGTTTAGAAGGATAGCGGAAAGTTTGCAAGCCTTAAAAGGTGTTGTTATTTAAATTGATGTTGAATAAAGTGAATGTGAGAATGCTTCGAAGTAAGAAGAGAATGTCATTCATTTTCATCAAGGTGTTTTGCAATAGTGTTTGAGGTAATGAGGTTGGACTACCGATTTCTGAGATGATGATTACGTTCGTCTCCATGTATGTTTGGGGGTTTTTGTTTGGTTCCCTTTTGTCTCTTAGGTAGCTCGTATATTGAAGCTGTGTGAGTATTGGAAGCAAGTAAATCAAGCGAAATATATTGAACTAAATGAAATATATTTTCATTCATATATGAATGAAGGGGTCATTCATATATGACGTCCAAAAATAATGGAGGAGAGGGAGGCTCAAACCAAATCAAGATGCTCTATGTTGGAAGTGGTGTGATTTTCAAGATTATATATAAATCCAAAGATTAGGGAGAAAAGCTATTACTTTCCGAAGTAATAGTAAGTGGCTCTGATTAGCCTTATGTGTAGCCAGTTCAAAATTAAATCAAAGGAAAGTAAGTGACCTTTGTTGAAAAAAAATTTTAACGCGAGTTTGACAATATTCATTGATATAAAATTGTAACGATTGAAAACTATTTTTCTCTAAAACAAATTTTCATTTTTGCAAAATGTTTGGTGTATTGATGGAACTAAATTTTTACCAAAAATCTGTGATTAATTTGAATAGCTGAACTTTGGTATCATGAAAAAAAGTTCTGAAAATATTTAACTTATATTCCGCTAAAAACTAGTTTCTAATGAGATAAAATATAATTATTTTTAATTTAACTCTAAATACAAATTAGAGAGAAGCAGTGGCGTAGCCAGAAAAAGTTGATTGGGGTGGCACAATTAAAAAACTCAAAAAACTTGAGCAACATTATTTATACTTTCTTGATCTTTTCATTGGAGAAATTTTCGAAAATAAGGTGCATGGAGGCACCATGATGTACATAGGGGAGAGGGGGCTACCTATGGATATCTTTCGGTACGGCCCCTCATGCCCAACCTAGCTATGTCACTGGAGAGAAGAGAGTTTAATCAAGAAAAGCGAGCTTGAGTGTTTGAGTTTTAGCAGAGAAAGAGGAAGAGAAAAACAGAGGAGACAAGAATCACTGTGACAGAAAAAGATGAGAAAACACATGTGTTTGCTCAAAAATACAAAAAGGAGACACTGTGATAAACATTGCTTACTTATTGTGTGCATATTGAAACAATGGATTATTATTATTATATAGCTCTCAGACTTCGTCCGTAAAATATGTTCGATAGGAATTTCAGAGCAGCTTGGCATGATGTTTGACTCGAAAGTCTGCATTCCCTCTTTTATTCTCTTATCTTACATTATCATGTATTCGAATGATCATTACTTCCTATAATGCGATCATCATACATGTTTTATAAACAAGCAAGTTTTAATTTCTATAGATAATGTAACTTGAAGTAGACTTAAGCATTGTCTTTTTTTAAACTAGAAGATTTACTCCCGCATTTTAGCAAACGGTTTACAAGATTCAATCATTTTCAAAATTGCAAATTCCCTAAAAAGTTGAAGTAACTTTGATTTTTTGGTTATTACTAGGTTGAATAAATTTTTTTATATAAATAATTTTCAGACAGTTTTTGTAAATTTTTATCGGACAAAATTTAAATAGAAGATTTTTTACGTCAAAGATAAATTGATCTGAAAGACATTCAAGAATTTATATTTATCAAGGTTTTTGTTTTTGTGATCTAAATATTTTCTTTTTTGATATCGTCTTAAAATAGAGAGTAAATGGTCATTTAAAACAAAAGTAAAGCAACTAATCAATCAAAACACTAATAAATTTTCATATAGGTCAGTTGAGCCAACGACTTTAACTTTAAATCTTTATAATGTTAACTACAACAATAATAGAGACAGTTCATCCATATTGCAGTCACTCCGAATGCTCTTATTTCTTTTGACTGGTATTGACATTTTAGGCAATCTATGTTCCTGCTGATGATTTGACGGATCCGGCTCCTGCAACGACATTTGCGCATTTAGACGCCACCACTGTTTTGTCTCGAGGTATTTCAGAAATCGGCATCTACCCTGCTGTCGATCCTCTGGATTCTACATCTAGAATTATGGATCCTAACATTGTCGGAAAGGAACATTATGAAGTAGCTAGAAATGTTCAAAAGATCTTGCAAGTAATTTTTTCTATGCTTTTCTAATCCCAGTTGGAAAAAATATTTTTAAGCTGCGGGTTAAGCCAGAAATGATTTTTCCTGAAAATGTGAGAGGAAATGGCATACAATCGTTTGTGGTTCAAATCCCAACCGAGGCAAATGATTTTCAGGAACTTATTTCTTGTGTGTAAGATAATAATTACAACGTCGGTAGTTTCGAATGTAGGCTAGTTAAGTTATTTCTCCTTCGTCTGAAAGAATTAGCTAGATGCGTGAAATGATTGGATCGATTCTCGTGTAATTTCATTGGTTAAATCTTTCACGGTCAGTGTGACAATGGTGTACCAAGAAATGAACATTGAATTTTTAACCAATCATATCAAAGAGTTTGTGCAATCTTGCCATGACAAGATAAACACAATATCGCGTTGAAAATTTGAAGTTGTAGTCTTTATATGCATGCTAAACAAATTCTTTATACTTTTATCATCTTTTCTAAGACAAAGTTAGCATATATTTTAAATGACTCATTTTATCCCTTCGTATGTGTCCTTCAATCCAAGATTTTTCCCATTACAATGCGTCTAATATCTTCTGGCTTAAGTTTCTGAAAAAAACTTAATCCAGTCTTTTCAAATAGGTTTTCTTTAAATACAGACAATGCCTTTTGATTTTAAGCTAATTTTATAATTTCTACGCTTAAATTGGTTAAAAGATGAATTTAGCAAGCCTTTTTGTTGTTAACATTTGATTCTTGTAATTTTTATACTATTTTATGTTGTATAAATTTCTTCGGAATATGCATGTTCGCAAATTTTTGAGTCCGAATTATCCATTATTATCTAGTAAGTCGTATATCCTATTTATTAAGGATTATAAATCTCTCCAAGATATAATAGCAATTTTGGGAATGGATGAACTTTCTGAAGAGGATAAATTGACCGTTGCTAGAGCGAGAAAAATTCAAAAGTTCTTGTCTCAGCCATTCCAAGTTGCTGAAGTATTTACCGGCCACCCTGGAAAACTCGTCAGCTTAGCCGAAACGATTCAAGGCTTCAAAAAGATTTTATCCGGTAATTATTTTCATACAACATCTTTCCATTTTGTCTAGGGGTGTATTGATTCCGAAACTTTTGCAAATGCCGATATCGACAGTTAATGATAAAATCGCCTGTTTTGAATGTATTTGTCAGTGTAAAAGATGCTGTCCGTTTTAAAAAAGTAAATTATGCTCTAAACCAATCATCAAAAAATTGCACCTTCAAATCAAATCAAATGTTGCATATCTAATTTTCTTGAGATAAAAAAAAATTGGTTTACAAAAATAAAAAATATTAGTTTAATTTGAAATTAATATTCAATTAAAATATTTTTTAAGTTCTTTTTTAAACTCCTCAATACATAAAAGCAGTTCCAAAACTCTTTAAACTTTCCCTTGATTTGTTAACTTCTGAAATTTTTACAAAGTCTAGAAACTTGTACAAAAAAAAGGAATATTAAAAAAGATGTCTTTCCTTGGGCCAACTTGAACTTTTTAGTAGTGCTTTTAAAGAACAAAAGTTGACTTTATCGACTTTTAACTACTCTAAGTTGCATCTAAAACGAATTGTACTTTAAAGAAAAAAGAAAACTCTAATTTTTTTAATTGTTAGAATTAACCTTTAAAAACATTAGTTTTTCTCGAAGACGCTTTTTTTATTCGCATTTTTGAGCATTTTAGTTTCAATTGTCGATATTTTTGCGTAAACAAATTCTTTTTTCTCACCTTAAAATAGCAGTGAAATAAGTTTAAACTTGAATAGCGAATCTGCCTATCTTCATCCTTAAATCATAATTAAAGATGTCAACAACAGGTATTATATACAATACTCTCCTTTCTAATGCTTTTTCCTAAGTATCTAAGCATTTTAAGCTGATATAAGTATGCTATTTTTTATTTTTTCAAATTTTAAAAATACATTTTCAATAAAATCAAGAGAATTTTATTATGCTTCTTTCCTTCACAGCCCAGCTCGACAAATTTTCTTTAGTGGACAACGGCATAACGAATTCTATCTGCATGAGTAAATTTTCTTTTGAATTAAATTACGCATTCGTGTACATCTTATTCAAAGTACACATTGACTTAGTGAAGCATAGCATTTTAAATTTTCACATAATCCCTTACTTTTTGATTTGATTATATTATTCAGAAGTTTTGATGCTGATTGCTGAATAGTCTTATAAGTATTCTTATATCTTTCCGATGGCAAGAGTCTACGCTATTTTTGAGATTTCCTTTTGTCAGTGTGTGTGTGTGTGTGTATTCTTATGGTTGTATGTATGTCTAGATGTTTTTGCGTCTAGACAAAATTCTAGATGTCTAGATTTCTTATGTCTTTCGGCATCATCATACTTCTTTTTTATATCCTAGGTGAAATGGATTCTTACCCTGAAATTGCATTTTACATGGTTGGAAATATTGATGACGTGATTGCGAAAGCCGAAAAACTAGCCAAAGAATAAAGTCCAAATTTTACTTTTCAAAAGTGCTGTTACATTTCGTTGTTATTCCTTCTTTTTGATGCTTTTTGGAGTGTGCCTAGTATTTTTCATTCTTTACATTGAGGGCATATAAACTTTTCATCTATTTGTTCTCAAAGTTTTTTTTGTAATAAAATGTGATATTTCATATTCTCGTATACGTTTCAGCTCTCATTCAAGTGCTTTACCAATTCCTTCCAAAGTCCAAGTTTCAATGAATGAACCCTTTCAATGTGGTCATCTCACTCCTTTCGAAGATTTGCACTTCCTTATTCAAAATGATTACAAAGGAGCTTAACACGCGTGCTGCAATAACATACAGATAATAAAAAAATGGCTAAGTCGGATGTGAAATTTTTGTATCCCTGGATCTCAGAATTAATGGTTTTAAACGGATATCTTAATTGTTATTCTAAGTAAACGAAAGTTTTATACTTCTTAAAAAATATGAGAGAGAAGATGTCAATGTCTATATATTTTTGGATAAAATAAAAATTGCGAAAAAAACCTTGCGGTGGTTGTAGAAAAAAGATTCGATGTAAAATAAATTTTGGATGATTCGTATCTGCGGATGTGGACATCCGATACATCTCTAATGGATTTTCATTCTTCATGATTTAAAAGATCTACTTCCAGTTTTACTTTCTATCGAAATAAAAGATTTTCTGTAGTTCAGATAACCAAAGCTTTTATTTGTGGCGTTAAGTATTTATTAACTGAAGAAAACTACTCTCCATTTGCAACGTTTTTATCCGAGTTTTGGACCTTAAACGGTTCTTTCAAATACAGCTCATAAGTTATTTTTTATAGACGCGAATGTGGTGACAATTTCAAACTAAGCGAAAGCATCAAGACTAAATCAGTCAGATAATCTTAATCAGATGATTATTTTTTTATATCTTTCCCAACCCATATAAGAGTTTCTTAAAAATATCATCAATCTATTAAAAAAAATTCTTTATAAAGTTCAGGTAAAATTATCAGGGTTCCCAGCCAACTTGAAAAACCCAAAAAAATTGAATAACGTGTCTTTTTTTTTTATTAAAAAAAATCATGTAAAAGTCAGACAATTTTAAGATATGTTCTTGATAATTATAATAGCGTGTTTAGATGCGTAAATAACAAAGGGTTAAAAAGGATGACGAATTTTTTGTTTCATTTTAAATTTGTATGTATTCAATATTTGTAAAAATAATTAATTATAAAATCACATTTTTGTATTAATTCTTGCAAAACTAAAAATCCTGATTGGTATTACGTCTCAAGGGGTATCAATAAATCAACCACACGATAACATTTTTTTTCTAATTAATGAACAACGAACTATATATTTATAAGATTATTTTTGGGTTAACGGCCAGAGTCGACTTTACATAAAATTAAATCTAATAAATACAAATCTGCTTTTCATTAGATATATCGTCTTCTTATTCTGGTCGTTAATATGAAGCTACGATTCAGGTGAGGTAAAGATGGAAAGAAAATTTTTACCATCAATGAACAAGCACTATTGATCGCCTGAATCATTTAAGACTAATTCTTTTATCTTTGCGCAGACTTTAAAAGTCCGTAATGTAAAGGCCAAAAATTTCTTTTTTTCACTTTAATGTAAACAAACTCTTGTTTTAGTAAGCTTTAAATAATAATTCATTATGTGATCAAATTCTTTTTTAGACTGGAAAATGAATTTTTTGTTCTTTTTCCAGCAATAAGGAGATAATAGAAAGAACTTAAACGCAATGTTATGCTTTTAAAAAGCGAACAAATTTAATGACAAAGCTTTTTTAACATTCATGTTGCTTACATCTTTTTTTCTGGTCCAGTCGACATCGTGATCCCAAATATCAATATCGGATCTAGCAAGAACAACAGATTACACAAGTAACTGCCATCTTATCCTGGTCTCTGATTTGCACGCCAAAATTTTCTTATGTGATTCAGTATTTACTAGCACTTAAAATGTATTTTACTTGCTTCATAGCCAATATATTCCACATAAAAATAATCAGTTTATAGCTAACAAAAATTTCAAACTTCAAAGATGGAAAGCTATTATGTGAACGTCCGAAAAAATAAAATGTTTCCTCAAAAATTGGATTAATCAAAAGTGATAAAAGAAAATTATCGACATGCTGTCATCGTATTCAGTGGACTTGATTCACACAAGATGGTGACACAAATGGAGGGAAACATTTCTTTGTTACATAGTGTAATTGCTATATGCATAGATCCTTCGAAGAACATAAAGCAATGGAAAGAAAGAGACAATGCAGCGCAGATGATAACTGCTCTGGAAGCAAAATGATAAAAATTCAAGTATGAGTTTTAAAATTATGACATCTTTCTAAGTGAACATTAGTTCATGTTACAATTAATCGTACTATCACTAATTGAAACGGACTGAGAAAAAACGATTTTAATTTTAAGAACAAAGTTTTTAAAATTTTCTTCGAACGGAATTTTATGTTCGCTCTTCCAAACCTTTCCAAGATTTCAAAATGGCCCCAGTATACAATTATTGCCTGCTAATCCGCTTAGTTAAGGGAACACAGAACACTACCATGTAAAGTCACTGACCTAAGCCGTCTACTGATGTTATATCCGATTTAAACGTATGTTTACAAAGCCATGTGTACAACATACTCTTCTTTCTCTTAAAACTTATTTGTTTATCGAAGATACAAAAAATATATACAATTTGATTTTTAATAGCGGCCACTCAAGGGAGACTACATTTGTGGCCGCTATTGACAGGTGGTCGTTATCCACACATCTTGTTCTCAAAAACATGAAGTGATAATACATACATAAAGCGTGGGAATGAATATTAGCTAAGATTATATAGTTACTCGAACCGAGTTTTACACGAAACCCACCGAAAATTGCGCCAAAAGGAGTCAATTTGAAAATATTTAGGCTAAAATTAATTTTTTGTGATATTTTTTTGTATCAAGATTAAAAGTAAAGAATAGATATTATTTCACGAAATCGAAATTGTGACTGATGAATTTATCAGTAAATAATTTTTACCATTTAAATTTTGTTCACTATAACTTTGATATATAAAACAATTTTTTTTATTTTGGAAATTATTTTTTGCAAAAGTTGACTTTCTATTTATATTTTATAGAATTTAACTGGTTTTTTTATTTGATTTTAGTTTTTTGCATAAAAATTTTGTTTATAAATGATTTTAAAATCTGTTTTCTCATTTTTAACCCTCTTAAGACTGCTGATTTTAAAAAGAAAAAATTTATTTGTTCATTTTCAAAAAAAGACAAATGAACAAATAAATTTTTTCTAACTGTCTTGTTATCAAATTAAATTAAGGAAAAAAGAAAATTCATTAGAGTTTTCAAAAATTTTCATCGATTTTTTGAAAATAAAAAATTTTTTTTTAACGCCATCTATTTATTTCAATATAATAAACTTTCTGCAATCTTTTCCTATACATCTTGAACAATGCGATTTCTCGTCGATATTCGATATAATGAACTTTTTGTATTCTTTGTCCTTACATCTTGAATAATGCAACTCTCAGGTTTCTTTTACTCAATGATAAATCTCTGTGAAGATTGGAATGTGGAAATAAAGTCTAACAAAATTTTTCAAAACTAAAATTTATTAAAAGTAGATTTATAAGTTTCTCAAGAGCTTCTAACTACACATGATCCAATAATACGAAAAAGCCTGTGCTTACTTGAGTTTGCCATGCACCTGGCTGATCTCTGGAAGTCTTGAAACGAATGCGTAAAAAGGACCATGAATGCTGGAGGCGCGATAAGATATTTTTGAAGACAAAGAAAAGACTTTGTAAAACTGTTCCTAACCCATTTAAGACAAAACAAAGGTGACGTCTTTAGTAATTCCTATTTATTTCCATTAAAAGTGATAGCTTGGCTGCGTTCTATAACTTTTCCAATTAAAAAAGCTTTCTATAACTTTTTTGTAAGCCCAATCTTCTTAACACATTTTCTCACCTACCTTTAGTATCTATTTCTCCAAGCTATCGTAATTTATTTTTATTTTACATTGATTTTATAATTGATACTGATTGATGTTTCTAAGCTCTCAGTAGAATCAAAGTACTTCTACATGGCTAATAAGAACTTCCTTTCAAAAAGTGTGTCTGTGTGAATATTCACTTGCTTGCAAAGGAAAATACTCACTCAGTCTCAAATAAAAATTTCGTTTATTTGACTGACACATTTCGCTAACAATGAAATTTGGGAAACAAAAAACGCAACGTGATTAAAATACGCATCTATCTCTATTCACACCAAAATCACGAGAAATTGAAAAAGTGATAATCTAACAAGTCCTTTAAAATACTTCTATTTCTTCTCTCCTGCTTTGTTAAGGAGAGAGTTGGATTTTGTAATTAGATACAATAGAGTGTAAAACCTCATCTTTTTGTTAACAGTATATTCATATTTCATAATATTCTTATGATCGTTATATGTATATATAAAAAAATGATTTATGAATTTATAACTTTAATTTGAAGATGTAGAAGAACAATTTAAAGGAAAAAATGACAATTTTTTGAATTTAAGTATAAACAAATAAATATTAAATATGGATTGAATTAGAATTGTCAAAGAGCAAAGATCTTCTTCAGCCATATGATGTTGGGGGATAGCTTCTGGACAGTGCTTCTAACTTCGATTTGTGGGGACCGTATCTGCTGCAAATCTTGCCATTCTTGGTGCACTGCTTCATGCATTCCTTGTAGCTGCCACTACTTTGAAATCCGCAGCCCTCATTGCACACATTTGCGTCGTTGTTGACGTAGTAGCACGTTTTTGTTAAGCGTTTTTTTCGAGACACTCGATACGACGAGGAACCCAAGCCATTCGGTACATTTCGTTTCATCCTGGATGCATCGTAATATGCCAAACTCTTTCCATTCGTGTGCAAGTGGAACTGATTGAGGAGTAAGAGAATGCAGAGCTTATAAAATGAAATGCAATACGACTATTGATTTGTTTAAAATCAATCAAAAAAAAAATTAATGCCAGCCATTTCTTGTTATTCCAAACTTTTCAAAGCGACCCTCTACGATGCTAGCGTCCAATTTTGGAAGCACTGATTATTATATTAGTTTTAGTGCTATATACTTTTCATTGGATGCGAAAAATTTGTGCACGTGAAGGGGATGTGCTATAAAAGGGACAAAAGATGTGTCCATTTTGAAAAATTGTAAGAGCACGTTAAAATATTTATATACCCTCATTTCCTTAAGTTCCAATATTTTTGTTTTCCAAAATCACATCTAATTCAAACCCGCTTTCATATTTCAAAATTAACAGTAACTACTTACTTCTAAGGTAGTAAACATTTTTGCGCTTTTGAATAAGGATGGCAATCTTATTTTAAGACTCTAGACAGATATGCTAGAGATATGCTTTTTAGTTTAATGGGTGAAAAATGTCAAA
Source organism: Nectonema munidae (assembly GCA_030549495.1). NCBI lineage: Eukaryota > Metazoa > Nematomorpha > Nectonematoida > Nectonematidae > Nectonema > Nectonema munidae. Next base: position 81,450 of record JAUIRK010000920.1, read on the forward strand.
AATCAAGGTCCGCAACCGGATCATAAACACTCGAATTTTTGATACTGTGTATAACATCTAAAGTAGTGATGGGACTATTAATGGAAATATAGAATCGTGTTTTTTTTAAATATCTTAATCACATCGCAAAATTTCATAAATACCTTCCGATCTTAATTTAAGAGTAGTTCTGTGTCAAACTCTAAGTTAACGTTTACTTGCTTTTTTTTTTATAAAAATGGATATGACTTTTTCTAACTATGGGATAATACACTTTTATAGGAGAAAATTTACTCGATTTTTTACATACGGATATATCAGTGTGTGGGCGTTTTGAAAAATGCTCACGGGTGTAATTTGGCCAGGAGGTGACGGTTTACCCACCCTGGCTCTCTCTAGAGTCTAGAAATTTGAAATTATATGTCTTTCTTTTCAGTGTTTTATAGGTTTGAATATTTAATTTTTTTAAGTTATAATATTTTTATACAACAGTTGCTTTCGTCATTTTTTAATTTTGGGCATCCAAATTTGCTTCAAATGTTCAAGCGATATATTGCTTTTAAATCATTTATTTTAATCTTTGTTTATATTTTCAATAAAAATGTTCTTTTGTCTCTTTTTTTGTGAAGAATGTTATTTGCAGCAATTCTTCATTTAGCCAGACTTTATTTTGGATATAAAAAAATTCTCGTCGTTCGAGAATTTAGTCAGTTTAGGTCTAGACCAAACTTTTTTACCCGTCGACCCATTCACAGAGCATTTGTCTTCACATCGACCCCCACCCCACATAGAAATGTTTCATAAAAACATTAATCAATGCCCAACAAATAAAAATATTAATTAACGAGAGAATGCATATCTTTGGATGAAAGACGGCGTCAAAAAAGGGCAAACATGACACAATCATTTTACGAAAAAGATTGCCCCAAATTTGTGCCCTTTTTAAGGGCATGCCTTTGAGTTTAAGTTCTTTCCATTATATCCTTGTTACTGTGGCATAAAAATAACCGCTATAATGTAGTAAGTAACTGCACTTTACAGTTGTTTTGATCTTCCCTCATCAATTAAATTCAAAAATGTTAAAGTAAAAGATTTTTTGGAGTAAAATCTACCTTAATCCTACATCTTTTGACATCATTATGATCCTCTCTAGTCAAAAACTGTCAATCAAAATGAAATGTACATTTTTTCAACAAAATTCCCCTGGATGTATATAACTTATAGATTAGTTTCTAGGTTAGATACACTCTTAAAAATTCATAATCATATATTGGAACACATAACACGCGTATACATATTCTTCCAATAAGCATGGTAACTTTGTAGGAAATGTCAATCAAAATTTTGATTGATCCCAAAATTGCTTACGAAAACATTCATTCAAACTTTAAATAAAAAATATTTATTTATACCAAATCAACGATGCTGATTTCATTTCTCTACTCAGTTTTCGCAATTAGAGTGTGAAAATGTCAATCAAATTTGCCGTTTACGCCTGAAAATTGTCTCCAAAAACATCGAGAACAATATTACCATCTTATCCCAGATGGTTTCGGTTTCAATTGAATACAAAAGGTGGCGTGTATTCAAACATACAATATGAGAACTTAGCGTCAGTGGTGCAAGGACAAGCTTTTTGGTTTGTGTAATCCTTTTCCAGAGAGTCAGATCAAAGCTTTTCCCTTTCGCATCTTGAAAGTAGAGGCAATAAAATTTAGACACGGTTGGTTCCCAAGGAATACACTTTTTAGGATACTTCATCACATCTATCAGTTCACCGTTTACACGCCCAGTGCATAGACTTTGTATACGGGGATGTTAATTCTTTACCCTAACTATTGTCTATTAAGAAAATGATGATATTGCTCGGATCGATGTAAAAAAACTTCTTTCCACCAAATTATGCATTTGAGGGATAAACAAAAAATCGCTTAGAAACGATGAATTTAAAGTTAATTGTGATTTTTTTGCGTCATTTGTATTGGTGAAAAAATTTTAGAACATATTTTTAAAAAATACTTGTGGAAAATCAAAAAAGATTCATTTAAAGCAGGCTTTCTCAAACTTCGTCTTTAAAAATGAAAAAATCGGCGATTATGAAGTAAAAAAAATGGCGGCAATTTTTCACTCTTTCTTTAAACATTATTTTAATTTTTAATTCCATTTATATTCAATTAATTCTTTCTAAAATTTTCTTCTAGAGATTCCATATCACAAGAAAGTCAAACATAATCTGAAATTCTGAACAATAAGTGTTTGAAAAAAATATTACAATATTTCATTTATATACAATGCCGCAATATTTTTTAATAAAATTGCCCATCTGGATTCTATTTTCGCACAAAAGTGGGTGATAAGCGGACGATTTAGAGACCCTGATTTAAAAAAAGGAATCCTAGCAAACAAGAGGCTTGCGAATTAAACAAGATCTTACTCGCTCGGCATGCTACGCAAAGCTTTATTTAGCACTTAAAAAGTTCTTTCGCATTTTGCTGGGTAAATTGAAGTTATTTAAAGTAGGAAATTGTGTGAAAGAGTAGGGTCATCTTCACCACATCATTTTAACATTTCACAGTTAAAAGCACCCAAAATAATGCTTATTTTCAAATGTATTCATAATTGACTTCACACCTGATAAAGGGATACATGCAGAAGCCGGAAAATTTGCAGAACTGTCAAAAGAGATAGTAAAGCACAAAGAATGATTTTATCCATTTTCATCAATCCGTGGAAAAACAAAGTTCAGCAAATCTCTGAGTTCTACATTTTTCGTAGAGCTTTCACAAAAAAAATCAAAGATTATATACTTAAAGATATATATATATATACTCAAAAAATTGAGCAAAGTTTCCAAACCTTTTCTAACAATTAGCTTTGAAATGATCTTTTTTTGGACAATTTTACAGCACAGTAAGATTTTATTCATGAGAAAAAAATTAAATGCCTTTTCAATGTGACCGTAGTCTTGGAGACCCTTTTCAAATTCTTTTAAAGAGCGAGAAACAAACTGGAAATGACAATATCTACTCTTATGTTTTGTCTTTGGTATTTTAAAACTAGAAAACGATCATAAAGAATGTTCATGCAAAATGAACAAAATAAAGAAGGAACATCGGAGTGCTCCCAAACTAAGGAACAAAATGAGAAATTGAGTTTAAGGCGGACATCTACATTTTGACATCTCTTCGAGAGCTACCTGTCAACTCTTTAAGTTAAAAGAGTTCTTTTTTTAAATATAAATAAGAAAGAGAGAAAATTTTTTACTATCGATGATGCGAAACCGCTTTGAAGAAAGAACATGTTGAAAAGTGATGAAAAAAAATTAAAGTTTGCAATTTCGAATCCTTTTATCAATGTGCATAATTTTTTTGAAAATATTACGTAACCTTGAAATTTAGAAAAATGAATAAAAATTTGCATATTTAATGCTTTGGTATAATTTTGGATTCAATAGCAAAGTTGATATCACAGACTGTGTATAAATTATTATCATTTTGGAAGTCGTTTAAAACCCATTTTTTCATAGAAGATAAACGAATCGTAATGCTTCGGGAAATTTCGGCAAAAAGTTTGTTACATGTAAAGCTTGGAATAATAAATAATTATTGCTATCAAAATTTCGTGTCATCTTTTCTTGCCTTTCAGCTTGTTCTTTTTACGAAAACTCCTTTGTTTGACCTGAGACATGTCATTGGGTTGAAACGTGTACATTTAGGAAATTAACACTTTTGCGGATTCAACGAGCTAACTAAGCCAGAATGACTAGGATAAATTTAAAAAAATGTTTGCGAATGAATCTGCTAGATTTTGATTGCCTGAACGCAGGAACCCATATGTTAGGTAACGAAGTAAAATGTTAGTGATGGCGGATTTGCCAAAATTAGAGGATATATTTGGCGAATCGGCTATGAACAGTGCGGTATTGGACCAAAATTATTAAAAGGCAAGACTTATAGAAGAGCTTCTCGAGCAAGTAGGTTTCAGGGAAGCAAAACTGTGCAAAACTAAATGTAAAAATATTGACTACCTCTAAACCGGAAATCACTGATTCGGACCTTCGATAAAGGGGCACTTTGATTATTCCAAAAATCTTTAATTTAGTAAAATTATTGAATGATTGATTCAATTAACAACTGAGCTTTTTATCAGCTGAATTTTTACAATTCCTTGGCATTATTCTCAGTATATTATAAAAAAATGTTTCAAAATTCTAAAAAAAAGTTAGAAAAAAGTTTTTTATGAAAAAAATCAAAGAAAATATGACAAAAAAATAATAATTTCATGTGTAGAAATAGAAATTTTCATCAAAGTGTAATATTTTGCAAATCAGCAACTAAGGGTATACTATTGGTAGCAACTGGAGGGTATACGAAAAAAACCATTATGATTTTCGTATTCTACACAAAATTTCACATCGGAAAATGATAATCTGGTTGCCGTATTTTTTTCATCGTCGTTCAGTGTAATTAGTGAGGGGACGATTAATCTGAAATATCGGGAGTTTTCCAAAGCATCGGGAATCCGCTTCGAAGCTGAATAATTCAGACTCGATTCCGATACCAAATTTTTCAATCCCACGAATTTCAAGCTAATTCTAAAACTCTATGCAGTAGCAGTATAACTTATCCTTCAAATGAACGTATCCTAACTTTTGAATGGTGGTAGTAACTGTGAAAAAAAACAGTTCCGTGGTTTCTAAACTCTAAGCTATTACGCATCCCTCTCAATAAGATATAAATATGGGGCCTCCTTTATCATATTTCCCAAACTTTTAAAACTTCATTTTGACAAACCAAAAGAAAGAATGAAGAGGACAAACAAAAAAGAAAGGAAGCAGCAAAGTAGAGAGAATAGAAAATGAAACAACCAAGCAACTGACGTTAATAAAAGCATCCCTAAATCGGTCAAACCCATGGAATATTAACGACAGCAAAGTTGAAAAGGTACACAAACATTTTGCAGAAATGATAGCAGTTGAAGATATTGGATTCATAAGGTTGTTAAAAGCAATTTGCCCCAGTTATGAAATGCCCTCCAGAAAATTCATTGTCTTTCAAAAAAAATTTATGATAAAGCTTTGAAGAAATTACTTCAGTGCTTTTTATCTCATTGACAAAAGTGACTGTTGGACTGCAAGAACTTCTAATTCATCATTTATTTATAAGTTTAAAGCTCACTGGATTAATGATAACTATGAGTCCATCGCGGCAACATCTACGGTGCCCAGGTTTCTTTGGATCATATATTTTCAACCTGCACTTTCCTTTGAAGCTGATAAGTTGCTCATCTATTGTTACATGTGAATGAGGAGTCCAGTACTTTGAGAAAACATTGCGGAAGTGATCATGTACTTTCCTGATCGGACTTTATTATAGATTCTTTATAATAATTGTATAAATAAATCTTTCTTTCTTTCACTGGATTAATGATAACTATGAGTCCATCTTGTGTTGAGAGACAATGCAGCTAACCTTAAGAATGACCCAAGCTGGTACTAAATGATGCCATGTTTGAGCAGCGTTATGTCAAGGATATTATTGCTGTCTGCAAAGAGATTGTAGGGCATTTTCACCATTCGCCTTGAGCACTGGCTAAATATGAAGAGTATCAAAAATAGTTCAAAGTATCTGCACACAGATTTATACAGGATGTACAAACAAGATGGAACAGTCAGTATCAAATGATGGACAGGATACTTGAACAAAAGGCAGCTCTCATTTCATATTGCAGTGACCATTCAAAATCAGCGTGTTTGGAAAAGCTTCAAAAAATATTGAAAAACTTTGATGATTGCGTCAATTTTATGAGCACCCAGGACGCAACAGCTGCGCTAATAATAATTCCAAGCATTAAAGTGATCAGGCACTTTTTTGAATCTGCAGAATCAAATGGACTGATCTCTGGCTTGGGATCTACATGATCAGTATGGAAATCATCAGTTAAACTTAGATTAAGCTACTACATCAATGATAAAAACTTAATTCTTGCCACTTTCCTTGAACAAGAATATAATGATAAACCCCTGTGGATGACGCACTTGCTGTATGGCTGTCGGAAGACCTGGCAAATAGCATAAAGTATTGTCACAGTGAAACTGCCAGTCTTCCTGATTCTTCAGATTCAGCCAGCAGTGATATTGAGCAAAAAGTGGAATTTAATTTCACTTTTGAAAAGCGTTTTGCTGATATGAAAAGAAAGCCGATCAACAAGCAATACAAATGCTACACCTACAACAAAGTGTCAATTTTCAGCAGCAAGTATTAAAATAAGAACAGAAATATCAAGGTATCTAACATTTAAACTGATTGCAAACAATGAGAACCCTCTTAACTGGTGAAAAGCAAACAAAGAAGAACTTCCATTATTTATATTATTAAATTGGAATTATTGATAAATGTGTTGGGTCTTCTAGCGCATATGAACAGAACTAAAAAAAAGGCCTTCTAACAATCTTTCTCAGGCTCAAAATTTGCTAAGAAAGGTCGTTGGAAGGCACACTTATTAGTGCTGATCGATCATATGCGCTAGAAGCCCCGATATGTTTATATAAAACTTTTCCAATAGATTGTTATCTAGCATATTGTAAAGCTTTAATAGCAAGATGATAAACTTTTCTAATCAATTTTCAACGTATTATCTTACATATGTTAATTAATTAATACCTGGGCACAATAATGCATATATGTAATAATGGCCAGGAATCGGAATCGTATCGGGATAATTGGGTAGAATCGGAATCATTAAAATTTTTGGTATCGTCCCATCACTAATAATAATACTAATGGGTGATTTGAACGCAAAAGTAGGAAATGGAAGGCAAGAAGACACAGTAGGATCACATGGACTTAGAAAGAGAAATGCAAGAGGAGATACATGAGTGGAATGGTGTTCACAATACCAGCAAGTAATAACTAACACATGGTTTAAACGTCACCCGAGAAAACTATGGACATGGAAAAGTCCAGGAGGAAAATACAGAAACCAAATTGATTATATCACATTAAATTAGAAGGTTCAGAAACGCAATTAAGCAAGTTAAAGCTTAGCGTGGAGCAGATTGCAACGACGATTACAATCCAATAATTACAGATGTAAAAATAATACTAAAGAAAACAAGAATTGGCAAATCAAATATTAGAAGAGATTTTGATATGCTGAAGAAAAACGAAGCAAAATGTGAAAGTTTCGTTTCAAAAACTGAAAAGTACCTCAGTTAAATCGAGATAGTGCATTCCTCTTAATGCTTGGGTACAATGTTATAGATATTTTTTATTAAAACATTTTGTTAATGAGATCTGATATAAAATGAACAAAAAATAAGTTTGGTACTTTCCTGTTATCGCCCCACCACCCATCGCTCTTCTACCACGATAAATATTCTTGTATTGTTTTAACCTAACCTAGATTAAACTTACTATATATCATGAATCAAAACCTTTTTCATAGAAAAAAAAGCCCATAAATGATGCTATCTGGATATTTAGCTGAGTTTCTTTGGCGTCATTCATCTTCGATTATATATGGTGGTAATATGTTTGATGCGATTCTTTTTGATATGGTTGAATTTTATCCACCTACAGATTAAAAGATTTCACTTGTTATTTTTAATACATTTGTTTTTGGGGTGGTGGGCGATAACAGGAAAGTACCATAAGTTTTTTAAAAACCAAAAAGTGCAGTTCCAAAAATGAGATTAGGGAAACAACCATGGATCGAGCCACATGTGTGATAAGTCGTCACCCACAATTCAAAAAAGAACTTTATAAGAAATCATCATCTAAATATTGATTCATTGAAATTGATATACATCCGTTATTAGTTTCCCATATTCATGATTTGATAAAAATGATTAGATAGACTAGGTTTTTCTTTCTATTCTAAAAGAAACCGGAGGCCAACAATATATTTGAAATGAATAAATATTTTTTAATTTTTTAAAGAATATTTTTCGATTCTTTGATTACAGAATGTTATTTCGTTTATTTGGCAAATATATATCTATTTAAAATCGTGAAAAATTGCAAAAATATAGGTAAACTTTTGTTACATCGTCTCCCCAAATGTGGTATATCAAACCTTACATCTAGCCATTGTCTCCCTAGTCATTTGTTTATGGAATAGAAACGATCGTAGTATACAGGTTGGAGATGACAATACACTTGTCTACCAGTGTTCAACCGAGCAGGTTATGAGATATAAATATATAACTTTTGTAACGCATAATTAAAACAGGCAGTCAGATGTCCAATAGAAATAGCATTTGTTTATCTACCCTAAAATTTATAATATTTCAGAAACCTGACTTCGCTCTCATAGGTAATACCTTTCCAATTTGCAATTTTAAATTTCACCCTGAAATCATTGAATTTTCATTTTTATCAGCAAATCTCAAAAATCGCGCTTATTATTGTGGTATGCAATGCTTGTAATTTTAACTTTCCAGCATTCATTTACTTTAGATATCATTGTTTAAGTTTTCGCTTCCGACTTCAATTGAAGACTTCCATAATAATAAAACCTGGCGAAAATTTACTTTTCTTGATCTCCCATCAGATAGTAATGCTGAATTTCTAAAAAAGATAGTTATATGTGATGAATAATTCAAATCCCTGAAAACTTTGAAATATTTTAATTTCATCACATGATCAAATGATTTTTATTATGGTTGTGCTATTTTTTATTCAACACAAAGAATTTGTGGTTACACTGAATAGATATGCCCAAAAAACGTAGGTACTATTTTTCTGAATTCGTCTACTAGCAAGTTACATTTTTGCATTCACAAAATTAGTTCCATGTTGATTTGAAAGCAAAGTCTCATTCAACAACAATACATTGGAATGGTAAGGAGAAAAAGTGAAGAACTTAAAACGTAGAATTTATTAGAACACTTCGAGATAAAAAAATAGTTTGTATAAAAATAAGGATAAGTACTATCTTCTATGGAATAATTATGACACACATATGGATAATTCACGAATTTTCATTTTTCCAAATTTTTATACTTTTGTTTTGGGGGAAGAAGAAATGGAGGCAGGATCTTTGTTCAGGGTTATCCTTCTCTCGGCATTTCCTTTGTTTGTGGCTTTAATAATTCTTGCCTTCTTGAAAGTTTTCTTGGATGAAGGAGAAGTTGCTCCCACACTACTCGTTGCAGGCTTTTTACTTTTCTTCCGTGGTTGAGCTTAAAGATAATAAAATGTATAAAGTGAAATTTGGTAAATATTTTCAATATGTTTTTTAAATTACTTGCCTCATCATCTTAATTCTATTTGTATAACTTTGAGATATTTTTATTATTTTGTTGTTCTTTGCATTGAAAACAAAGAAACCGAACTTAAAGTGAAAATGGTATACACCAATTCGAGCATAAGGGAGGGGAGGGGGTGGAGATTTTTAAGAATTTTCTAGCAGAAGCAACTACCCCACATTTTGAAACTATAAAAATTATACAATCAAAGTCACAAGGAAGAAATCCTCCCGTATAAAGAGATAATGGTCGTAAAAAATAAAAGTATAAAAAGAATGGTAAAATGCCAAGTTGAACGGAGCCTAATCATTTACCATATGTGTTTCATCCATCAGAGAATTGAGGACATCTTTGATGGATAAGGAAATGAAGAAAGATCATTAAAGGTGTTTACTTATTTTCTTTTTCTTTACTCCTTGAGTTCTTTTGGCTGAGAGAATGAGTTTGGTCACGCGGGGAGTGATGTAACGCGTCTAAAAAATATACGCGCGCATTAAGAACATAAACTTCCAAACATGAGAGAAGCATGCCCCTTATTTGATCATTGGTGATAATTAATATCACGCAGACATCTTTTGGTAAAAGCGTGGCCAGAACAAAATAATTCCATTTAAAATATTTAAAATCAAATTGTCACCAAAAGAATATCAATACAATATTGCATGGCCCACAAATGTGAAGAACAACTGCCCTAGCAGGACAAGATTTGTGGAGGTGCAGTAAAAATACCCGAAGCTAAATATTTAAAAATTCTTAAATATACAAAAATCTAATTCTCATCCTCCCCCCCCCCTTGGAAAAAAAAGGCCTGTCCATAAGCTTACAACAATCAACTGATCCTTTTCGTTATTTGAAATACTCAAGATAATCTGACTCCTTTAAAATCTATCTTAAATTATTATATTTATTATTATTATTATTATCATCAGTTTGCTCAAATAAATATGTTGGCTATTTTTAACCTTCGCAGGACACACGATTTTACTGTTACACGAAGGACACAGTAATGGAGAAAAAAGCCCATACGCTTTTTCATATAGAATATACTATTTACAAAACTATTAACATTTGAATGATGAATTATGACATATTTCAACTCTATTATTTACGAGGGGTAGGGGGTTTTCAAGACCTCCTCTTGTTCTATAACTCAAATTAAATTCAAATCATTGCATTATTCCACTTGATTTTCTTGACTGTTCCTGAAACATCTAGAAGCGTATCTTTACTTTTTTTTGAAATTTTTTTGATACATTTTTATTATAAATTGTAGGTTATTGACGGGGGGGGGTTTCACCTCTCCCCTTTTTTTTATAAATATTTCTTATGGTTCAATGACCTTTCAGCACCTTTTTCTATCCATTCTGTTTTTGTTTTGTTATGTACAATAGCGTGTGTCAGTGTATTATATATATACTAGCTTAGCTAGTTTGTATGCGCGCGCGCGGGTGTGTGTGTGTGTGTGTGTGTGTGTGTGTGTGTGTGTGTGTGTGTGTGTGTGTGTGTGTGTGTGTGTGTGTGTGTGTGTGTGTGTGTGTGTGTGTGTGTGTGTGTGTGTGTGTGTGTGTGTGTGTGTGTGTGTGTGTGTGTGTGTGTGTGTGTGTGTGTGTGTGTGTGTGTGTGTGTGTGTGTGTGTGTGTGTGTGTGTGTGTGTGTGTGTGTGTGTGTGTGTGTGTGTGTGTTTTTCTCTTTATAATACGTTATCCCATATTTTTTCTCTCTTTCTCTACTTTCCTATCAGGTTACGTAAAATATCGAAACCAATAAATGCAAGTTGTTTATCTTTTTTCCATCTTCATTCTGTGCACATTCTTATAATTGATTTTTTTCTTCATCTGTGATATTTTCTGACCGTAATCTTCGCATGAATTCAATGTTTATCATTTATTGATGAAAGCTTATCTATGCATTGATCCATAACTTTTACCAACAATTTGTTGTTGAATAAATTTCTCTATTGTTCTTATTTCGCATGGAATTTTTATCATCATCATCATCACCTCTGACAACAAGTTCTTCTGAAGAAAATGAATCATTTTCATCAATTTCAGATTCTGAAGCATCTGATATTTATACAGGTGAGAGTAATCTAGAAGCAGTGGAATTAGAAGAAGTATTTGACGCCGAAGATATTTCTCTTAAAGCTCCAGATGGAACACAGTTCTTCTGGGAGCCTCAACAATCTTCAAGAGGTAGATCTCAAGCTAGAAACTGTAGAGATATCTCTTCACGTCCATATGGACCTTCTGATGATGCAAAAAACTTGAAGGAAATTGATAAAATTTTTGATTTGTTTTTTGACCCTCCTTTGGTTTCTCATATATACGAGATGACTCACAAAAAAGCAGATGATAATTACAAGTAAGTTTATTTTTCTATAAATCTTTATGTGAGATATAAGAAACTCTATGATTCTAGGAAAGAGTCCCCTAAGTGGTTGGATTTGAAAGCGTGTCATGAAAAGTTTGTTATAAGCGATTTGCTTGCCTATTTTGGTTGTCTAATTTTTTTGGGACAATCAAAAGACCAAAGAATTGCGACTAAAGCCCTTTTTTCCAATGATGGAGATCCTTTCTTACGTGCTGCACTCGGCAGAAGGATGTTCCAATTCATCAAAATTTTTATACGCTTTGACGATGCCGCCACTAGAGAGCCTTCAGACAAACTAGCAGCCATTAGGCGTATTCATAATAACTTTTTTGAAAAATGCCATAAATTTTGGACACCACTTGATGCTGTAACTATAGACGAGCAATTAGTGAAATTTCGTGGCGGGTGTTCTCTAAAAGTGTACGACCCTAAAAAGCCGGGCCATTATGGCTTAAAGTTCTACCATCTTAATGATTCTAACACATTTTATGTTATGAAGCCCGAAATTTATGTTTCAGGATTAATTGATCGGGAATATTTTTCAAGTCTAGAAATCTGTAAGCGTCTAGTAGAAAGTAGCAATCTCCCATCAGGGTGTGGTATTTATCTTGACAGATTTTTTACATCTCATGCTTTAGCGGAGTGGGCTCTTTCCAAAAATTTGACAATTTGTGGGACAGTAAATCCTATACGTAGATTTGTTCCGTATATTTTAAAACCTAAATTTTTACGCACGTTAAATTTAAGTGAAACTGAGAGCAAAATTGTATATTCCAATATTTCATCACTTTGTGTTTATATACCTGAAAAGCATGCTAGAAAGAATTTTAAAGCAGTTTATGTCTTATCTACGCAGCATAGTAGAAGTGTTACTATCACATCAAATAAAAGAAAACCCGAAAGCCTAATTTCCTATAATAAATACAAAAGTGGGGTGGATTGTTTTAATCGAATGGCCAGAGATTTTACTAGTTATAAGACAAGTAGGCGATGGACAGTTGCCGCATTTTCTAATTATTTAGATATAGCTGCCTACAACACATGGATTATCTACAAGCACAACTGCCCTAACGATGCGTTGCCCATTCGCCATGGAGGGAGAAAATTTTTTTTAAAAATTTTATCAAAAAATTTAGGTTATAATTCTATGAGAACTAGGGCTAACATAAGTCAGATTTCAAGACCCATCAAAAACCTTCTTTTTTACTATGGTTTTTCTCCGCAAATTGACACGGCGGAAAGTAGTTCGGGCAGGGGATACTGTTCAATTCAAGAATGCAGACCTAGAACACGAGGCACAAGGAGGTGTTCAAATTGTAAAAAATTTATGTGCAAAAAACACACCTTATCCATTTGTTCTTTTTGCCATTCTAATTTGTGATTTTGCTAATTTTTTATCATGTTCAACATATAATTATAATGCTTTATTTTTTTTGTATAACCCTTGATATTTTATGAAATAAATTTCAAATTGTTTATAAATAGGTTTTTTGATATTTTGAATTTTTTATGTTCAATTAAAATAAAATTCAAAAAGTAATATAATTTATTGGGCACAGGATTTAAAACGGTGAATTTTCGCCGACAGTCGGCTTTATCAAACCACTATACTAATGAGTAGGCTAGAAGTTGAAAATTGGAAGGATTAGCGAAGAAGAGTTCTTCTGCTCATTAGTATAGTGGTTTGATAAAGCCGACTGTCGGCGAAAATTCACCGTTTTAAATCCTGTGCCCAATAAATTATATTACTTTTTGAATTTTATTTTAATTTTCCTTTAATTTATGGGTCAACTTCAGCATCAGATTTACATTTTATGTTCAATTTTAGGCGCTTTATTTTCAAAATTATTGCTTTATAAGATCTAAAATTTACTTATTCTATAAAATTTTTTCAGTTCTAAAATTTTTTAGCTACAAAAAACAGCCAAAAAGTTTTTTTAGATAAATATTTTAAAGTTTTTTTTGCTAAAGATGGCGTTAAAAAAATTTTTTTTATTTTTTTTTTATGAAATTCAGAAGATAACCTAATAATTATATTTTACAGATTTCCACTCCTTATGCATAAAAAATTTCTTTCATGTTTTTTTAAAACTCAATTTTCGAAAATTTTCTCTTAAGGTCATGAAAACCGCAAAAAATTAGAGTCTGTAAAGAACAGTATATTTTTGATATTGGCACCAATTTATACTCCAGAGAATAACGTAAATTTACATACTATTTTTTTGATATGTTATATATTAAATATTATATCAAAAACGGCATTGAAAATGCTGAATGGAGTAAAAAGCCCGTGTGTGTCCTGCGAAGGTTAAAAATTACTCAAATTTCAGATCTATATTGCAATAAATATGGCATGTTTGCAGAAGAGAAGTAATACAATACAGTTATTTCCTTAAAAATAGCAACTTGTATACGAAAGAATATGCCGTTTTGAAGTTTATTACTAAAGAAATCATCAATATTTGGAATTTAATCAACCCTAAGCAGAAAACTATGTTGTTAAAATGGTAGACAAAATTTGCTTTAAACATGCTGAAAATATTAATGGAAAGTTACTTAGAATGATAAACAAGAACACAATTTAGGAGAAAAATCAGAAAAACTTTTACCAATTCGTTCTCGATATGATAATGCCGTAAAGTGTTAAGTTGAAAACTGTATCGAAAAACATATAGTTCGCACCAGTCGCCCCAAAAGGAAAGTTTCTGTTGAAGAAAAAGTGTATTTGCAAGATCAAAGAACAAAAATTGGCACTAGAGGTTATCGTCAATGCGGAGCTGTTGATAGAAACGCTTCCAAAAAGCATGATAAAAAAGTTCAAGCTAAAAGCCATCCGATTCAGATCTCAAAAAATGAAGCGGTTAAAGAGACTTCATTTGCTCATACTTCTGACATTTATTTGATGAATGATTTTTGGAAAAAAAAAGATTCTGATATCAGCGATATAAACTTTCCACGAGATAGAAAACTCCGAGATTCTTAAAGTTTTTTGAAGACACCTAGGTTTGCCACTAATCTGTGAGCCGAAACTTAAATCCCCAAAAATATTTAATATCTGTAAAAAATGCGCCATAAAAATATTTCTTTAGGAAGCGGAAACCTTTTTTGAAAAAATAGGACTTCAATGCGACCATATGTGCATTTTAGTGGTATTAGCTTTTAACTCAAACATTTTTATTTTTTTTTGTTTTTGAAATGAATAAATTCACCTACTTCTTTTCCTCAGCAACAGTAAATATACTGTGTAAATCAAACCAGACTCTTGATACGAATTAATGGCACAGAGCCGTTTCCAGGGGAAATGCTTGAGCTAATCAAACGCATGAAAGTTGTGTACAAGGAGTTCCAGAGGGCAAAATAAATTCCACAGAGGTTTCAGCCATCGCCCTCTTCCTTATCGAGGGATTTGAAGAGGTACTTTGCAAAGTTCGGTCTTCATAATATCCAGATTGCAGAGAAGGACTGGAGTAGAACGTCAATAGTTTGACCTAGACCGAACAGGATTATAATATCTACGGACCAGACCAAATAAATTAAAGACCAAACCAAACTCTCTACTCCTGTACCAGACCGTGAAAATGACACAACTATCTTCACTTAATTGTGGTATTTCAAATCAACTCTGAAATACTTCAAAGTGTCTATTTCTTGTATAAATGTTTTATTGGATTGCGTTTAGACCTGTTCCAATTCGGTTTCGGTCCTCATAATCGCAACATCACACTTGCCCTCGATATATTTAATAAATCTAATCATTAAAAAAATATCGTTAATTTTAGTTGGTTTCTGTGATGTGATTAATTTTTGAATTAGTTCTTGTGATAGTGATTAATGTTAGAGTTATAATTTCTGATGGTTTTCATGCTTTATTGTATAGTTCAAAATTTTAAATTATAGTTTTTTTTTCAATCATTTTTAATAGCTAAAATATTTTTTTTTAAAAATCATCAGATTTCTAAATAAATATATTGAGAGCTATAATAGGGTTTAGTCAAAATGTGTTCAATTGTTTGTTAATAAACCAATTTGTTGGTAGATTGAGTTATTTGCAACCCAATGTTCCACTATATCAAAATATGCAGTTAATAAAATGGAGAAATAAATAGTGAAAAAGGAAGATACCTGGCATAAAACTTCCGAAAATTTGACACACTTTTTGATTCGAGGCACTTTCGCATTTTCTTCCTCCAGAGTTTCTTCGACTTTGAGGATCTAATTTTGAAAAATGTTAAATACTTGAATTTTGCTCGCCATTTTAATTTTATTCTGTATACTTCCGATACTTTACCAATCTCATCCCAAAAAAAAATAGAAAAAACTATCTGCTTAAACAGATATGGGATGACGTGGGTTTAAGAGTATAACGACCAAAGAATTGTTTAAATGAAAAATTGCTTTGAAAGAAATGTTATAACTGTGAAAATCTAAGCATTCGATCTTATAAAATTTTCATAAAACTCATTTCAAAAAATTCTAGTTCTTCAATTTTGCTTCTTAAGTCAAAAAAAGTCTAAATTTTATAAAAATTTTGGTTTTAAATGTAAAATGAAATAATCAAAATTAGACTACGTATTTCTTAGTATATTGACAAGATATAAAGATTTTCATTATACCATATGTTGTGAAAAACATACAAGCGAATTTAAGATTTCAAAGGTGAGCAAAAAATAACCAACTTGCTTGATAAATTACATGCCATCTGTAAATCAAACTAAATCACTCTTGCTGCAAAGTAGTGAGTGATATACTAAAGATATAGTCTTCGCTTTATAATGGCCTTTTCTTTGAGAATCAATCTCAAGTAAGAAAAATATTTCACCTAGAACTTCCCTCTTTTCTACATAAATGTCAGTCGATATATATGCATTCTTTTTTCAAAAAAAAATTGGAAAATATAAGCTGATTTCAAAAATATATCTTGGCATCATACATATATGGCGTTCCCTACAGCGGGGAGGAGGCTAATTCTAGTAGCTCTGTATTAAAAATAGAGTAGGATGGGTAAAAATCACGACAGGGCTTAAAAATTTTGTGGCACGTCTTTTATGTATGATCCCTTATATATCATCATCATCATCATCATAATCATCTTTACTTTTTTCAAGGGTTGACGGGCTTGAGTTTCATCTTTCACCTTCAGATGAAAAGAGCTATGAGTGTACTCTCAACGATGGTCTTAGACTTAGACGTAAAATTTGACATGAAAAAAGACAAGAAATGATAGCGACTTTTTAAAAAGTTGCGCCACGTCAAGATCATCCAAAGTTTACAGTATGATGCAAATCAGAAAATCTACAAGATGTGATTCTCCCTAGCCAAAGTGAAAGTTGACACTCGCTTACCTCATCCCTTAGAATTTCTTCTTTCTTTGTTTTGCTAGCTTTAGGCTTTCTTTTCAATCTTGTAGTCTGAAAAGTATATAAAAAAGTAATGAGAATAAATTTTTTAAATAAATATAAACACTTTATAATAAAGGATCGAATGATTCTAGGCTAGGCTTTCCTAAACTATGTTTTCTGGAACACTGGTGACTCCAAAGAAACTTCGTAGGTGTTTCAGGAAAACATTGACACGAAATGGGCACAATTTTATTTAAAAAAATCTTTAAAAAGTCATTGAGAACTTTATGATATTTTGTGTTACAGTTTAAAATTTTTAATAAATTTAATTGACCTATTTTTTCTCATTTTAAAGTATTTTATTGATATTATTATTGTCATTACTTACCCTACAAATAGACAAGATGTTATTGAAATTCACAGATCAAAAATGCGTTGATAAAAGTGAATTTACAACAAATGTGCGAAATGTGTAAGCCTCGCAGAGGAGGGGAAGTGCGTCTTTCATTAGACAAGTTAATAATATGAACCGTGAAGTTAAAGTTGCTGCCAACGTCAGTTTTATTCATGTTATTCTCACCAAAGGAACAAAGACAAACGTGAGTAATTCGGAATAATCATTTATTTAAAAAGTGTAGAATAGCATTGCCTGCCTAGAGGTAAAAGAATACAACTTTTTTCAAATTCATCAAAAATACTTTCTAACATTTCTTTTAATTGTTTAGAAACCCTCTCCAGAATTCCAGAGGATTTAAAGGATTTCGGTATAGGAGTCGGAATATTATGAAAATTTTACTTTGAAAAAAAAATATTTTTCAGAATGTAGACTATTTTTTCGAAAATTTTTTTAATTTATAAATACAATTGTATTTCTTGAAACTTTTTATGGTTGATTTTCAGATATTTTAAAAAAATTTCAGAGAAATTTATTTAAAAAAAGTAGTAATTGATTTTGAAAATCCATAAAAAAAAAAAACTTTCCCATCGTCCAAATATATGATTGCAAATTTCATTGGTGTGGAGAAAAGTTGTCTTCAATATTTTATATACGATTTAATATTTCTTTTCAAATTTGAACTTGCTTTTTATTTCGGCAAAGGTTTTGTTTTAACTCTCAACTCCGTTGCAAATAACAGGTGTTTTCAAAATTAACTGCTATCCTCACCTACGTTCTTGGACGGCATAAGGTAAAAAAAATTGTTTAGTTCCAACAAACATTAAAATTATAGTTAACACTTTATAGATTTAATGTAAGGCGAACCCCAAAATGTGATTTCAAGGAGGGTGAAAAATCCTATTTTTGAATTTTTTAAATTTTACATCTTTATTATATCATAAAAAACTTGTTTGGCTTGTGATAAGAATTTTCATTATGGTTGAGTTTCAGACATAAATTCTTTTAACCTTTTCATGCACAATGAGACACCAGTGTCACATAGAATAAAAAATCTAATTTAAGTATAGGAAAACTCGTTGATAAATTTTGGGAAAAACAAATACCTGAAAAGATTAAAATAAATTTTAAAAATTATATAAAAAAAAGCCACCCCCTCCTCCCGCACCAGAGCCTGCCCACCCTATTTATTTTGGGAGCTTAAGCCCCCCCTCCACCTCACTCAATTTTTCAAGCTAAAATAAGTTTTAAATGAATTACATCCGATAAAGTGCGCTTGTAAAGAAGTCTTTTCTTTGTACATTGGTAGTTTCAATAAATATATTATAGAATTGTCTTGATTGCTCTAACGATAGGAATCAGCACTGCATCCTATGAGAGAAGTTTTTCAACCTTTAAAAGAGTTTTTGAACTATTTCAACGAAAAGTCAAGAAGGCTGAATGTTTGACATGTAAATTGCTTTATTACTCTAAAAATGATATATTATTAATAAAATGTTTTTCTTCTTTCACTTTTGTTTTATAATAGTTAATTATACTCCTCAATCTCATCACCTTACTTTTATGACTTTCTTTACCTCTTGTTTCCGATGTTGATCAAATTTGCTTTTAGAAAAGAAACTTTTAAAGTGTATATTTCCATAATGTATAGTTTCAGCCCCCCATTTTGGTTAGCGCGGTCTCTGTCCGACACCACAAAAATTTTACGAATGTGAGTCCCTGGAAAGGGCATAAATCTCAATTTTATTTTTATATTATAAAAAAAGATATTACTTTCTTTACTCTGCCCATAATATCAATATTTTTTAAAAAGGTAGAGCATCGTGATGGATGGATTAAATGAGTTATAAACAAGCTACAAAGATCAATTACGAGTCAATATTGATTCAATAAAAAGAGTTGACTAAGTGAATCTTCACTTACATATAAATCTTGAGTATTTTTTTAAAAAAACTCTAATCAAGCTAATTAAAAAAAATTATTTTATAGAATTTAAATAATTTTCTTCCATCTCTGTTATATAGATATTAAAAACAATGTCTACTCAACTAGAATTTAAAGATTAAGATAAATTATATTTCTTTCGTCTTTCTTTTTTGTCTACACTTTATCCCCAAGATAAAGTATATTTTTCTAGTTAATTATATATAATATATTTTAAAAGTTTTTCAAGTTTGATTTTGTATTTTTTGTAGCTCTTTTTATCTGAATTGAACAACGGTTAAATTAATTTTACACTTAACTTGCTCACGCTCCAACTACTAACAAGACTACGAACAAATTGTTTGCCATATTAAACTTAAAACCATTTTTATTTATACAAAAAAACTTATCTCATTTTGGAAAAACAATACATGTTATCTCAAAAAAGTTGAATTCTCCTTGTTTTGTTAGAAAATTTCTTGACCAATTCATCAGTATAAATATTTTTTGTATATGAATCTAAATATGATAGGAGAATTAAGTTTTTTTTCTCTCGTACATCATAGGAGTTCTTTGGCTTGTCAAAACCCTTTTTAAGCATGAATGATCTTTCACTTGATGCTGTACTTATTCCGATAGTTAGACAACCTTAAAATATAAATGCAAAAAGAAAAATTTATTGAAGGAATTAAACTAACAACGTGAAATTTTTCTTACCAACATATAAATTGAAAACTTTTTTTAATGCTTCTTTCATGGGATAAATTATTTTTAAATACACAAGACTTGTAAACAGTTAGTCAAAAAGAAACAAAATATTTATAATAACGAAAAAACATGTGAAAGAATTAAAACAGAAAAAAAATCAATAGCAGTACAGAAGTTGTGTTGTATGGACATACACAAAGGCTACTTAAAGCCGCTCAACGTGATATCCCATTTTCAACATGTTCTACAAAGTATCTAAACTATTATATAAATTTTTAACCTCTATATAAAGACTCATATTATTCAATTTAGATAGGAGCAAGAAAAACATATTTCTTTAACGCACTGGACGTCATATGCTTCCATAAATATTTTTTAATTTTTTTCTTGAAAGGATGTTTAAGAAATTGAAACATAGTTCTAATATCGCTATTTTTTAGATTTTTCAATAAGAATGCAATTTTGAACTCAATTGGTTGTTTGCATTTTTCGTTTCTAAATCTTGGAATGAATAAATCAAATTTACTTCTGGTTTTATAATGATATATCTTGTGATTTAACTTCGACGAATGAAGAAAGTTTGAGGGAAACAGACCGTTTAAAAAATCAATAATTTATAACTGTAAATATCATGTATTTTTAAACTATTCACTATCAAAAATTTCCCACTTGTATGCTGATTATAATTTAAGTTCAAAGCTGTTCTTAACAAACTTTTTTGCAAACTGAATATTCTTTCAAAGCTTTTATGACCCCAATTTACTATAGAATAGTTTAAGATAGGTAAAACTAGGGCTTTGTTGGCTATATTAATTGGTAGATATTTCAGAGCTTTGAATTTTGCATTAAAAAACACAATTTATGACACAAGGAGTTGATATGTTCATTCCACGAAAGCTTACTGTAAATAATAACACCAAGAAAATTGAATTTGCTTATAGTTTCCAAATTGTGTGAATCAATCCTAATATTGGAAGTGAATGTCACTGTTGAACAAGTAAACAGCATTGCTTTTGATTTTGCATAATTAATGAATAGCTGATTATTTAAGAAGAGTTTATTGATTTCAACAAATTTATTATTCAGATCTTCATTATCCTGGTAATTATTCATTTCGACAGTGAATGTTAAATCATCTGCGAAAGCAAATGTTTTCTCTATGTCACTATTTAACGTATCAAGTATGTCGTTTAATTTCCAGCAGGCGCACTATCATAAACATCAGAAAACTTTCCGTTTACAGAAAACTTCCTATTTTCAAGAAAGGATTCAATCAATCGAAAAGAAGACTCATCGAAACCATAACAACCCAGTTTTTCAACTGTCAACATTTATAAAATCGAACGCTGAAGTGTGGTCTAAGAATATACTTAAACAGCTATTTTTATTATTCCAGTGATTAACAACTTCAGTAATTAAAAAAGAGTGAAGATTTTCAATACTTTTGAACTTTCTAATAACAAGCAGTTAAATTCAAAATAGTTATATATTTGGTTATATAAAATTTTATCTCTAATCTATGCTAGTGTTAACTCTGAAAATATACAAAATTTTATTAAAAACCTTGATATAAAAATTCCAAATCTCTCTCCCCATTTCGAAGACTCGAAGCAATATTTCAGGCAGTCAATTTATTCAATTCTATTTCCCCTAGAAATGCTGCAACAATTAAAGTTACAATTATCTACCAACAAATAAAATTGGTCTTAATCTAGACTGGCTTCATGGGCAAGGCTATGATGGAAACTTAACTATTGAAGAAATAGACAATGGTGTACTCAGGAATGCTGGAGCCAGTGACTCAACAACTACAAGCACTCGAAATAGACATGATGGGAGTCCGATATCACATTGGCCTATTGATGAAAACTTTTTACGATTATAAAATAAAGATAAAAAATAGGATAAAATAAATAACTACTTGGCCAAATTTCGTTGTTTGAAAGAGATAAAATGGTACTTCAAAAACCAAACTGTTTTTATCACAAATACTTGTTTTACGGCAAAATTGTATCGCCGCGATTTTTCCTATTAGGCGAAATTTCCCGAGGAGAGTTTTCCTCTTGTTTACGGCGAATTTTCCGGACACTGCAGCACATTTCCAAGTAGGAAATTTTATATTTAATCAGAGGTTTTAAAAAAGAATTTAAAATGTAGGATTTTTTAGCTATAAGATGGTTTACTTGTTAGATTCGCATTATTTCTTCTCCCGTCTTCAATTTATCTGTATGATAAATCATTTCATTTCAAACTAACCTTTTATGTTTTTTTAATTGAACATCGATATGTTTTATCAGAAGACTTTGTTCAAGATACTTTTTATACAAAAGTATTAAATTTCCAAATAAAATAGCATCAAATTGAGTTTTAGCTTTGATAATGTGCCGATAAAAAGCACATATTTATACAAAATTTTGTTTTTATAGGAAGGATATTGGAAGGAAAAATATTTTTTTTTCATTCAAGACAAATAAGTACAAAAAAATCATAAATAATAAGATAATGTGAATAATCCAACAAAAAATATCAAATGATTTTACAAGATGACATGTAATCCATAAACTAATTATGGGATAACTTAAAAAACATTAATGATCAAGTCACAAAGAAAACATAAAAAATATTGCAAATAAAATAAACACACACTCACACAGAATCGTTAAAAAATAAAGGACGGTGAGAATAGTAAGTATTAAAAGTATTCGGCAAAAATGGAGACTGTGTGTTGAATCGTAGATAACGTAAATAGGCTTTGCATCAAAACGCGTGCTCACGTGTATGCTCCATATGCTCTCTTCCTCCTACTATGCTTTCATCAATTGCTGATACTTCTTGTGAAGTTCCTGTTTCCTCAAAAGAACGGATTTCAGTGGCGATATTTGTTTCACATTTGTCATCGTCATCAGTGCCATTGTCATGACGATTGTAATGAACTTCTTCTCTAGAAGAGTTAGCATTATTCTCTAAGAGTTCTTCGGAATTTGAAGATTGCGAAGCTCTTCTGCTCACATAATCGGCAGTCCCCAAATTGAGCTGGGAAGGTGATGATGATGATGTTTCTGCGATGTCATCCGTAATAGTAATAATCGCGCTTTCTTGACATTTATTAGAGTGAAGCTTTTTCCCACTATTTGGCAGTCTAATTTTCATTAACTTCTTTTGCATGGCCGATTTCTTAGTCTTTTTAATCGATTTAGCTTTGCCCTTTTTGTGATTGTTTCCAGGGAACTTTTCTTTAGAAGATGAAGGTCCACCCATCACCCAGTCTTCATCGTCAACAGCACGTTTGCCCATTTTTTTAGTGACACTTTTAGACTTTTTGACATAGCTTCCTCGAGATTTACCCTTCTTACCAACACTCCCATCACCCCCACCCATTTTTTTCTTTGTGGTATACGCGGAGTACGGAGAATCTGAAGGAGATTGGGATTCTTTTTTCACCTTGGTCAACTTCCTAAACTTTCTCTTTGTTGCTACGATATCTGAGTCTAAGAGTGCAGACACAACCTTAAAAAGTGTAAATAATTATTTACATTTGATTATAATCAGTACTATTAAAAAATATACTACTTGTGTCTTTTAATGAAATGAAATGTTCAAATGAAAAGAGAATGGATCTTACATGTTTTTAGTATTTTTTTAATTGATTTTATACAATTATGTCTTTCAAAGAAATGAAATTTTCTAACGGAGAAACAATGTGATGAAAGATTAGGACATAAACTAGAATGCTGAATACTTAAACAGCAGTTGTTTTCTATTGAGTTACATCATTTTAAGCTTTTCATAGTTTTTTTTGACTACGCAGAGATTGTAAAGAAATTTTGTTAAGATTATTTTATTGTCAAAAGTTTTCATTTATGCGTAGACAAAAAAACGCAATGAAAAGTTTAGAATGATGTAACTTAAAAAATGGACTGGTATTTAAGTTATTCCAGAAAATAGCGACAAGCAGATATCCACAGAAGCCAAATTTAGTAGGGGTAAAATATTTGATAAAAAATATTTCTAAAGACAAACTAAATGCTTACTTGGACTATTCCATCTCTTTCAATTGCAGATGGAGGTTGACACGCACGATACAGGCGCCATAAGTGATTTGATTCGTCAAGCGTTATTTCCATTAAATCAGCTTCTAATACTAATTCTTGAATCTTTTTGAAAACACCAGAAGATAATGCGATTAGCGGAGTTTCAGGTAGTGAGATCGAAGAATAAAGCGATTTGTCGCTCCCGGGAGCTTTACAGTTCGTCCTGCCCGCAACATCATCTTCAAGACATTTGATGTAGGAAATAGACTTGTTCGCATCAACTTGTTGAGTTGCAATACTTTTCAAACATATTGGAGCTTGATGAAAAAGAAGGAATTAACGCGTAGTTTTGGTAATGTTTATAATCGTTGATTAATAATGGAGTGTAAGAAAGAAAATGCACTAGTCAAAAATGGAAGACGTGGTCGCAAAAATTGTTTTTAAGAGTTAAACATGAAAATATTAAATGTTTAATAAATCTAACCTGGTAAAATAAAAATCAAGGGAATTTTTGCTTTTACTCCAGCTTTTTCACCGCCTTGAAATCACATTGGGAATCAGATACAATACATCTTATCAATTTATTTGATTTTTACACTTTATAAAGAAATTTATTTTACATATGCACGCTTTCATTAAACAAAATACATTTTTTAAAATTTGTATTCAAATAAAAATCAGCAATTTTTGTACCGGCCAAAATTATAGGAGGCGGTGAAAAATAATTAAAAATAATAATAAACGAGGTCAATTAACAGATGACCATTTGGAAGATCAATGACACTGAGAACACCACTATACTAGAATATGAAATCAAAATGATCTCTCAAAAAAAGCATTAATTGCATTAAAATAATTTTTTGTCTATCTGATTTAGTTAAATCACATTTTTATTAATTAGTTAAATGACCATTTTGTTAAAAATAGTTTATGCTGAATTTATAGACATTACAACATATTGTAAACCCCATTTAAACTTGCAAAGATCCACGATCTCTGGTCTAAACAATTTTATTGTTCAGATTAGGAAGAAAAGAGCTAATCGAGTAGGTTGTTTAAATGTCCTGCTTGCATACTTACTAGAAGTTCTCGCCGAAGGGAGTTTTCGCTAAATGTCAGTACCATAAATCCTTTTATGTGAAAGCAGGTAAGGATATTTCAACCGATAAAACACCTTTAAAGGAATAGGTAAGGCATACTGGTTTGACGAATCGATGCAATGTTGAGGGATGGAGGAGAGGTATTGATTGAGACACCTGACAAAATTGTATTGGATCCAACAGGAAGACTATTGACATTCGAGTGGATTGCATTAAGTGCTTGAGGCATGGAGGTGAGAGCTGACGTCGGAGATTCAACAACCTTCGGCAAAAACTTCAACGTTGCGGGCTTGTAACTCTGCGATATTGCACTCACGCCAACACTACTTTTGTCATCCGATTCAATCACGCTATCGAATAGAAAAGAAGAACTTATTTTAAAAAATTACTTCATCGATCAATTTTATTAGATACCAGCTTCGATTCCCATTCCTAATAAACCGACTTGGGACTCCACAACCATGGCTTTAATACAAAAGCTCTCGGAAGAACATATATCATCAAAAAGTAATAAAGAAGATAATGATATAAAGTTGAACAAAGTACATGTGATGCTGGAAACAGAAGAAAGTGCGAAGAAAAGATTTAATATAGCATCGAACTTGAAACATTTTTTGTAAGCATTTTAAATTTTTTTGCTACGGGTAAAATATTTGATTATTATTTTTTTAAATATATTGATTAGGGGTCAAAAAATGATATATCCAGGGTGAAAACGTGTACTCTTAGGATAGATCAAACTAGTTGTAAACATTCTTACAACTAGTTTACAGATATAAGAAAGGAATTCTGAAGGAGTGTGGATACAAATCAACAATAACTGAAGAAATTATTTAAAAGGCAAAAGCTTTGAAAACTTGACATCTCTTCTTAACAGTTTTTCATCAAATTCAGGAATTAAATTTGTAGAAGCAGACATTGTCAGATTCATTTTTAGAATGTCTGGTTGAAATTCATCATTGAAAAAATTTGATCCCAAAGATGCATAGACTTTTTGAAAACAAAGATATTCATTTTCATGGATTTAGAAACAAGATATTGATAAAAAAAAATCTATCGTTGATGATTTCGAGCTAAAAATCTTATGTCAATTCTGATGCATCAACTGTAAAAGGGAATATAAAAATGGAACCACAAAGTCAAAAAAATCCGCTGGACGTATATGGTAACTCGTAGTGAAGCGATGAGGCTACGCCATGGCCAATGTTTTACATCACCCATATATAAAAGTAAATAGCGAACGCGTGGTCCGCAAACCATAACCCCCTCTCACTCATCATTTGATTGGATACTTTTTAAAGAGAAGCGCTTTACTTACCCATTTCCAGTAGTGGTCCATTTGTTACTGATTTTGGATAATTTTGCACATGCTTGAATAACTTCATCGCATGCCAGCAACTAAAAATTAAATAAAAATTTAGAAGTTCGGAAGCAGAGATTCACATTATTTTAAAACTGAACAGTATCTGTCAAGTTTGAAATCAGCCTAAAGAGTATATACTCGAATTTTGGCTTTTTTAAAAAACAAGATTCTACAAATGAAATTTAGAAACGTGAACTTCATGTGCACAACGAACTATTTTGTCATTTCCAAGTAGCTAAAACGCGGGGGAAAATTATCGCCTATAGAAGAACACATAAATGACATTTTGAAAAGATTTCAAAAATTAACATGTTTTACAATATTACCGAAATATTGAGTTTTAATCAATTTCTTATTTAAAATACAATTGTTTTTGATATTTATTAGTACCAAATTTATCTAAAGAATACATTTCAGATGGCGATAAAAAATCAATTATATTTGTTAAATCTTGTATTAATGTTAAAAAAAATTGGTTACTTTTTTTTGTTAAATCAGAAATAAGTTTAAAACTAATTTTTCTTTTTTTGTCAAATTTAGAGATGCGTGAAATATTTCATTCAAAATTAAAATACCATAGAATTTAAATTTCTAAAAATAAGGAGAGCTTAACTTTTGAAACTATTTTTTGAACTTTTTATAACTACTTCGCTTCTTGATAAGCAGATCTTATATTCTAGATAAATTACTTATCAAATCAAGCATGCTTTCAGAACTATTGGGGAATGCTATATAAATAAAAATTCAAAACTGATTAATTATATTCAATTGATCTCTTTATACGATAGTTTTGTGTTTTAATAATATAATTTATAGATAGAATGACACATGAAGCAAACAAAATAAAAAGGAGTATAATATCATAAAGCGATTCTAACTGTAAACTTTGGTTGCTAGACAAAATGTCGACACATTTAATGGTGACAGACAAAATGCCGACAGTCTCAATGTCTCAACATTTGTTCGAATGTTACATAATGTCGACGCAAATAATTTTTATAGTATTTCTACTGTTAATGGTACAACTTGTGGTAAACTCATTTAGGGTGATAACTAAGGAATACTAAAGTGACAAAATAGTAAAAAAATAAAATATGTCTTGCATGATGAAAAATCTATAATATGACCGCTGACGCTAAAACTATCGACAACTTTGCCCATCGGCGTTTTGTCTGTTTACGGTAGAATTTGCATTTAAATAATTCATGAAGAATTTTAAACCTGAAAATTGGATTATTGCCATTTTTTTAATGAAAGTGATTTTCAATTAACTTATATTCCCGTGGCTTTAAAATTCACAAGCATAGACCATATAGCATTATCGGTTAGGAAGTTCTGACTTTACTGAAGACAGGTAATACTTAATGATCCATAATAAATTGGTTCTAGGTAAATTCCAACACGGTAAGTTGCAGTACAAAGAATATTACCGTGACGTAGTTGTTTGCAACAACTAAGCTCGAATGATAGGTTATACACACAAATACAGACACACACCGTGGTGGAATTGTGTGTGTGTGTGTTATGTTGTGTGTGTGTGAGTGTGTGTGTGTGTGTGTGTGTGTGTGTGTGTGTGTGTGTGTGTGTGTGTGTGTGTGTGTGTGTGTGTGTGTGTGTGTGTGTGTGTGTGTGTGTGTGTGTGTGTGTGTGTGTGTGTGTGTGTGTGTGTGTGTGTGTGTGTGTGTGTGTGTGTGTGTGTGTGTGTGTGTGTGTGTGTGTGTGTGTGTGTGTGTGTGTGTGTGTGTGTGTGTGTGTGTGTGTGTGTGTGTGTGTGTGTGTGTGTGTGTGTGTGTGTGTGTGTGTGTGTGTGTGTGTGTGTGTGTGTGTGTGTGTGTGTGTGTGTGTGTGTGTGTGTGTGTGTGTGTGTGTGTGTGTGTGTGTGTGTGTGTGTGTGTGTGTGTGTGTGTGTGTGTGTGTGTGTGTGTCTATGTTCCAATATTCCCCGTAATGCAACTTACCATAGTGGAATTTACCGGTAACCAAAATTTTGGAATTCATAAAAAAGATAAAGATTTTTGTGCATAACAAATTTATCTTCAACAAAATTGATATCGTACAGAATCACAGATTATTTCTACGACAGTTGAAGTAAGCGCAAAGTTTGGCACAGCAAATCGCTTACATTTAGGAGGGAGTATATATCTTCAAGTTTGAGCAATTTATTTATATTTAAAATATAATTTATTTATTTTTATTAGCTTGGGATTAATGTTTTCCATTTTCTGTTCGATGAAAGTCAATTTTTTTAAGATACATGATTGATTCTTTATACGATAATATTTATTAAATATTTTACATTTATTCAAAATTTATGATAACTTTTAAGATAAAATATAAATGCATAAGCGAGATATTATTATCTACAATTCAGTGCTTCTCAAACTTTTTTACCCTAGGGCGGACATAAGAAATATCTGAAACTTTGGTGCGCACCATTCATATTGATATGGAAAAATCGGTCATAAAATTTTAAAATAAAAAAGATAAAGAAGTATCATGGAATAACAATTTATTTTTTAGAGAATACCTTGTACATCTTAATGGGAAATATGCGACTGGTGAGATTTTGCAATTTTGTGTATGTTTAGTCTTATTTGTGATAAACAAACTCTATATACATTTGGATGTATCGGATATCCGCAAAAATTTTTTACATCCGTCTTGCATCCTCATCCGCATTTTAAAATCTTTACATTATAGCTACTTTTCTCGATCCAAGATTCAAAAGTAAATTGTTCACCAATTTTGAAACAACAAATAAAGTAAAAACTTTCCTCTTGAATTTATATGATGAGGATAAGATTGATAATAATAGTAGCATAGAAGTAAAAAGCTGTAAAAAATGAAGAAAAGTGCTAATGAAGTTTATACCTCTTTGGATGAAGCTATGGACTCTATTCTAAACTCTAGTAGTGTGAAGAAGAAAACGAGAAAGAAAATGAAGATAATAAAGCTTTTAATGAAAAAATAATGAAGTATTAAAAAGAAAAAAGAATTGATTCATATAATTGCTTAGATTGGTGGAAAACTAAAAAAGAAGAATTTCAATTTTTATCAAAAATTGCATGTTATACCTTACCTGACCTCCTAGCACTGTTCAAAGCGAGCCGCTCTTTAGCAGCGCCCGAAATATTTATACTGACAAAAGAAAGAGATTACTACGGGAAAAAGTAGAAAAACCGTTATTTCTTAAAAAAAATTTGCCGGTAATTAATCATGATTATTTTAAATTAATTTTTCTAATTATTCTGATTTAGGTTTTTTTACATTGGTGGATAAAATAGTAAGATACTGTAAAATATAAAACATTTAATTTTTTAAAAATATTTTATAACCGCACCCGCATAAAAATTTATTTTGGATATTCGCTTCTGCAAATGTAAAAAAATCACATCCGATACATCGCTAATATACATATATAACGTATGAGCAGAGAAATCATTGAGTTTGTCTACTACTACTACTACTACATATGCTGTCCATTATTTGGTCGTTCTTTCTTCTCAATTTGAGAAGCGGTTAAAATGATTTTGGGGAGTACACTTAAAAGTTATGCTAAAATCAATTAAGAAAAATATAAAGGATATCAAAGTATATGACATCTTTAGGTTCGGGAAAGTGTGGAGATAGTACTTACTTTACGAGCAGATTCCTGCCATTTAGTGGCTCTTTGAGTTAAAGCCTTGAGCGTTATGCCTTCCAACATTTTAATGGGCAATCTCTGCAAGGATACGATAAGGGATAGCACTGTTTCTAAGCGCGGTCTACGTGATCTGACACAGACAGGACACAAGAACTTGAGTAGGGAAAGCTGGGGAGAGAGAGGAGTCGGCTGTTGTACACTATTGCTGCTATTACTACCATTATTAATAATGCTGCTGCTGTTGTTGATGACATTGGCTGCATTATTATTAGAAGTCGGTTGAAGTGATGATGATGCTGCGGAAATTATGCTAGAAGAATTTGGGGATGTTGGATTTTGTAGGTTAGAAAGGACTTTTGGTAGTGGTACACAGTTGTCTAAAGCATATGAATAATATAAACACATTTTACAATCATACATAAGTTCGAGAAGAAATCTTGTCTGGCACAAAAAAATAGGATAACATTTTGCATTCGCGATCGAACAAAATTTTGGTTTTTGAAGGCTGAGAGAGAGTAAGTCAATCAATCAATCAGTTATCTATAATTACAAATTATTCAAAATCAATCAGAACAGTGTCTGAAATGCAAGATACAAATATATTTTTAAGTCAATGTATATCAAGGATTTTCTACGTTTATACATTTGCGAACCCCTTAAAATAAGAAGATCTGTGAAGGAACGACTTTTGGATCAAAAAAATTATGTACAAAATTACTTATATATTTTTTCATTCCTGCTCACGTGTTGAACAAAAGAACGACTTTCCACAAACACACATATGTGTAAAAGAAAGAGAATAAAAATTAACGCAAAATAATAAATGTACTTAAATTTAAAACACTATAATAATAATAATAATAATCATTTTTAAAGAATAACAGTCAAAATAATTGTCGGTATCGCATGCTAGGGAAGAACATTCTTCCATTACTGGAGGGATGAACGATGGGGAATCCCCTCGAGGAGGACAAGCGTATCAAGACTCTACACTTCAACCACTATTCCATCTGAAGACAAATAAGCTAAGAAACAAGGAAAAAAGAAATTTAAACAAAGAGAGAATGAAGAGATTATTCTGAGCGTATAAATCATATAAAGAAAAGCAATAAGATTGAGAAATATAGCTTCCTCAAAAGAATTTTTGTTTTTCAATTTTGCAAAACCTTATTTCCTTCTTAAATTTTCTTTCAAAATGATCACGAAAATATCCCAAAAAATTGGAAAAATTTTCTTTCCCACGTTTATTCGTATTCCAATTTCCCTCTCTATATATATGCTATATACAGTTGTAGTTAGACCGTAGTTGACTAAACACAATCGAAGCCGTGAAAAAACGGTTAAAATTCACGGATACAAAGTGCCTGTTAGAAATTATTCTCTTAAAATACTTTGCTTCCACCAGGATTTTAAACCCAAATCTCTGAATGTCGCGTCACGAGTGATCAAGCACATACACCATCCCAGTGTCAATATTTTACTTTAGGGAACGGCCAAAATTTTTGCAAATAATCTAATATATAAAGATTTGATGCGCCATAAGTTTGTGCTTGGGGCTCTCTAGATTTATGATTATAAAAATATTTTGAAAACGATTTGAAAATGCTAAAATAAACGAATATACATCGCAAAAATTGAAGAAATATTTATGTAATATATTTCATTAGAGAAACAGTAATGGTACATGGAGTGCTTCCATCTAGGGCAGTGGTTCACATTACAGGGGCACACACCCTTAAAATTATTGGGTGAAGAGGGCAAATTTTTTTTATTATAATTTTTTAAATGTTATTTTGAAAGAATTTGTCTCTGAAACTCAAGCTATACTCACAAGCCAAACAAGTATTTTAATGATGTAAAATTGAAAAAATGCAAAATTATTGGGGGACCAAAAGGTTCTCTCAGGTTTTTGCACTTGGGATTTAGGATTTAATTTTCTGTGAAGGAAAATAGAAATATAACCCAAATTTTTTAACATTGGTTTTAATTTTTTCTTCAAAAAACGACACTTTTTTAATAATAATAAAATCAAAATTAGTTTAACACCTATTTAGCTGATCTATTCCAATGTCTGCAGTTGAAAAAAAGCCACGAAAAAGGCTTATGAGCCATTTTGGATGAATTTTTTGACCACGGGATTACGCTGATAATGAGACGGAGAAATATGGGGGTTACGATAACAATAAAAATCTGAAAGACTTACAGTGAAACCATTCAAGACATAAGTTACAGCAGAGCATGTACTGAGTTGGCTCACGCCTACAAACACAACAAGATACGTGACGATGCGTATGCGAAGAAAGGATCCAACTCTTGTCTTTAGTTTCATCATCAGAACCGCCTTCCTGGTGGAGGATGTTAGAGGCGGTATCAGAATCATAGGAGCTGGGCAAGGCTGTTGAAAATATTTTTGTTTTTTTATTCCACAGATCTTGATTGATTCCTCTGAGCTCTATCATTTCGATCAGTTCTTTCTTTTCACAATCCTTGTATCTTTTGATCTACCGTAAATAGGTGCATATGTTTTAAGATATTCAAGGAATCTTTCAAATGTTATACAGTCTAATACAGATATATTTAGGCCCATTTATCTTAGGATACCAAATACTCGATGCCTTTTTATTTTAACTTCCACGCCATTTAAATCCAAAATATTTTTTAAACAAAGAAGTCACCAAATTTGATCCAATGTATTATTATCCTTAGATTAAAATTATTCTTTTAAGGAAGTGCATATTTCAAACAAATACTAAAATGAAGGATCATTTGTTTGAAATAAAAAGAATTACTTTATCGAGTTAAAATGTTTGATGATTTTACTTCAAAGCATTTAACAACTTGCTTAAAACAAATTTATATTTAAAATATAAAATGAATAGACTGATAGCACATTTTTAGTGTTACACTCGTTTTAGTATCATAAAGGAAAAGGTACGACGGTGTATTTTCATCGAGAAGGCACAACTGCGACGCTTGTATCGAACCCAAGACCTTGAGTTATTGAATCCGGCATCTAACCAACCCTACTCACTCTCCCTACATATGTTTATAATAAAATAATGCATTTTTTTGCTCAATGTTGATTTAATACATATTGACAGAATAAATTGAACATAAAAACTTGTATGAATTAAATCACTACTATAACTATCAAAACATAAAATTTCCATTAAACGCAAAAATTTAGAGCATCTCAGCAGAATATATAGCCCTTTATAGTTTATATATTTTGGGATTATATTTCAAAATATTGTGAATGCAGAATCAGTCCAAATACTTTTGGAAACATTGGTAGAGACTCATGGTGTCCAATCTTTACCCCAATATATTCCACGTTTCTCTTTTATATAAGTTTGAAGATAGCGCCTTCTTATATTTTAAAAAAATATAATACAGCGGACATGAGGTAGATTGGCTAGATTCTGGGTTTCAATAACTCAAGGTCTTGGGTTCGATCCCGCTTCAAGCCTACTTTCCTCATAGTTAAGATACAAGCAGCGCGTTGAAAATTCTGATTTAAAATTTTAGGGAATACTACCACTACTTTTTATCCTTTCTTATTTACCATTGAAATTTTTTTTAAAGCTTCAGGCCTTAGTAAGAAGCAACACCTCGCAGTTTGAAGATCGCTAACATAAACAATTAATAAATAACTATAAACCAAATTCAATAGGGTGCAAATAATATATTAATTTTATTAGGTTTATCTTTACAACTCCTCTATATAAGTGGTTCAATAACGTTTTCTGTGAAGTTTTACAATTAAGTGTTAAAATATGGAAAATGTTTTTTAATTGCCTTTAATTTTTAATTACAACAAAAGCAGGAAAACAGTGCTTGCACATTTAGGCGCTAGGAAAGTGGAAAAGCAAGAGCTTCAATTGAAACAATCGAAAATTTTATTCTGTGGGATTGGAAGTTGGTTTTCTGGTGTTCATCATAAAAAATCAAAACTATATATTTAGATGTATAGTATGTCTGGCAAACGCCTATACTTTGTATGTTACATCATATACTTTCTATACATTTCGTTGTCTCCCTTGGTCTTGCCAGGCCACAAATGTACATGTGTTGTGAAGAAAAGATGGACAACAGCGCGTGCTTTTAAAATGGCCGAGTAAAGAGTAATGGGAAAAGTATTTTTCTATTAGGACTCACAGAATTTATGCATGATCCTTGTTTACGAAACACTCAATACATACTATGCCGATAAATTGACTTGATTTGATAAAAGGATTAAGTTGTGCAGCAAACATATAGAGACAATCTCGATGTTATTTTACGTTTTGTTTTAAATGAAATGCGGCAAAACAGATCAGAGGGACGTGTAACTAATAA
The DNA here is from genome assembly GCA_030549495.1 of Nectonema munidae. Classification (NCBI taxonomy): domain Eukaryota; kingdom Metazoa; phylum Nematomorpha; class Nectonematoida; family Nectonematidae; genus Nectonema; species Nectonema munidae. Next base: position 115,888 of record JAUIRK010000920.1, read on the forward strand.
TAGTAGGTTTGATATTATCTAAAAATAAAAAATGAATTCTTTTCATATAAAAAAAAGCATTGAGTAATGAGGAGGGGAGACTAGGTGTAGCCATTAACACTTAAGTATAGACTAATGAAGTCATGGAAAATGCAGAGGTTATGGCATTCCTGGTAGTGTGCTTGCATACTATCCGTGCTATCATGACTTCGGTTAACGAACAAAACGTAGTGGATGAGTAATAAATACGCGGAACATATTCTGACCAAAGTACACGTTGTGACACAATGTCCAATATTGTCTTCACTGATTATATTATTACTTACTGTGTCTTTTTATATCAGTAATACTAATTAACCAATTTTACTAACAAACTAATAGTATAGAGAAATTTTTTTTTTACAATTTGGACAAAATGTCGATTTGAAAATTAGAAATATTAAAAAATTATGCCGCCATGGACTTGAATAGTCACAGTGAGAGAAAATATCTATAAAAAAAAAGGTTACAATGTTTTCTTCTTCAAAAATGGGATGTTGAGGGAGAAAGTAGGCATTTTCGTCGTCCGAGTCTTCATGACAAACCTCCAAACTCAAAAGCTTGATGATTTCATTTTTAAAAAAAGCAGACTTTATATCGCAAACTTTTTTGCCCAACTTTTCAGCGTAGAGCAATCTTCCTCCAGTCAATTCTAGTTGAGGACTGGAATGAAGAGAAGATGATGCGTAAGCAGAATTTGTTTTTCGTCGTTTTTTAGGAGAAGCTGATGGTAGTTTTTTTAAACTACACCCACTCACCACCTTTTCACAATCGTTCAAATCTTGGCACTTTGAAGGGGAATAAAAATCGTCATAATTTAGTTCTTTTTCATTGTTCGCCAGCTTTAGCCGTTTAGGGCAAAGAATCTACAAAAAAATATAGTTTTATCAACAAACCGAAAAAATCTAAAAGAAGAGAAATGTCAAGGTTGTGGGGGAATTTTTTTAGCACATTTCATTGGATCATGCAGTTCAAACTGACAGAGACGATTCCTTGATTCTTATCTTAGAAGCTTATTAAGTTTCAGCGTTGACTAAAGTGTATCAAACTATAACTTTTTAGTTCCAAACTCATTTATCTAGACAACTATACTTCGGCACGAATTGATGATCGCTGAACAATAGCATATACTTATAATGAAATGTAATAATAATTCTGCCATGGATGATTTCATAGCTGAAAAGCTTGGCAAAGCTTTGAAAAAATGTTAATTTATGACATCATCAAATGATTCTACACTCATTAGAAATAAACTATGCGAATGAAAAAGATTTATGGTTGATGTATATTTTTTAATTATATCTCGTTTAGATTTTATTTGGGCATCCTTTCTACATCAGTGAAATCGCGTTATAAAGAACTCCCTTATTATGAACACTTCAATAATATGCACCAACAAAATTACATCTTTTGTAAAAAACTCGCTTTAGAAGAAACCTTGTTTATAATTTTGGATTGATTGCCGATAAATTCCTCATAGCTCATAAAATTTCTTTGTAATTTTTGACACTCCTGTAATTGCATAATAATTGGTTCTAGGAGAAGGATGAGATGAGGAGAAGAATGATATTTTTCTACTCTTTTGATCTTACCGCTTTTCTACACACATGTATGCGATAGTCTAAAGTTGGTGCAATTTTCCTTATCACTTATAGTCAGCAATGGTTTGTGCATCACAAAGTTAATTGCAAACACATGTACGTTGAATATATCACTTCTTTCATTATTTCTAATACCATTGTTTTTATCTTTGAAAGCTGTTTAATTTTGTCCTTATTGGGCGTGAGTATGGTTGGTTAGATTCCAGATTCGATAACTCAAGGTCTTGGGTTCGATCCTACATCAAGCTTGCTTTCCTCATAGTTCGATACAAGCAGCGCAATTGTGCCTTTTAGATCAAAACACCCTACGGTACCATTACCATTAATTGTTATTATGGGTGCACCTACATCTTTTAAAGGTTGACGATATGAGTAGGAGCTAACATGTCAGGTAAAGATAAACTTCCTTTACTGGTGATTGGTAAATCCTTAAAACCCCGTGGTTTTAGAAAAGTTAAAACTTCGCCAACAGAATATAAAGCTAACAAAAAGCTTGGATGGATACTTCAATATTTATTTCATGGCTGGAAAAACGTGACATTCATTTTCGATCTGAAAAGCGACGCGTTGTTCTTATATTAGACAATGTAGCACCTCATTCAAAAATAACGTTAACAAATATAACTCTACAATTTTTGCCAGCAAGTACACAACCTATGGACCAGGGAGTTATAAAAAAAACTTAAAATTTCATTATAGAGTGACTTTAGTTGAAAAACTGATTACAGCTGTTGAAAAGGGCTCTACTTATTCTATCAACGTTCTCGATGCTCTTCATATGATCTGGCGAGCATGGTCTTCAGTCACTAGTGAAACTATTCAAAACTGTTTTAAACACGCAGGATTTGTGCAATCTATGGAAGAATACACAAGTGTTTCAGAAAACATTACTCAAAATCTACCCTTTGTGATAGAAAGAGCGTCTCAAGTGGGACTCCAAACATCTTTTAACTTAGAAAACTACATTGCAGTTGACGATAAATTGTTCACTTCAGCTCCTCTAACAGATGATTTTATTATAAAGGATGTATCCAGTAGGCTTTCTGATCCACAAGAGCAGAGTGACGAAGAAGATAACTTTATTAAAAAGTGCAGAAACTCTTCTTTAGACACGGATTAGTGATTTTTTTAAAAAAAAAATCAAATTTTTTATTAAGTTTTTTTTATTTTGTTTTCTTGGGCAGTCATCCTTGATATAGCTTCAACCTTATGAGGTATATGTTTCAGATAAATTTATTTAAGGAAATTAAGGTTTGTTAAAAACAAAGTTGACATTTTAATTTAACCCCTTGGTTAAAACAAAACTCGCTTTGTATGAACTAGAACTTGATTTCCCGCCAACTTTTTTATATCGAGGTTTTATATAGTAGAGATGTATCGGATGCGAAATTTTTGTATCCGGGGATGCGGATGTCGGATATCATAATTGCTATTCAACAATGATCCACGGAAGAGTATACTAAGAGGATGGAAAATTTTTGCGGATATCCGATACACGTCTAATATATACGATATACAAGAGTGGAGTAGGAGTCGTTGCTATTTCCTTAATTCCACTCTGTCCACACAGCCATGGACACAACTTTTCATAACTTTTTGCTACTATAAACAACAAATTCTTATTGTCATATTTATCTGTTTATGTCATTTTATATTTTTGATAAATTTTCAGTTATTTCAAACAAATTTATAAAAAAAATTAATTCTTTGAGGCAGACAAGACACAAATGCAACAAATTAATCGGCCTCGAAGATAAATAGCACTGAACTGATGTAGACACGATAGAAAAATTTCGTTGGTCAGACACAATCTGCACCATTCTTGTTGCCAAACAGACATCAATTCGAAGAAGAGTTGTTCTGGAGGAGAACCACCACATGGGACAATTTTTATGCATGTTAAAGAAATAAAAAATGAACTTGTTCGAGAGTGAGTTGAGTGCTTCGTTTCAAGAAAGTTCGAGAAGCGCGTTCTTTCCACGTTTTAGCGTATTCGTATTGGGATTGCGCCATTTCAAAGGAATCACCCAAAAAACGATGCATTTTTTGCCCACTTTGAAATAAAGCGTACAGAACATCCACATTCGCCAAGCATTGCTGCATCTAAAAAGTAACATCGAATTTGACATTATTAGATTTAGATCGCGCTATACTCATTATTGATTTAAAATTACTCAATATCTATATACAGTAGAACCTAAAGTTTACGAAATAGGTTCGGAGACACAGAAATTGTTCGGTAAACGTGAAAATTTGCTTTTTTTGGTTGGGTCATATAAATACGAAGTCAGAAGAAGAGTTTATCAATAAGGTTTATAAGGAAAAAACGAAGTGTAAGGTGTTAACTACTAGGTGTTAACCTGGAAAGTAGTGGTTGAGGAAGATATGAAAAATAAATTTACGATTAAGCCAAGAGCAACTTTTACTAGTTAGTTATTTCTGATTAAACATATGTTTTTTTAAGTTTTCAACTTTGAAGGTTTGAAGTATTCGGTTCTATGACTGACTAAGCTTTCATACGAGAGAGGTATATTTGAATGCAAAATAATAAGAAAAAATATATATAAAAAAAGTTTCATTTGTATCTAGAGATGTTTCATTTTTTCAACACAAATATGAGTGTAATGCAGAATTTTCTTCCATAATTTTTTGTATCCTTGATATCTGGAAGAGCTCCTGTTCTAGAGACTGACAAAGCATCAATTAGATGTATTGCAAATGACATACCTGTATACGACTATAGGATTTGTGCCAATCTTCGATGGATTTGATCACATTAATGACCTCATTGACATGCGGCAAGTGGAGAGGAAAGGGCAAAACTTCTTGCTGAATTTCTTCGAGATTAGCTAGAGTACTTCTAAACAAAATCATAGAAAGCGATGCTAAGTAGCTGAGGCCTAGGAAATAAGGAAATCATAAAACCTTATCGACTGATAAATAGCGCGCTTTAATTTGACAAAATTCATTTACAACTCTTATTTGTAATTTTTTATGTATCTAAGATTCCGTTTTTTGCAAGTAAATTCGAAATATTTTTTATAAAAATCTAAATTTCAAAACGTAGCACACCATGTGTCGCTACCAACATCGCTAAACTAAGGTATTAGGTTTTCTGGATTTGACTTTTATCTTTATCATTTAATTGTGATTATGTATTTATGATTAACTGTGTGTTTTATTTAATAAAATAAAATTATTATTATAAATATATGAAGATACTGGACAATGGCGTCAATTGAAAAAATATCTATTTACAATTAGGGGCAAAAAAGTAAGAAAAAATCTACAAAAATTAGTAAAAAAAAATAGAAAAAAATCTACAAAAATTAGTAAAAAAAGAAAAAAATCAAAAATAAATTATTGATATCAAATTTGTAGAAAGTATCAAGAAATATAAAGCAGGCCTTTATTTTTATGTAAGCAATTACTACACTTGTTCAACGAAGAAAGCTTAGCATAAATTCAACAAAGCATAGGAAATAATTTTAGCCCAAAATTTTTTCTTCCTTTTTTGAACATTTTTCTTAAAACTAAGTAACATAAGCTATCAAAGAAAAACAACGCTTGGTTTACATATATAGTTTTTCATTATCGATTTAAAGATATAACTACTAGGGTTTGCATAAGTATCGAAAATTAGGAACCGATACCGAAAAAAACTTACAAAACCGGGAAATCCCGGTTCCAAACGGTTCCTTAAGGAGATATATGGACAGCAAAAAGATGTAATGAAATTGACGTTTTTGATTTATTATAAACAGATGTACACTTTTTCTTTATATACCATTATTATCATTAAAATCGTTCTAGGAGAAAAGTGTACAAACGACAAAAGTGTGCAGCAGAGAAAAAAAAAGAAAAATAAACTCATTTGTCGTTTGCACACTTTTCTCCGCTTACCATTTTAAAATGAGATGACAATGAAAAAAAAATTTTATATGAATGAAATGCAGTAAAGTTTTATGCAAAGATTTGCACAGTGAAATAAATCCATTACAACTAAGTTATTCTCGGAACCGGGAATACTTTTCGGTTCCAAGACGGTTCCAAAATTTTTAGAACCGGGAACGTCCCGGTATTTCAGAATCGGGAGCAAACCCTAATAACTACTAAATAGTAAATGCCAGATTTGCGGAATAGCAACAAATTTACCCAACTCAGACTCCAAATAATTTGAAACTTAAAATATTTAAACCAACTACCACTTCCATCATCAATTAAAATACGTAAAAAAATCTGATATGGGAATTTATTGATTCCGCAAACCCTAGTCTCTTACTTTAAATCTCTATCAATTATGAAGAACATACTTCAAATCTACTTCATCCTACATTTTATAAACAATAAAAAGATAAGGAGCTTACGTTGAAGTTTGTAGAAGGTTTCTCGCTTTATTTTCCAAGTTGACAAATGTGTGATAACAATGTGTTAATTCAGCCAAAGACTTGTCAAGAGCTTTGTGAACAGGTTTGCTTGAACCTTTGTCAATCAGCTTTTTCAGATGATCCAAAGTGAGGATATCTGGGCCATTTAACTTGCCTTTGACTTCTTCAATCCATTTAGACACTTCTAAAAGCTACAACATTACATGTTATAGAATATACATTTGATTCTATGTTTTTATTTAATCGTTTTTTATTATAGTATAAAAAGAAAATGTCTTGAAAGATGAAGTTATCGATGCCTCAGATTATTATTTGCAACAATTTTTGTTTCATTTCTTTGAAAATGTATAATACTAATTATTGTAATTAGTGTTCTTGCCAAACTACGGGAGACAACAAAAATCAAAAAAGTATAGAAAATATATAAAGCATACGTGTTTACAAATCTTTGTAATCCGTTTCAAAGATTTCTACTTCAACTCAAAACATAATCAAATTTTCACATAAAAAAGTATTTCAACACTTATATCAAGAGTAAAATTTGAAGAAATTCAAAGGTTTGGAAAAATACAAATATTAGCTATTGCTATACATTATTATGCATGTGATAGGTTATAGTGTAATCTATCAGTTCAAAAAACACAATTTTTATTATATGTGACGTAGTTGTTAAATAAACGTTTACAAATTCATCAAAATATCTTGGACGTTGTGCTATCATTATTCCAATACTTATTATTAAAGCTTGTAAATTTGATATCTTTTCATAATTACGTGAAGAGGATGTACTCTGTAATGGATACTTTTGATTTACAAGTTTAAATTTTTCAGAAGTCCCAGTTTAGTAATCAAAAGGTAAGAAGCTCAAATAATATTTATGATGTAGAAAACTTACTTCCTTTAATCTAAGAAATTCTGGCAGATATATATCTATTTGAGGATCAAAAGAAAGCAGGCTTTGAACAGTTTCAACTGAAGGCAAAAAATCATCAGCAGAAACTTCCTTACACTTTTCCAAGAATATTAGAATGTTTTCGTGAATATTCTAAAAAATAATTTAAAATCAAAGCATGTAATCTTTGTATACTTTCAATGTACAGTTCTTATAAGCGGTTCCAAAGCACTCATCGGCGCTACAGATAAGCCTTTGACATTAATTATAGAGAGCATTTATTTTGTAAAATAGAGAAAATTTTGTACTATTTTGTTAAATATTTTTTCTAATAAATCAAAAAATATTAATGAACAGGTGATAATCTGTTTCGAATCTAGCGTACAACTTTCGTTGAACATAATTCAACATAAACCACACAATGGAAACACCATACCGTCTCTACATTTACTTTTAATATAAAATCAATTTAATGGATGACATAATTATCACGCAGGCGTAATGTTAATCCAGGCTATGATACTCAACCAAGGACACACACACACTAGGGTATCCCAAAAAAGTGAAGTTTTTATTTTTGTTTCAGGCACATGTTAAATCAATTCTTTGATCAATAATCAGAATTGTGCCGAAAAATATATTTTCGACAAAAAACAAAATTTTCTGTTATAAACAATAAACAAAGATAAAAACAAAAAAAAACATCAAATTTATTTTTCAAAAAAAAAAAATTACACAAAATTACTTTTTTTTGGAGAAGTTATTGCTTTTCTGTTATACTCACTCGTTTGAAAAAGGCTTGTTTGTCTTCTTTTTTTTGTAATAGAAGAATTAAAAGTTGTGATTAACGAAACTAACCATGGGGGAGAACTTTTTAACGAAAAGAAAAAAGACATGGATTGCTTGCTCAAAAGATCTTCAATTTGAACATTTTTGAATGAAATTTCATTTGCTTCAAACCGTCTCAGATTATATTTTGAAGGTTTCTTGTTCAAAAGATTATCTAACATCAATTTCTTTTTCTCAGATGTGATAGGAGTGGAAAAAAAGCTAGAGGTGAAAAGTTTTCGCTGAGATACCATAGATGCCTCTTAAAGTTTTTCATGGCAGTTGTCGCTATTTTATAATCAATTTTCTGATAGTCTTCAAGTGTACAAAGAAGATCAAGGTCATTAATTGGAGCATTCACAGGATGTAGAGAGTTAAACCAAGCTTCTACCTAAACTGAAACAATGAAAACACATATTCTTCTCAGACTATTTTCTTCATATTGTGTTGAATCAAACAATTCTCGAAATAAAAATATTTTAAGACAGTATATACACTTTGCCATCCAGCGAGCTCTGTTGTAAGCTCCAGGTTGTTTTATTTTATAATTCATCACTCCTAGAAACGCAGGCTTAGTTTTAATAATTCTAAATAAACATCACGAGGTTACTTTTTTTAAGTTCATTTTTCAAAAATTCCATAACTTCTGGTTTTTTTCGGCGAAACCCAAAGATCAAGAGAATCTTGCTCAACTTGGGTTTCAAAAGATTTATAAAAATGAGCTGATATAGGAGACAATTTTAATTTAAGTCTTTCGAAAATTCCAATAAAAGGACCCGTTGAAACAAAAAATGAATCAAAGACTGCAGATATAAGCAATTCATGAATATGATGTCGGCAACGAAAAAAAAGCAAAGATGAACAAGCTCCTTTATTAACTCCAGAGTTTACAGCGGTTGGATCAAAACACAATCCAGCAATCCAGGGTAAGCAAGAAGGCCAATCTTTAAGTACTTTCAAAACTGTGTCAGCAATATCCTTGAGACAACTCAGGAACTGCAAGAATTTTTTCAATATTTTTCCCGGATACGACAATTGCAAGCCTTTCTGATTTTTAATTGAAGAGTTCCTGAGTATTTTGGTGTCAAAATGTATAATTAAAGGAGTATTTGGACAAAAATGTTCTTTGATAGTCTGAGCTAAAGAACTTTGAATTTTTTTTCTTGATCTGTGCATGGAAGAACTTCAAAAAGTAATTTGATTTAAATTAACGCCAGCAGATGACAAGGCTGGAGCAACAATATGCACGGCTTTTCGAATAGAAGTGCCTGTTGTGTCTAAAGCGGCTATAAACTCTTCATTATTTAGTATTTCCTTTTGTTTGTTTGTTTTTAAGATTTTTGTCGGTGTCTTCCTAAAAGCTGAAGTTGATGGTGCACAAGTCGATATTTGCAAACGACCTTGAAATATGGTACATGTCATCACACTTTTAACATTATTAGTTATATATTAAAAACTAACTAAATATAATCAGTAATTTATAACAGATGTCTCTAAAGAAATTATTTTACACACCTTGAAGTTGGAGACTTATAATATGTGAAATTTGAATTCTTTAACCAAGAAATGAGATAAATAAATAAACGCATTAAAGGCTTCCAAGAAAAACACTTTTTTTCTTCCAAAATAGTTTGAGGATAATTTTAACTTTATCACTCCTTGCGTGCGCCAATATGATAAAATAGGTCAAATATGCTTAAAACTGGGCCTGAATGCTAGGCAATCTGTGGAAGCAAAATTAAGGTTATAGAAACACAGAGAGAAAACAATTTTTCACAAATATACATATATATAATTAATTAATTACAGGAAATCACGAGCGCCAAACTCATAGCCCAAGTTCCCCTGCTCGTGGGCAGTTTTAATTAAAAAAAGTAAAAAAAATGAATATACTTTCAGTATTGTGCATTCTGGAATTGTGCAAACGTTATCTTGCATCTGCTTGAGCAGCGCTTGAAGTTGAGTGAGGTTTATTTTTTGATTGGAAAGAAAATCACCTGAAGTAGCACTTTTGGAACTCCTCGTTTGCGGAGAATTCTTAAATTAATTAAATCATATAAATCAATTATTCGAAACTTTTCAAACAGAATTTTTCCCAATGAGATTAAACAAATTATGAAATCATATGGTGTTGTTGTTATCAGTGTAATCTATCAGTTCAAAAAAAGAAAACAATTTCTCAAAAATACTCACTGCGAAAAAGATAGAATTTTTGTTACACTTTCGAAAGCAATAACGACGAGCAAGTGTATTTTCAGCCAACCTACATAAAAGCCACCGTTAGATACTTCCGACGCTATGTGTAGGCTTCTACATATGGCTTTGTTGTATAGATAGATCAGTCTTAAATCCAAGCTTCAGCCAGATAGTTTCCCCACTTAGCAAGTGAGTAAACGACCTACCTCGCACGGCTTCAACTATAAATGAAAGGGTTTGTATGGATGTGTGGAGTGGTTTGTGTTGATTGCAAAGTGCCGACGAGGATTCGTATGTGTTTTTTTAGAGATCATGTCAAATTTTTCGTATCCGAGGATGGGGATATCAAATTTGACATCCTATAGCAAGAAGCACAGTTTGCATCGCGACCCATAAAACTTAGGTGTAATAAGACAAATTAAAATCACTAGGTTCATTTATTCAGCATCGACAATTTATATGTATTTTTTTTATGACCTGCACATTGTTTTATTTATTTGTATGAATAAAATATTAATACTTTTTCATTTTCTTCACTTTGCCTACCTTGATTTCCTTTCTTTTTTGTCACGACCCACAGTTTGAAAACCACTGTCCTGGAGGATGCGCATGTCAGAATTAATTTTTTAGGTTGATTAAAAGTCTTACTTTTCTTTTTAGTCAGAAATCAGATTCAATTTTCTGATAATTTGATATTTATTTATTTTGAAAAGTATTTAATCTTTAATTATTTAGGTCAGCCATTTTGACAAAAGGGTGGGCATGCATTAATACAAGATTGCAGACATTTAAAACAAAAAATCCAGTATATAGTGATTAATTCTATGGACCTGTCAAATTAGGTCAAAAATTTGACACAGATGTTAAAAAGCAAACATATACTTAGATTTAAAAAAAGAAAAACAAAATAGTTTTATTATTCCTGGTTTTGCTACATATATAATTGTGTACCTTTAAATATACCTTTTTTAGTTTAACAAACATTTTATCATAAAAATCTTTCATCACTATCATCTTAATTGTAATCTATTATGGGATTAATATTCATGAATGCAAGAGAAACTAAGAGTAAATAAATGATCATAGAGTATATATACACAAATAGAAAAGAGAATTGAAGCTGTGCACTGTGTTTTTACGCCCACAACATTCATCATATTTTAATAATGTTCAAATAGCCTAATGTTATCATAAAAATTTTGGATAGAGTAAAAATTGAAAAAATCGGAAAAATGTTTGAAAATTAGGGATGTTAAGAGGATATAAAAAATTTTTCGGAATATTGGATACATCTCTAATGTTTTTAAATCAATTTTATGCGTATACTCACGAAGAAATGGCGATTTGTTGGCTCTACGTTTTGCAAGTGGGTGCCTTGTTTTGATGGGCAGTGTTTGTTCTGATGCATCACTTTTTGGCGGACTTTATTGACTGTATGCGAATTATTTTAGTAACGATTATTTTATTTTGATCATCTCATTTATTTTGACAAGTGTTGTAAAGAATGAGGTTATCATCTTCGAATATCATATTTTTCATGTGTCTTTGTGGTTTTGTAGAGTGGTATAGATGTAGTCACTTATCACATTGTCAGAGTTAAGAGAACAAGCAATGGTTTTAAGTGATCGAAGCACAGAACAATTTAGTAGGTGGGAATAAAAAAAATTCTAAGCGATTTTGAAGTAAATCCACTTATTACTAACAAATATTATGTGAACATTGCAAAAAATTTAACTGAGAAGAAGAATTATTGTTTCCTGAAAAGTGTAGTACTAATAGTTCATGCAATGTAAAACCTATAAATTGAATTTACGTGGTATACGTGAAAATTAAAATAGCCGGATAAAAAAGTCGTTTTAGTCTACTTCCTTTGCTACCACATCCCATTTTCAATTTTGGAAAGAGTGACGCGATGTTGTAGGTGTTGTGCAATTTTTGTTTGCATAAACCCGTTCGGAAAGGGTCCTTTATAAGCCTAAGTGGCTCCTCCGGGTAAAATCTCACGCGACGCCTCTATCCTATTACAATGATTACACTGGTCTGCATCAAATTTGTTGTCAGAGTTTTCTATACAAATACTGGGTCAAATTTTGAATTTCGAATATGTAACTCATTTGGTTGGATTAGCTCTACTTTTTTCGTAATTCAATGATTTATAATTTATTAGTTTTTTTGTTTTAGCTATTTTAAAATATTGTTTTTTTAGTTTTTTTGTGAAATAATAACATTATTTTTGTTTTAGAATTAAATATAAATTAATAGAAAGTGTCTAAACGATCCAAATATTTAAAATTGTCAAAAATCAAGAGCTAATCAGATTAAATAAGCTTAATTTTTGAATTCAGCATATAAAAAATATCCAAAATTTGTTCGAATATTCCAGACAACATAAAAAAATTGTTTAAATGTAGGGCTGTGTTATTATGGTTATAGATATTCTAAAATACACTCTGAATTCGTTTATCCGACAACCCTGATAACCGACACAGTACTGACTGTAACCGATTTTTCAATGTTTTTATCCCCTCTTATTTCGTCACCAAGAGTTCTTCAAATCATAGCAATTTTTTTTAAACATGCGTTCAAATTTTTGTTAATGGGACAAGACCGCCAGTACTTGCACAAAAAGATCTTGAATATAGCAGAGTCAAAACGTTTCACAGTAAATCTCTCCCAAAAGTCGCTGGACTCACAAAGCTAACACTCCTATGTCAATCTAAGAAATATTTAAAAGATTATTATCAAAGAATACACTCGATCCTGAAGATTTCATTTGTGCGCTGGTATTTAAAGAGCGTGAGCTGATGCAAAACCGCGTATAATCTGAGATTATATCGAGTGGCAACAGAATCCAGCTTGTCAAACTCTATTCTCCCACTCAACGCTCAATCCATGACGATGAATTTGATTACAAATATGCGATCATTATCTCAACTGTTGTCCGGTCAGGGAGTGCAAAAGGCTGAACCCACGATCTTCATATCATTTGATTGGAATTCGTGGTGTTGTAACGTCGTAGGCTTGGCCTCCTACGTTTAGTTTTTCCTTCAACTTCATGGTATATCACTTTCTTTACCCATTCTTCTCCATTATCCCTTTCCAAATGAGCGTTCCACGTTAGTAATTCCCACAAATAACCCTTTCCAAGTTTTCAACATCTAATCTTCTTCTGATTTCAAATAGCTCAAAGCATTCTATTTTCACGGTTTACTAGTTTGTTTTCATCAAATTTGTTTAAAAATTGCTCTAATTATTATTATATAAGGTATAATAGCCATTGCGTTTGATGGGCTTAAAATAATAAAAAAAAACATGCTTGGTGGCATGTGAGTGAAAAAATTCTTACGCATGTATGAAGAATCCTTTGGGCATTTGACTGGATCTTTTTGGATTCTGAAATACTCTTTTTCAGGATGATGGCCATGTCACAGTCATTCATGGCGTAATTGCTCGTTTCGCCTTCCTCCAATAAGTCAACCAGGCTTTCTATCGTTGTTATAACAGCATTACTGGCAGCATTAGAAGACTGAGCAATTTGGGGTAGTGATGATGCATCATCGAGTATTGCATCTTCTTTAATGATACTGAAGGATGTATTCTCCAAAGCTTTTTTGACACGGTTAGACCAGTCTTCGTAAGAATTTTCACGAATCTCAATCGAATTAAGCATATCTTCAAGTTCATTGATTGTGTATCGATATCTAGTTAAATTTTTTCATCAAGTTAAGATAATTCAATGAAATAAATAGACATGAGTTGTATAGTAATAGTGTAATGGAAAGGATATTCAATGTTGCAATTAAATCAACAATAATTGAGGTATGAACTATTTCTAGAGATTATGGAGTGACATTTAAAGGAATAAAGGTGTAATGTTAACATTCAAAAAATTAATAAGAAAAATCACTCACTTTAAATTAAGTTCTTCAAGGGAACACGTGGAACAAAGTTTGTCAAAGTGAAAGGGACACACCACTTTCTTGGTTGAGCAAGCACAGGCTATGCCGGATAAAAAACAAAGAGTGTAGCAGAATGAACACTGCCTAGTATCATCATCCAAAAGTTCGAAAACTTGTCGCGAAGATTTAGTGATTTTCTGAATAAAGAAATATTACAAAATATTGATTACTACTTGCACAAAAAGAATTTCTCACATCTTCAGAAAGGACTTATATATTCTTAGTAAATTGCTTAAAACACGTTTTACCGACATTTGGATTGTGTATTTCATTGATTGTTCACCTCTCACTCAATCAGAAGTAAAAAATTAGACACTGATTTATAACTTGAATCTTGCTCTATCATATTTGGTATTAAAATGAAAACCATTTGATTTAGTTATATAAAAACACATTGAAAGGAAGAATAAATATAATTTTTAAAAACGTCGGGTACATTATGCTTTTAATAAATGATGTGTACATCCAGCAAACTGTTTGGGCTTTGGTTTTATTATGCGTCCGTCACACTTTAAGGGTCAGAGTGATACAAATGCCTCAGAAATTGAAAATCAGCTGCTTTAAATACATAAAATTCCATTAAAAAAGAAAGCAAGCGATTAATCTTCATGATTCTGGTCCTGTTGAAATTAAACCAATGAGCCATCCATGTAGTATAGGTCATTACATTTCGACTCTAACCCGAATTTTAGAAATCCTATGTAAGCCCCTTGGTTCCATGCAAGATAGAGGTTGCACGGCGATATCAAATTAATCTTAATTTCAAAGTCAAAGTTCAAAGCGAAATTGAAGAGATTAAAAATGGCAGAAATATCTTTTTAAATAAAAAAATCATTTTATTAAAATTAAACGTTTGTGGAATCAGGGAATCGGACTATGCATTAAGATAAATGGTAAATAATAATTCATCCCGAAATATAATATACTGCAGATCTTTAGGAAAAGTAATCTTATATAAAGAAAGCTTTCTGAAGCTTTTATGGTTTCATAAATGAAAATGCATATTTCAGAAATTGCTTCATTTTTTTCTTGACTTATGTTCTATTTAAATAATAATAATTAACAGTGAAGGAGAATTTGACTTCCAGAAAATTTTTCTCCAAGTAATTTCAATCACCTGGATTCGGAAGAAAATTTGAAATTTACTATAATATAAAAATAGAATTTCAAACGAAGACAACTTAATTAGAAAGATATCTTTTCATTCATTCTCATCAGCTAAATACAGAGTATTTGGATGTTTATATTTATACTTACATATACACAAAACTTGATAAAAGTGACAAAAATTTTATTCAACTCCTATCCAAAAAATAATTTCAAATTAAATAACATTTCTTCTTGTTGACATAAAATTGGATTTTTTGAGTGATTCCAAAAAACGTGGGAAGAACATCTAAACGATTAACGAAATGCATTGAAGAACACGAACCCTTATTTATAAGAGATCGTGGTAGATGTAAAATGAAACATGTTTCAATCATTTCGAATGTCCAGATAAATATGATATTGCCAATTTTGATATTGTTGTTGTTGTTGTTGTTAGCCCCTAGATTATACTATCTTTATATGAGTATATAATCTATCAGTTCAAAACAAAGCTTTGTTTAAACTGAGAGAGTATTTCCATAAAAGCAAGTACTCTCAGGGAAAAGTGTAGAATTTTGTTACACTTTCGCAGCAACAGCAGCAGCGATAAACCAGTGTAATTTCTGCCAACCCGCAAAAATCCACGATAAGGTACTGCTGGCCTTACTCTCTCTTTGCAGAGCCAATTTTGGTGTTTTATATCAATGTAAAAATGATGGTGAAATGAAAATTTTGGAATCACTATATACTAAACAAAAAAGTCCAGTTTTTATGTCAACAAAAAGAAATCTTATTTAATTTGAAATTGTTTTTACTTTTACCATATTTTGTGAATATGTAAGTATAAACATAAATACAAATATCTCATTGCGTTTTTAATTTTTCTCTGTATTTAGTTGATGAGAAGCGATGAAAAGATATCATCCTAAAAAAGTTGTCTTTCATTCGAAATTTTATTCAATTACTTCTTCCTTTATAAAAATAGAATTATAATTAACCTTGGTGAGAGAGTTTAAAATATTGAGAATGAAATTTCATAGAATCAAATTAGCCCATCTTCCACAAAGCATGGTCATTTTAAGTGCAAAGCGGGCATATCTATAATGCCTTGGCTTCAGCGGCTCTATGCGATTATGTTAGAGAATAAAGAAAATGGAGTAAGAGAAGGTAGATCACCTTTTCGCAAAGCATTCTTCTCATTTCGCGTTCTTCGTTTATCATTACCAGCATGTCTTTCCTGGTTGCTGTTGCTAAAGACAAGTCAAGATTGTTGGATTGGGTTGCCATTTCACAGATCAGTTCGTTGTGCGAAAAAACGTTGAAGCGCTTGACACTCATATAATTTTGAATGCAGCTTCGACCAAAAGAAATCTAGAACAAATTATGAATGTTACTGAATGATGAGTTATTGTAGGATAAGGGATAGCGGTAGCGTGGGTGTTTTCATTGAAAAGGCATACACTTGCGCCGCTTGTATTGAACTATGAGGAAAAGTTAAAAATTGATTTCTTTTTATTCTAAGATCATTCTTTAATTGATCATGGAGCTCGAAGAAGGTGAAAAAATATATTGATCCAAAAAAAAGTAGTGGTGTTAAAAAAAAAGGAAAAAAAAGAAGGTTTACATGAAAAGTAATGCTTCTAACAGTGGGCTAAACTTTAAACAGTAAAATTATAAAGAATACAACCAAAAATGTAGAGTATATTTATTGGGTAGATTTATGAACTTTACACCATCTTCTAATAGGAAGAGATAGAAACTACAGACATACCTCGTTTTGCAAATTATTATTTAAAAAAAAAAGTTTCCAAAGAATAAAAAAAAATTAAAAATTAGAGGTAAAAAAATTTATATGATGAACTAATTAAAGCAATTAAGATCTTAAAGATCAGGATGCCAACTTTGAAAGAAGTTCAAGAGTTGCCGAAAAATATTTAAAAAGCATATGCTACTTACCGTCAAATTAAATGTGAGTTGAAGATGGCTTCCAAATAAAAGATAAATGTGTAAACAAAAATAAAAAAATTTTTTTAAATCAAATATTTGATTGGTGCACCTGTCTTCAAAGCGTTAGACAAAATGAGAAATATTAAATAAAGTAAATAAGCGTACCCAATCACATGGCCCAAAGTTAACCGCTTCAGCAAGATTGTATCCTTGATTAAAGCCAGCATGGTATGCACGAGGAAAAGTGACCATAAATTCGCCAGCGTGTTGATCCGCACGATAAACCTGTACAATAATGTGCAAGATTTAGAGCTTGATATGATTTAACCTTATCATATACATGTAATTTGGGATGTACCGGATATCCAGCTGAAATTTTACTATCTGGAAATGGCCTTTCTGAAACCGGCCTTACTTTATATTCAAAAGAAAGGCTGGGGAGAGAGAGTGCAATTACTTTGATGGAGAAGCAATTTGTGGATGCTTTTCCAAACTTTTGAGATAATGCTACGGATGTACTTGGTACACTAATGATCACAAACTGCTCTGAGGAACGTTCATTCAGAAAAATGAAGTTCATAAAAATGGACTCCGCCCTACAATGTCTCATGATAGGCCTATTCATCTAGCTTTGATGAGTATTGAATATGACATTCTCAGAGAGATTGACTTTAACCTATTGATCTCTAGTAAAGTGATACTTACTAAAAATAATTACTTAAAATAAATAAATTATTGTTTTTTCTTAATTACTATGATCAATAATTGGATGTTACCTTTTTAGCATTTTAAAAGTAGTGAGGTAACCCCACAAAATATATGCCCAGAGCTTTCACGTGTTTAAATTCTGAAATGGGTGGAACTAGAAGGAAATTTAGACTCACTCAACATTTTGTAACACGTTTTCTGAATATTCAACACACAAAAGTGTTTTGAATTATCGCCTATCTTGAGTAATCTCATTTTAAACAAAGAAATTTTGTCTCATAAATTTATCTCTCCTCTAAGCTTTTGTTGAAATGTGGGGAAAAGTTTGAAAAGCAGTAAAAAAATTTTTTTTATTGATTCCCCAAAATTTAAATTTAGTGTGTTCGACTTTAGTTTCAGGATAGAGATTCAGGTACTGACCAAAGATGAGGGATCAACTTTATAAAGTGGTCTTTTTGCGCTTTCATTGAATAGAGATTAAAAATAAACAATAAATAAAAAGACTAACTTTGTATTTATTACTTATTTTTAAACTCTCTCCACCCCAACAAGTAAAAGAACTTCCAGGCATGGATAAAGATTGTCTCTAAAAATGGACGCCATGCCAAAATTTTAAAAAGCCTTCCTATTTTTAATAAAGGTCATACCTGAAAAAATGAAAATGGTCTGCTGATATAAAATTAAGCTGAAAAATAAATTCGGCGCTTAGTTGAAAAAAAATTTGGCGCTCAAATGAGAAATTTGTATAAGTACGTAAATAAATTTCGTTGGAACAAAGATAAAAATGGAATAAGCAAAAAAGCAATACCGGTACACCAAGTGCAGTGAGAATATTTGGATTCATGGTCGTGGTGAGTTGGTGCATCAGATCGACATTATTTTCAAACAACTCTAAAGCTTGTGAACGCATCGCCCTTTCCAAATCATCAGCTCTACTCGAAGACACCCCATACCATGTCTTTGGCTCCCCCCTATACAGACACACACACAAATATAAGTTAGAAAATAGATCATCACAACTAAAATGGATAAGAGCATTTTGAGAGAATTACAACCTTGGGATGCAAAACCTAAACACTAATCTGTATAAAGAACCAACTGATTTCAGTAGCTAAGACATGAAAAAGGTTATTTAAGCTTTATTTAAAAAATTTATTTATTGTTCAGCGTTTCTCAACCTTTTTACCTTCGCGGAACATGATAAATCTTTCAAGGAACCCTACGTAAAAATATTTTCGTAAATTTTTAACACAGTAAAAGAAATGTAATTAGATTAAAGACAAAAAAGGATTCTCAATTAATCTAATGAAAAAAAGGCCTTAAAAGTTTGCTTAAATTTTGTCATTCTTAAAATATAAGATAATTAAAACGTAAACTTCGGTGAAAAAAAGTTTGAGAAAACTTCTCTATCATATTTATTAGTAGTGCTGGATAAGATTCTTACTTCTTTAAAGTTTTCATTAAAAGCATCTAAACTTAGACGTAAAAAATACCTTACTATTTCTCGCGGAATCCTCAGGGAGTTTTCGGTGGAGGGAACGCTGATGATTATGAAAAAAACTTCCATTTTTTTAAATAAAAGATTAATTAAACATGGTTTTGAAAGGATACTGACTAATAAAGTAAACAAATATTTAATTAAATAGAACAGTAAACCAACGATCTAATCAAACTAGCTAAGAAACCGACAAAGTAATTTTATTTGTTCTAAATATATTGACTTATTAAATCCCCAATTAACCAACTATCAAACAAAACATGTAAATTATTCATATCATGAATTGTTTATAAATCTGATTTCATTTATAATAGTAACAATAGTATATAATTTGTAATAGTTTAGAGAGTCAGGTAACAGCGCTTTATAACAAAGTACATCAGCGTATCTCAGTTTATCTCGCGGAACCCCTAGCGAAACTCTGCGGAACACTAGGATTCCGCGAAACCCCGGTTGAGAAACGCTGGATAGAAACTATATCACATTTAATTAATAGTAGACAATGTAAGATGTTGTCCCTGTTGAACATCCATATTTCGTTATACTGCATTATCAATAGTAAGACCCGCTGAATTACGATCACATTGGGATTCGCACTGTCTCTTCTTGATCATCATCATCATCCATTCGCTCTAATCCTAACTGTCTCTTCTTGATAAAAAAATATATCCAACTGATAACATTAAGTAGGAGAGAATATAATTTTGAAAACTCTGTGATTAAAAACTTGCTTATCTCTACCACTGCACTGTTTGTCAATAAAAATAAGTAATTCAAAAAATATGAATGTTATATCTTATTTACATAATTGAAAAATTAAAATAGGTTTTAAATTAAATCAAACAATATATACTTTTTGGGTGAAATAATCCTCAGAATATTTAATGGGTTGGACTAGCATTTTATCTTCCGTATTTGCATGTGGCTCTTTTTCTTGTCAATCAATATTCAATAGGGTTATCTTTACTAGAAGCTTGGCATATTAAATTTAGACAACCTATGTAAAATCAAATTACCAAAAAACATATTCATTATTTATTTGAAATACTTTCGCAATTTTATAACACTCACCGAAAAATGCTTGTAAACGAGAGTTTCTTTGCTCATACAAATTTAGATAACTCTACTGTACCATTCATGTATAAAAACTGTCAAATTTTTGAATCTAACTTTTGACAAAACAGTCAATCCCCGTTTTATAAAATTTTTGTCAAAGAGTTGCATGCAAATTTATGTAAGGCAAATATTTAAATACCTTATTCTATTTTTTATTTAAAAAATCAGAAATATTGTCTAGGCTAATAAATTTAATATATTGTTGAAATGTCATCATTGGATAATATAATCAACAAAAATTTAACAATTTAGAGTTTAATCCATTCACTAATAATAATAATCACTCAAATATACAATATAGCATTTAATCCTATAAAATATTGTTTTTACATCTATAAAAAATTAGAAGACCACAATTTTTTAAAATTTTTTTATTTTTAAAAAAGAAATAAAAGGGATATTAAAATATGCCCTAAGATAAAAAAAAATTCAATTAAAAGAGTTGTCTGTCTCCTAAGTTTTAAATTTACAGCACTATGTTAATTAAAGATAATTTTTTTTTAAAGGAAGACATTTTAATTAATTATTAAGAAATTCAATAAAACTCTAAAACCACATTTAATTCCAAAGAGTAGAGTTATTTTCACAAAATTTTATACGGAGAAAAGCTAACGCCAGAAGTTCATTATTTCAAAAGGTGAAAATACAAAAGGTACAATTTTCACATGGATGTGGTATGTCAATAGACACAAATGGTGAACGCGACCTTTGATGTATATATTCAAAGACTTTATCAAATCTGCCATTATCATATCTGAAAGATAACAAAGTAAACGACTCATTCACTGAATTGCATCATAGTGGGTAGGACTTAGTGCCAACATATAATTCTACCTAAGAGATAACTAAGCAAATTTTGAAGAAAAAAAAGGAAATTTTTATCCTGATTTAATAAAATAAACATTACAAAAAAGTACTAATCAAGGCAATTTTATTATTGAATTTAGCTAATTATTTTAATTTTAATAATAATAATCATGAAACCTCTTATAAGAAATTATTTCAAACTAAAAAAGGCTATACATGATGCACTCTAGCTAAGCCAATGCTAATCATGGAGGACCTATTTACATTTGGGATGATATTCAAAGTATTTCTCAAATGAATTCCTCCTTTTTAAGACATCTTAGCGTGAGAAAGTTAGAAAAATACCAATGCAAGTAATTGATTGAAAACGTCCAGTGATCTTCAACATGCCAACAAAAAGCTGAAAAACACATTCCAACGTAAATCCAGGGAATCTAATTGGAAAAGGCGTGCATTAATTAAATATATATTAATTTGGAACGAAATGATATTCAAATTCGTCTCAATTTACACATATTTCAAAATTTTTATTTGTATTTTATTCGTTTTCCCAAAGTTTGCAAAGAACCTAAAATATTTACTTTCTTTAAATAGCTGAAGACATTTTAAATTTTGTATCAAGAGAATAATAGCCATGATTGAATTAGTGTGAACGGATGAGAAATTGAAGATTTTTTCATCGCAATAAACTCCAAATGAATAGTTTGATTTAATAAGTCTGAACTAAACTCAATACAATATCACTGATTCAAAACGCTAGCTGTGTGTAGAAAGTTTATGCCTTAAAGTTTACTTTATTTTTTTAATATCAATCTCTCGTTGTATTGCAATATCACTCTTACTAAAATTGGTAGGAAGTTTTATAATGAAAGATATTATACGACGGACAGTGTTCAACTTGGCAAATTGAAATATGAGGAAAGTAGGCTTGATGCGGGATCGAACCCAAGACCTTGAGTTATCGAAACCCAGTATATAACCAACCTTACTCACGCCGGGAAGGATATATATTATGTAGAATGAAAATGAAAGTAAAAATAAATCATTTGTTTTTTTTATTATAAAATTTCAAAAAAAATTTTGAATTAAAGAAATTTAGTATAAAATTTTAAATTCAAAAAAATAATAAAGCTATATAATCTTTAATATAATTTTTGTTTTGTACTTTTGAAAAAGTTTTGCGGTTATATGCGATCCATGGCATTTTCAGTGTTGGAAAAAAATAGAATTAAAGTAAAGAATTGTAAATATCAAAATAAAATATATGAATACTTTCAGCCAAAAATGCCCGTTCAGGGAAATGTCCGGCCACACACGAAAGTTTGCACGGTGTAAACATTAAATACATACTTTCATTCCAGAGATGTCTGTTTTGATGAAGCGGAGAGCTGACTTTTCCAAGACTGAGAGATTATTCAAATTCCATGGCGAGTAAATGTATTCCTTGAAGTTTTTTGAAAATATGACATATGTGAATATATTGATACAACGATGTACAGCGAATAAGACTTATAATAAGTTAGCTATAGCGTCATAGGCTAGGAGTGACTCTAACTTTTTAGAATTTCAAAAAAGGGACATGTTAGATCATATTTTCAGAAAGTCGACTCTGATTGTTAGCCGGTTAAAATAAAAAAGATAGGAAAGATGGAATGTGGGAAGGGGCACATACGGGAAGTAAATTTAGCGAAGGATAGAAGACTAAATGTAAGTAATCTTTTTCTTTTTTCCTTTTCATAACACGTCCTGATTTAGATTTGGTTAAATTTTATTATTTGTTCAAGAATAAGAATTGAGACAATTCAATCGAAGTTTGTGTGTGCGCTTTCGGCCATAGTCAATCAGTTACCTGGTATACTGTAGAAATTATGCTATCTGCACACAAATATATTTATTAATATAAAAAGTAAAGCTATTCATTGATATAAAATATTAGTATCTGGCATAGCTCGATTTACACTCTCAGAACTTAATGGAAATGGGAAAAAATTTTCAAAAGCACGCTTAAAAACGTAACAAAAGTTAAATTAAAACTCTAAAGCATATACTTATTAAAGTTTAAAGTAGATCATTGCAAATAAATAATTTTATATGAAAACAAATTTATGTGTCGCAAAAGATCGTTTGTTTACTTAATCAGTAAAATAGATATATGTGATAGATAAATTCACCATAAAATTCGTCATTTTTTAAAGGATCCATGAAATCAATCTTTGACACAAAAGTGGGAAAAATATATAATAAAAATTCAATAATTTTATCAAGAGTAAAGCAATTTATATACTTTTCAGGAAAAATGAATCTCCAAAAAAACATTCAAAATAAAAATAGTCTCTTTTACCTTGAAATCTTGAACAATAAAAATTGGCATTTTTTCTTCAAAAAAAAAAGAGTAGACAATTATTTTTGGAAAATATCTGCAGTATTATTAGCTTTATACAGAATGAAGCAAAGCTCCATCAATTAACCTGAAATCAATAACGCAAATTCCCTTACTATATATTTAATTCTTCTATACTTGCTAAAAAAGAATTTCTCACATCTTCAGGAAGGAATTATATATTCTTAGTAAATTGCTTAAAACACGTTTTACTCATATTTGGATTGTGTATGTCATTCATTGTCCACCTCTCATTCGATCAAAAGTAAAAAAATAGATACTGATTTATAACTTAAGTAGAACCTTCGGTTACACTGATTTTAAACCTCGGAATTCCACATACGTTAAGAAGTACTTTGTATACTCACGTATCTAAGGTAATTTAGACATTTCCTTCTTATTTAATTAAGATGTGTTCATTTTTGAGCTGTTATTTAGCATTTTAAAATCTAAAATACATCATAATAATTAATTCCAGAGAAAATAATTGATAGACTTAGTCTTAAAATTCTTAGTTAATGTTACTAGGTGATATCAGTATTACAAATCTATGTAGTAAGCGCGTATAAAAACAGAAAGTGATGTATAGAATGCATGGTGGATATTTGACTGTATTATCAAAATCTCAGCTTCGAATATGGGTGTAAAATATTCTAAAAAATGGAAACAAATATTGAGAAATAAAAATATATAATAAACAACGAATCAATAAATAAAAATAATAGAAGTAAATTTAATTTAAATTGAAAAGTATACTAAAAATTGGTGCTTTCAAATATAACAAATTTGTTAAGTAGTATTTGACTTTTTTTAATAGTTAAATCAGTGATTACATTAATTTTTAATGTTTGTTTCTCAATTTTGTAATATAGAATTGAAAAGTTTTTTTCAACTTGTTAAACATTATAGATAGAAAAGGAGATAAGCAAGACAAAGTTTCCAAAGATGTTTGTTGGACTTATTATTCTAGAAAAAATTCTTTTTTAAGTCACTATAGAGCATTGGTTCCCAAACTGTGGGCCATGGCCTCCTGGGGGCCATAATCTGAAGCTATGAATAAATAAAACCAGAGGAGTTTAGCGGGTAGATAGCCAGTGGAGGGAAGGCTTCTTATCCCACCTGTGAATATAGACTTGAAGTGAAGCATGGCCTACGTTGTGATTTAAACAAAACCAAGAATCCAGAAGCTTGTCGATAATCTGCAACATCACCCTTCACACTGACTAGAATTGTCTGCCAACTAGAGCACTTAATTGTTACAGTGTTATCAAATTTGTAAGATTCAAAGATTAAATCACATAGCGTAGGATTAATAAACTTTTTCCATCCAGTGGATTTTCTATGTTTCCTTTTTTTTTGCTTATTCTTGAAACACCTTTTAGCAAAATGCCCTTTTTAATTAGTGTTATGATTATAATTGTTAGATACTAGTAGACAGTCGCGGTATTCACCGGTTATGCTTGTTTTGGGGTCCATAGACAAGGATCATGTATGAAAAGTGGGTAACGATCAGAAAAAGTTTGGGAACCACTGCATAGAGTTTCACTCTAATGCAGAAATTAGAACTAGTAAATATCAATATATAGTACAGACATTTTTAAATATACCAAACTTGAATGTCAATTATTTTAAAGGTATTTTGAAATCTTCTGATAAAGAACATCACATAATAAAATATTCGGCACTGGTATGGTCATAACAAGATATCTGCCAGTGGAGGCCAACAACAACAACAAAAACAATGTTTTAATACTTATTTATTTAATTAAATATATAAAATTAATGTCCATTTTGAATCCCAGGTGTCACTTGCTGAGAGAATATAATTAATTGAACAAAATAAATTTTAAATAAAACAGTCAGTCTTACTTGATCTTCCTCGGTCAGTTTTGATTTTAAGGATTCCGTTGGAAATCCACTTCCATGATCAATGCAATGAAGATCCGCACCATAACACACTGTTACTCCTTGAGAAAAGTTCGCAGTTGCTTTCCAAAATTCTCTCTCTACACTTTCAGTTGAAACAAGCTTAATTATTAATATTATACATTTTGAAATTTCAGAGTATCATCCGAAAGTAAGAAAATATTTCCAAAAATGCACAAAGGTGTTCATTATTAAAGAAAGCAAAGAATTTTAACTAATTATATCTATCTAATAATAATATACGTAGAAGGTCAAAGTCGATTCTCAAGATATCAGCAAAGCAGAAGAGAAAAAATGTCATTTCATTGAAATATACAAGAAGAAGAAGAAGAATTTATTTCGCATAACAAACAAAACAATAATAATATGCATATGTCATTTCATCAAAATTATAAATTATATTCATAAAGAAAATATGTATTACAATTTTACGTTAAAAAATGCGAGGAAACTCAAAAGGCCATTTCAAGCCGCTGGTATGAGTATCCTAATAGAATTGATATAGAAAAGTTAACAATATTAACAAAATAGTAAAAAGAAAAAGAAAAAAACATCACAAAGAAGGAAAGATTATACAAATGCTACGAATCATATATGAAGACAGGGCTCGATAAATATTTATTTATAATTATGGAACAAATAAAGTATTCAGGAATCATGCGAAGTCAATTTAAAAAAAAGAGCAAAAATACCGAAATAATCAGAGGAAATGAAAGTCATGTTAAATCGATCATGCCTGCGTCAAACAAAGAAGAAATACAGGCATTGCAAAGTAAACGAAGAAAGCATTAAATTTGGACGAAAAAGAAAACAGGAATGCATTTTTGTAATTAATGAAAAATGAAAGTCAACGCAGTTAGTATCCGCTACGCACGGACAAAATACAAAATCGCTTATTACACGATTGACAATACACCCTATATTTTGGAGTTGAGGATACTCGATCTAAATATATAGATAGGGATTTGAAGGTGCCTGCCAATTCTTTGCGAAGACAATGTAACTTGAAGTTCTTCAAGAATATTTAGATACTTGTAAAACAAAGAATGTTCTCTATTAGCTGCTTAAACCCAGTCTTATAAGCATCACATAATTTGTGACAAAGTCGTCCATTATTATTCAATGTGATGGAACGATAAATAAAATTTTTTGTACACTTTTGATTTTAAAATTGTTCAGTTATATAATAATACGCTAATTCGTCCAAAAACAAAAAAAGCAAACCCATCCGCAGTATAAAAATTTAATTCTATATACGAATAAAGAATAAACCCTAAAACGACCATATCCGCAGGTAATACGTGGGATTTTGCAGTATTTCGTGTCATTAAATTTTGAATTGATTGAATAGGTTATTGATTTCTTTACTACTTTATTTGATAAAATGCGACTTATGTGTTAAGAATCACTATCATTGATCACAGCTTAATCAATGACAAAGGTTCGTTCCATATAGTATTAAGGTTTTTATAGAGCGATAGAACTTCTTGGACCTCGATAATTGCATGCTAACACTGCTTACCTGTAAGTGTCTATTGTCAAATAATAAATTATGTTTTAAATACAATTGCAGAAGTATTATACTTCACCATAATACTCTGAAAATAATATTCAATTTCATTGATTTTGAAATAGAATTTTTGCTTACAAATGATTTTTTGCTGATAAATCCCAAAACATCTTGAAGATAAATGTGAATTCATGCTGGTTTCAGGGAGCACAGGCCTGTGTAAAATTCTTGAGAAATTAAACAAAATGTAAACAAATTTTAAAAGTGAGTGTCCCGTAGCTGAAAATCCCTGATCCGGTCTTGCTATTGCATCTAATTCGCATCCAAAATTAAGAAATAAGAACTAAATGAGTCAATTGACCATTTTTGCTATTTCTATGGTTAATCAATAATAATAACAATAAAAGATACTCCCGTTATCAAGTTTAATCATCATACTTTAGGCTGTATGTTATAAACGTATAATGAAAAAACGATTCTTATATCAGCGTTCCACTTCCAAGAGCACGATATAAAATACGAGCAAAACATAATGGATGAAAAATTGCAACAAAAAATTAAGACCATTTTAGAAGGTATTCTTTGATATAGAAATAAATTAGATAATTATAATATAATATAAGTTCTTCGCAAATTTCAATTCAAATTTCTGAATTTTTTTTTAGAAAATTTCTTCAATAAAAAAATTTCATCCACAAAGAAACTTTGAAGTTTCTGTTTTTTTACCGAATCGAATTTGTGTATCATTTTTGCCTTTTTTAAGTTGTTTTAAAATTAATTGCTTTTCAAAAAAAGTTTTTTAATAATGAATTTGGCTTCATTGCTTTATCAATATATATATTTTACAAGAGATCTCATCAGTTAATTGATGCTAAATTAACTTACGTGAGAAGGCCTTTCAAAATAAGTTGATTTAAACTCATCAGCCATTTCACCAAAACTTTGTAGAGTGTACTCCTTTGAAGACTGCTCAAAGCCATATGCTGTTTTGCCATTTTCCACTTTAACATACTCCTAACGAAAGAAATAAATAAATTAAGATATGCAAGGAAACCCCACTAGATTTTACATTACTGGGAATCAAGCCGTAAAAGCAATTATTATAATTATCATCACACCTTCCATCAATGTTGTAAAAAAGATGGAGATTATTAGACAATCATTTTAAAGAACCGAACCAATTTGCGGATTAAACATCGAAAATTTTTTTCGGAAGTTTTGTAAAAATCTAGCAAGACTGCCTGCCTACCACAAAATGAGAAAATATGATCGGAAAAGTTTACTTTATTCAAACATTCAGGACACATCCATTTGCCCTTTGGCAAAATTTTTAAAGGTGAGAACAAACAAAAGTTATGATAGCGCAGCTTGCAAGTTTCGCAAAAGAGGAGGGATGATTCTTTGCTTGGAGACTTGCACATGTAGCACAAGAAAAGAACCTAAAAACAAATAAATAAATATATTATATTTATCAGCGTAGATATAGTTCAAAAGGCAGAACATTTTGTTCTTGAAATATATCGGGAAAAAAAATACGAGAAC
The DNA here is from genome assembly GCA_030549495.1 of Nectonema munidae. Taxonomy (NCBI): domain Eukaryota; kingdom Metazoa; phylum Nematomorpha; class Nectonematoida; family Nectonematidae; genus Nectonema; species Nectonema munidae. The sequence continues at coordinate 144,293 of JAUIRK010000920.1, forward strand.
AATACAAAATGCAGATTTATTAATTTAATGCTTCGGACATCAACGATGTCCATAGTGATATAAGGAGAATAAGTAAATTTGATTTGATGCAATGGACACACATTATTTTATTCTCCTCATATGACTATGGACATCGTGGAGTCCGAAATATTAAATCAATAAATCTCCTGCAGTTTGTATTGTTCTTATATTTTTTTCTAGATATATCAGCATAGATTTTAAAATTTTGAAACGTCCTATATTTTCCTATGTCCTACATATCTTTCCTATGGATTATAACCGTTTGATATTAGTGGTAAATGAAGCAAAATAAATTAAAAACTAACTCACAAAAATATACATAGTATAGTATACTAACGTTTTGCCACCATTTTTAAATTCCATTACGATTGTCAGTCTTGGTGGATTAAACTATCAAAAATACAAAATAAAGAGATGCCAAAGGAACAGAATTTCAAGCCATGATATATTTGGAAGAGACCATATTTTCTAATTTGTAGTTATAAATCTTTTAAAGTGAAAAATTAAAATGGTATGATTCAAACATTTGCCCAACCCTTTCAGGCACAAACACCCGTGTTCCAAAAATAGAAAACAAGTGCCTGAAAGGGTTAAAGACGTAAAAATGCTATACATTTTAACAAAAGTGAAAAATACTTATAATTAAATATGTATCCTTTGAGGACCAGTGGGACATCAGTGTCCCAAAAATGAAAAGAGTCTGCATTTAATATATAAAATTCTATCGAAAAAGAAATCTGGGGAAAAATATTCAAAATTGTGGTCTTCAAAGGACTAAAAATCATTTCAAACAAAGTGCTAGAAACATCATAGAAAAATGTGCACAAACTTAAACAATTAAGTAACTATTTAATCACAAAAAATATAATCATAAAGTAAGCTTGGCCTAGTCAGTCATTCACATTGATCAAGGTGATGAACTGGAGGAGATAAGGTTATAAAATATAACGATCCTAATTTTTGAAAATTAGAATAAATGAGGATAAATGAAATAATTGATTTCATGATGATAGTGATTATGATTTTTAATAACCCTTTGAAACCACGGTAACATTGGTGTAACAAAAAAAAGGAAATTGTCTGCTTTAAAGAAAGGATATGATTAGTTTTCAAAATGGTGGTCTTCAAAGGGCTAAGAGATGATGTTGATAAAAATTAAGATAAATGATGACGAAACACAAACCTCATTTTTCATTAGAGTGGAGGAGGAAGAAGAAGAAAATGAAAGAGCATCGTGTTCTCCCTTGATGGAATCATTTTCACTCAATTTACTCTCATTCTTGTCTGAAAAAATTATTTAATGACACAAAATATTAAATATTTTTCATAAAATCAACCTTTTTATACTCTTGACAATCGAAAAAATGTCGATTTTTTGGCGCTCCTTAAACTCCGCTAATAAAATCTAAAATCGTTAGCATTCATAGAAATTCCTCAATTAAAGCAGGCACATATAGGAGGAATGAGTACGGTTACGAAGAATATATGTCTTATTCTCAAAGAAAAAACGCCATTGAACATCTAAGTTATCATTATCCTTTCATTCTAACGGCCTTGATTAGTCCGCGCATGCTGGGGTAAGCCGGGTCACCACTACGTAAGACAAATAACCAAGAAGAGTCTAGCTAGTTTAGTTTTCTGTCTCCGGTAAAGCCTGTGTTTTCACCACGTAATAAAAGGCGTAAACTTTCCATATCTTTCTTTATGTTTTTCGTCCTTTAACCGGTTTACCATAACTAAATTCTGAGGTTTCCTTTAAGGCAATAAGTTTGAGCTACGAAAAGTGTTTAAGCCAATCTAGGGTTTAGCGGGCCGTAATAAAATTTGGTTGTATGAACATTTTAAAAGCAAATGAGTAAATTGCAAATACATGTTTTATTCAATGTAAAGCAAAAAAAATTATTGTTCTAAAAAGTTTTGAAAAGTTTACGCAAAGTAAACTTTTCAAAAAAAATTTTGTTTTAGAACGAGGTACACATGAAAGAAATTCAGGGGCCGTATTTAAGAGATGGGCTGCCGGGTTACCCCTGGTGGAAAGAATGTTGAAGGAAATAAATCATTTATTCTGGTCTATAACATTAAACTTTGAGAACTAGTGTGACACCGCTGTTGCAAGGGACGAAAATCGCCTGAATATATAAAATTTTATTAGAAAAAAGATGAAGATGATTAGTCTCTAGTTTTCAAAGCGTTAAAAGAAGAAAGTTCCATTGATAAAATTAAACTTCTTATTTCCATTGAGTGAAAACAAAAAAGTGCAATAATAAATATTGAAAAAATAAAAAAGGATATTAATAGTTTCACTTTGCTCGACATATTTTTAAAATTATAAATTTTCAATAAAAGTCGGAAATAAAATATTCAACTACGACTACTAAAATAAATTATGAACAAGGTATTGTGTGTAGTAAAGACTTTATTAATGAAAAGCAACAAGTTTGTAATATTTTAACGCGTATATTTCCTCGACGCCTATTATGTAAGAAGCACGTCGTAAGAGGCGAAAAAAAGTTGTTGAAGAAGCTTTTAGGAGGCGGAATATTAGAAATTTGATCAATACAGTTATTTATTACGATCCTGTGTTTGTTATTTGTTTTCCAACTTTGTCATGACTCTTCACCATCACTTTCTTTATATTTATTACAAATCAAGCTATGTTTCAAAATTTTTCTATGCATTCCTTTTTTAAGTATAGTATACCTCTAAATTCTGGTCCACACAATCTACACAAGGCGTCGTGTAGAAATCGGAGAAATCAGAATAAGGAATGGAACTCATAAAAATAGGTGGAGTTGAAGCCTGGTTAAAAGTTCTTTTACTCTGAATTCCCAAACATCACTTTAATATAAAAACAACAGTTTTTTTTAGATATTTCTTTAAAGATACTTCATGAACTAAAACTAAAACTTATCAATAAAATTTTAACCTCTTTTTAGTTGATCCTCTCGGGTGTAGCAAAATATGACGGGTTTTGTTAAATTGTATTTTGGATGTGAGAGGGAAGTAACAAATGGACATATATGCTTGAGAAAAACTTGATGCCCACTAGCCTATAATATAATGCAAACTACTCCACGCAGCCAACTGCTAAATGCGTTCCTCATTTATAACAAGTCATTAACAAAAGAAATATTGAAGAAATTGTTCAAAAAAAAAAAAAAATTACACTATATTTTATCATATAATATATAAATAAAATTCAACTTTCCTTAAAATGACCAGTTTAAAGAGAGCATGCAAAAACCTACCATTAAAAGTGGGAACACCAGGCAATTTTGGACCGGCTCCAAAAAATTGCAACTTCTTCAATTCATTGTTGGCACTAAAGTCAATTGAGATATTCTAAAAAAAAACGCAAATAAAATAAATAATAAAAAGGATTAACTTTCAAATTTTAAAAAACCTACGCAACTACAAAAAAGCAACTACGATTGGTCAATGGCATTGCAAAATTGCTTTAAAAAGTCTATATGATTATTACCAGATATGCCATACAAAGAGCACATCCGGATTCAGCTCCAAATCCAATGTGATTTCAAGGGGGTGAAAAAGCTTTTCGCTGCACCAATAAGTTTGAATTTTTCCAATTTTATATCATTAAAAGAATTGTTTGACTGGTGAGTAGACTCTCCATATCACTTTATTTGTTTTACGGTTGAGTTTAATTCTTTTAAAACTATAAAAAAAGTTGCCCCCCCCTCTAATAATTTTAAGGATGTGTGTCCCTAAAGTGAATGCAGCATATAAATCTACACTGACATTGATATTTCGGATCGCAATGATGGTTGAAACAGAAAAAAAGATGCAAGCCTTATTTTCCAGACTAAGAGATTTATCACTTAGTTAATAATATGTCGGTTACTTGTGTAATCTGTGGTTCTTGCCAGATCCGATATTGATATTTCGGATGATGATGATGATGATGTAAGCAACATGAATTTTAGATGAATGTTAAAAAAACTGTCATTAAATTTGTTTCCTTTTTTAAAGGCATAACTTTGAGTTTAAGTTCTTTCTAATATCTCCTTATTACTGGAATAAGGACAACAAAAGATCCATTTTCCAGACTAAAAAGAATTTGATCACATCATGAATTATTTAAAGCCTACTAAAACAGGAGTTAGATTGTTTGTATCAAAGTTGTTGGCCACAAGTGTAAACAGTTTTAAGTAACAAGCATCACATAAAACATTTCCACGTCACAGACTCTTTAAGTCTTCGCAAAGATATAATGTTTATTAAAAGAACTCATCTTAAGCATCCGCCCGATCAACGGCATTAGTTCATTGGTTCTTCTATAAAAAGTTTCAAGACTGTATGCTTTCTTCACAAGAATATATCTATCTATCCTTGTTGATTACTATGTTAAAGTTAAACACAAAAGCATATATATAATAAGTATAGATGTAGCACATATGCGCTAACATCCATATGCTACTAGGATTACAAAGTAGATATACTAATCACCATATGGCCTATTTGTAGTAAAAATTGAAAGGCCAAAAAAGTCCAATCCCTTCGCGCTGGTATCCTAGAAATGTAAAATACGGTTCTCTTGTCTCAAACAAAAAATCTCTACCTCCTCGTCAACTCACATGGATCATAGGTTCATATGCGATAAAAGAGTTAGACGTTTTTCTAAGCTGTCAAACTAAAGTAGATAAATATTTTAAATTTTTTTAGCTTTATCTTATCCCGTAGACTGTTTATTGTGTAAAGAATAAGAGAAAGCCTGCATTCATATATATATATATATTGATAAATCATGGTTGAAGATCAATTCAATACCTCTTATGATTCAAGCCACACCAATATTAAACGTATTACTTAGACAATCTTTACAAACGTGAAAAAAGGAAGAAAAAAATTTTGGCTTTAAGAAATAAACGTTCTTAAAATATCACTTATATTCAGCTTGGTAACAGACTAATTACTTTCGTATAGTGAATATAGCTCCTTGTCGATCATTGGCTAAGGGTAAGTGTGTAAATGTTCTGTGTATATGGAAGTGTGTGATACTTTTATTTAATAAGAAAAGAGGAAATTACATCTTCAACAAAATTTCTTTTAGATCTTCTCGTAAATTTTGCATCTTCTGGGCCTGTAGCGGAGGAAAAAATGATATCTGTTTTTGCATCAATTTTTTCAACTTCTTCAGGCTTGACATCTACATTTTTATTGATATTAGGATCATCATCAATTGTCTACAAAAAAGAATTGATAAATGAAATTGACCTTGATATATTATAACTTATTTACGCCAAAAATGGAGTAATAAATCTTCTATTGATAAATTTTTTACAATTTTATGTGAAATAAAGACTTATTTTATATATTATTCTACTCTATAGATATTGGGATAATTCATTCAAATCAATTATTAAAAATATTTGAAAATAAAATAAAAATATTTCTACATATATGATTTAGAAAAATAAAATGAATCTAGTAGATGTAGGCATAAATATAAAATTCTTAAATATTAAAAATAGAAATTATACTAAATTTGTATGCTGCTTGCTTATTTTGTATCTTTGTCCTTCAAGTTTGTAAAGGTTTTTAAATACCCATTTCAATTAGAATAAAAAATATAAGATGTTACAAGTTTGGTTTGGGAATCTTTTTTATTGTAGTTTTAGATCGGATGGTGGTCTAATGGTGGGAGCGTAGGTTCTCGTTCCAGTTGGTCGGGGTTCGATTCCTGATGGTGACTATCCTTACTACTAGTCCAGCTTTAAAAACATTTATATATTTGCTTTGAAAAACGAGTTTATACTCCGAAACTAGTTAGCAAAATCAGCAATAGCTACTAGTCACACTACTTTCAAAGAGTAATTAGGTTTGCCAAGCTTTAAATATAAGGATAAAATATGAAAATTTATTCAAATATACAAGATATTTTAAAGAAGGAGAGAGAAGATTATATTCTTTGAAACTCTACTCGCTTCAAAAGTGTGTTCGCGTTTTAATGGCAAATGAATTTAGCGTGTCAATTTTTTGATTCAAAAGTCAAAAGAGGTTGAGCAAGAGTAATTCTACTAAACCCATTCACTCACTTCCTCGGTAAAATAAATAAGCTGAAGAAAGTACCTTCTTATGAAAGTCATCAATGCCCTGCTGAGAGATGAAGGCTTGGTATGGAAGGAGCAATTTCTCATAATTAGACTTCAAACTGAAAGCAGCTTTAGAATGCGCATCCAAGCCTAAGTGAGAAGAAATCAGTGTCCAAAGATGCTTGTGGCATACTTCATAATAGCCACCATTATCTTCGACAAGCTAATAAATACATTTAAGTCTTTGAAATTCGAAATCACTTAAATATAATAAGCAAAGTAAAATTTATTTAGCGACATTTTGCTTGCAAACACGCCTGACAAGCGCGCACTTGAAACAATGAAATGAGAAGATTAAGAAATGAGGTTAGTTGTTAGAGATATCAAAAGTAAAAGGAATTAATTTTTGAATTGTAATAATAATTATGGGACCTTTTTAAAAGGGTAATAATTTTTTGGGATGCTTTTGTATACCTTCCAGATTTCAAGACTTTTGAAAAAAAGTTATTGAATTTTTTTAAATGTTTTATAGTTTAAATGTACACAATTCCATATTAAATCAGATTTAGAATACTTACTTTGAACAAGCCATAAAGATCTATTAATTTCCTGTCAAACTGAGGAATCTTTATTTGTACACCCTTAAATACAAATAGAAGAATTGAAATTAATTATCAAAAAAATATAAAAGTCGTTTTAGTTTTCAATTACTGAGTCCAAGTTTTTTGTACAGAATAAGCGGATATTTAGTTGCAAAATGTTTTATTCATTTCTTTGCCTCTGCTAAAGGATTATAAAACTAAAAAACAAAAAATTTGAGGCAAGCATGGAATTAGGTGAAAATAACTAAATCAAGTACGCTGATTTCATTTTTGGTATTTGTTTTGTCTGATCTCATCAGGTTCCAAAGCTATAACCCCAAACTTACATGAAATGTTTACATATATTTTTTGCTATAAGTTTGCTCGAGTATTTTTTAATTAGTAAGCGTTATGAAGTAAGTAAAGTGAGAAAATATTTTTTTTATTTTAAATTTTGTATTTTTTATGATTTCGACTATTTTTTTATTAGAAAATGTATATAATGAATGGTATTTTGACATGATTTTATTATTATATTTTTATCTCAATTTTTTCCGAAACTTATTTCAAATTTGTATTTTTTTAATAATTTTATAGTTTTGATATGAATTACTTCAATGAAAAAAAAAATAGATGTGCTGGATGAAAACGAATAACAAATTTGAAATCACCATGGTCGAAATAGTATAAAAAGTATATTTTCATGCTTGCCTCTAAAAAAAATTTTTTTTTGTAGATTCGTGACCCCAGAAAAACGATCAATCATTTAAAGAATTTCTAACTAGATGTCATTTTCATGAATCCAATGAGATACCATACCTTCAATTTTCCTTGCAATCTTTCTCACCTGCGGGTGATTGAAAGAGCAAGTTCTTACTAAGTTTTCTAAAAGTTTTCACATTTCAAAAAAAATGATAGGACTTGAAGAAAAAAAATTCCCCAATAAAAAAATAATTTTGACTTTAAAATTTTTAAAGAATATTTTTCTATTTTTGTTCAAAAAAATAAATGAAGCAATATTGATATTTTAACGAATATGACGAGAAACTTACAATCCATGATTTTAAAGAAATGCCATATTAAAAATATGCGATTATAACTAAAGACTTCTAGGACTACTCACCTATGCGGCCGTAGTGGGCTCCGCGATTCTCATTGTTCATTTTGATGATATATTGTATGATTTCGCTAAATGCAAGGTCCGCAAAGTAAAGTTACTTTGATCGTCATTTTGTGTTGATGAAAAAGTAATAAAACAAATGCCTTTTCTTTTTTTCAAAATCTTATTTCTCACTTTTAATCTTTTTTCCTGCCCACACTGCGCCACGCGCAATCCATCTTGGGTAGGGCCCCGCGAACACTAGGGCCGGGCCTGACTAAAGGCATTCATGAAATTAAGAGCGCGAAAATGTGATGATGAAGATTATATAGCAAAAAGGCGCAACATAAAAATGATTTATGAAAAAAGTCAAACCTGCAGTTCCCAGTATCTGGCGATTTTGTCAAAAAAATTGAGTCTAACACGAGTGGTTGCCTTGAAATGGGAAAGAATATTTATAAAATAGAATAAATAGGAATTACAAAGTAAATACCTCAAGTTCATTTATTTTTTGAAGTCTGGGAGTGAACTTAACAGAATCAACGTCAATTGCAAATGGAGGCTGCCAATTCTAAAAAATAAAACTCTTAATTATTATGGCAAAGAAAATTGTATACACATATACTGTAAAAAATTTCGAACTATAAAGCAGCAGCAACTGCTTCTCATCTTTGTGAATGAAATTATTCACAGTTTGGCCAATTTTTTGCCAACTATAAAAGCTATCATCCATCTCTTCCTAATGTAGTTTTCAAAGAAGCTCCATTTTTATCACTTCTCTTCTCCAAGCTTTTCCATCTTTTGCATTGCCTTTCCAACGAAAAATGTATTATCTTCTATCTATTGTGATTAAGCTTTTTCGCAAACACATTTTTCACAAGTGAACTCATTGTAGGATGTTTCTATCAATGAAATCAAATTTGGAATTCCTTTTCGAAAAACACCAAGAGTAGATTTTTTTTAGGAATCTAATCATTTCCAGGAATCTTGATCTTTTTTAATATTTTTAAGTTTTTCTGTTCTCGTTTCCACTTTGGCTAGCAGAACAGAAAGACGTGATGACATATCGCTGACATTTTGACGATAGGGTATACAGATGGAGAAAAATTTGATATCATTGGAAAATTTTTCTATAGCAGATAAACTTAGAGAAACGTTAGCATCATCATGAGACGAGTCAATAGATTTGGTAAAACAGAAACTTTGTGAGACAAAGACACACTTCGGAAAGGCATAACAAAGAGGTAGCGAAATCTATCTATTTATATTTATAAACAATTGTATTATAAGTTCCAAGGATTTTAAAGCCAGTGCCTTTTTACAAATTTACCCTGTGAAATTGTGCAATGGGTTGATATCTTGGGTTAATAATTTTAATCTTGCAAACGATATACTCATTCAGTTTGAATGTTGATTCTATCTAAACATGTCATATGGGCATCGATTGCAGGTTTAATCTACATAATTTTGTTTTGATAGACAGCATTGTGAAAATGCAATTTCACATCGGTAAGCTGAAGTAGACTGAACTAATATGAAACGAGTGGATGCATTCAAGGAATTTAATTTTCTTTTACTTTTTGTCCAAAATATTCGAGGATTTCAGAAAAAAAATTACTTTTAGTTTTAAATGAACATCTCCACGAACAAATTCAACATTGGCAGTAACATTAGAACTAGTAATGAAACGCTTGACCAATGAAAAAGGTTCAGAAATCCATGCATAAAAAATGAATTACTCAAATGTGAGAAATAAATACCTCTTGCATTTTCACAGACAAAAAATGAGTTGACATTTCTTCGCAAAAGTTGCATTTAGTTTCTAACTATGAAATTAGAACACATGTCAAAAGAAAAACTCTTTCTCCTTTGAGAACATGTTTTGGCTAAAAGACAAATTTTACAGTGAATGCTATTATTTTGACAAAAACGCTATGCAACATTTCAAGACCACCTTTCATATCGATAAGTTCGAACATTAGCATCAGAAAGGAAGTCAGCTAAATAAAGAAATTTTATCATGATCCTAAATCTTTTCATAAAGGAATAGAAAAGTCAACCAGTTTCATAAAACTACTTACTTCCAAGGATCTAAATTTAGCGACTCGAAAACGAACATAATTCTGTGTGGAACAGAAGAACCCAATATTTTCGATCCCATTTTTTCACAATGAACTTGAAAAATTCTAGAAGTTGTGTTGAACTTTTCCGAATAAGATTTAGAATTTTAAAAGCGGTTAACACCTGTCACAAAACCAAACGAAAGAGTTTCCACTGATAAGGCGTTGAATTGCGATGTGAGAGAAGCGAACAAGTTTGACACGGATGGCACACTGCTGTTCAAAGGATTAATTCATGTTTGAAAATAATCAAGATTTTAAAAATATCTTGCCAACGAGTGTTTTGCCGGTTGGTTCCATTTAAGCCTGACCCTTTCTTCTTAGAACAGGCATATTCTTCTTTGATAAAGATTTTAACAAAGCAGAGAACATAAACAATAAGTTGGGAAAATGAGAGAACAATTTTTTGATTAATCTTTACAAACATTTTACCAAAAGTAACACTTTACAACAAAATAGCTCGCCTCTCGTGTCAAAGATTTTACTTTTGATTGTCTCAGATAATAGAACTAGTGGTAGTTTATTTCATTTAAAATTTTTTGGACATACGACATATAGTAGTCAAAAAAAGATATGCACACAGGAAGATTATCTTCATTATCATGAGTATCAGGAAAATTTGGAGGTTTGGAAGAAGAGGAAAGATTTAGAAAAAAAATCAAGAAAAGGTTTCAGTGATTAATAATAATTAATAGAAAAAAATTCTTCACTCTAAATACCAAAACCTCATGATAGAGAAATTCATGTTAGGATTGAATGTGCTCTTGAACTTCAATATTGCAGTTAGGAATGAATTAGTATTATTGATAGTGAACATTAAGTTTCATCACTTCAGGTTGAAGTGAGACGCATGCAGTCTGCTGAGATGAGGATGTTACGAATGATGTGTGACAAAACTCTACTGGATAAAGTGCGAAGCAAAGAGATTAGAAGAATGACAGGGTGGAAGATATAGAGGAGTATTTGGAAGAGCATAGACTCCGTTGGCTAGGACACTTAGAGACTATGGGATGAAAACATCACTGGACAAGCGCGGAGAGGGAGACCGAAAAAAAGATGGGAAGATGCTGTTAAAGAAGACATGAAGAAAAGGAACCTGAATATTGAAGATGCGGAAATGAAAGGAAGATGGAGACGTCGCTGCAAATTCAAGGTCGACCTTGGCTCGCCAGGACTAAGACCTGCTCATTAGAGCGAATGGATGATGATGATGATGATGATGATGATGATAGCGAACATTGTTGACGCATTTTATGCCCCTCCCCCTTATCGACGGCCCTGTCCTTTTTCCCGGGAAATATATTTTGCTCTACATGACTACGAGATATTGATATATATAAAAAAAATTATATTTGTAATGCACATTCAATAAATAAAAATTCTGGAAAAAAATGGACAAATGATTTTTTGGAAAAAAAAATCGTTTCCAGGCATACACATCACGAATTCGGACGCTACTTTTAAACATTTTTACCACCGTAATGGATAAAAAAAAAAGTAATGAAGAAGTGGGATGCAATGGGTGAATTTAGTATTAAAAAAATGATTTCAATTTTTAAGGATATTTTTAGAAGAAAATGAAATCCTCAATCAAAATTTTGATTCATGATTTTCGCTTCCAAGTCAAAATCCCCGAAAACAAAAATCCCCATCGATCAAAATTGCAGAAATTTTTGGGAGATTTTGACTAGATACCATGATTTTCAATCCAGTTAGCATATTTATCAAAAGAATTTGTATAAAAAGCCTTATGCGTTGGGAATTGTTTAGAATTTAAAATTTTCAAGGGTGTATCTAACCTAATCTAATACACTAAGTTAAAAAATTATGCAGGAAAATTTCAAAATGGTACAAATACAACCCATTTCCATTTTGATTGGGCGTAAAGACGAGAATAATTAATCAGACATCTAATGTACAGGAGAGGATTTAAATTTCAAGGCTTAGATTTTATCTTGCTAAAAAAAAATTGTAGTGTAAGAAATTGTTCACCGATTTCATCAGCAGAACAAATAAACAAATTAAAGTTAATACTAAAGCTATAAAGAGTAAAAGAATCTTGGCATAGAGTTTGGTACATGCAATAGCTTTTTAATGAAAGCTGCATTTTTGCTCTAAAAATAATACTAAATTCATAATGGAGTCATAATGATCATTCACAAATAAACTTCAATCAATTTTACTTCATTTTTGATGTCTTTTCCGAACTGCAGAATATCTCAGTTTCAAGTTTATAAAAAAATGTTGTCTCACATTAGCCCCAAGTTTTGTGAGCGTTTAGTTATAAATCATCTAATTTAATAATAGAGACTGGTTTATGGACGATTCGGCCTAGTAATATCAATATATTCAGAGAGCGAATAGTCTTAGGGCCAAACTGTCTTGAGGCCCAATTGACCTGCTTTCAGACCCCGAAGCCATACTCTGTTCAACAAAACACTACTGTACATAATGGTAAAGTGTACGGCTACATATGTTTATCCTCATAAAGAAGACAAATGGAAACTAGACAGGCAGACTAAACTTTCAGCATCCATAACAAAATTGATATTCTCCCCTGCCCTATAACTAGGATCCAGGAGTAGAAATTTAAACTTTTCACACAAACACCTCCCATTAATTCATATCAAAAGCATCGGGCATAAAACATTTCGTATAAATTTTTAAACGTTTGGAAGCGATTTTTACACAAACAAATTTGAGAACGTTTTTTGAAGGGGGAAACTCTGGAAACAACATCATTACAATGAACACACTGCATCAATAAAGACGTAAAAGATTGCTTTAGATAGAACAAATGTATTAATGCAAAACGCTTTGTACTCTCAGATTTAGATAAAATGGTGTGATTGAAAAGACTTGCACCAAATATACATGGATACTAATCCTTTCAAACTAAAATTTTAAATTAAGAATCTAGTAGGAGACTTTCGTTAGCAAATATTTTCAACGGGTTCACAGTCAACTAGCAGCTTCATGAGTGTAAAGCTAAAGTAATGAAATAAAATAGCAACGTTTTCCTGAAATATTTGGGTAAAAGAGAGAGGAATTTTATGAATAATTAAGAATTTTATGAATATTATTATTAATTAATACTTACTATGTTTGTAAAAAAAATTCTCGAATACAAAATAAAAGTAGCACTCTTGGAAGCAAGCTCTACAACGAAAGACTAAACAAAAAGATACACAACTTAGTTCAGGGAACACACGTAATCCGTGAAAGAAGATTGTCCTTCAAGCAGAAAGACAGAATAGAGATCAAAGTGTATTGAATGAAGATATCTCCAACAAAATGAATGAATATAAATAAAGTTTTTGCCTAAAAAAATAAGAAATTGTGAAAAATATTTTATTGGATGCTTTACCGAAGGAGGTTTTATTTTGCAAATTCCAAACTTTTCGCCGATAGGACGGATCTTATTAATGTAGGCTAATGGATCCTTAAATTCTTCAGAATCTGGCTCAAAAATAGGACACTCAGGCGGAGGTATAAATGGAAACGTTGGTGTCAGGTATTTTACAGGCATTTTCTTAATACTTGGATTGTAAACGAAGAAACGCTGTATTTGTCATTTTTATTGTTAGTCCACATAGCAACGGTTGCTATGAAGACATTAAAAATAAATAAATTTAATTAAATTTGCAAATACATTCTAAAAATAATCATATTTTCAAGTATAAAAATAAAAATAAACTTTTGACAAAAAAAATATATTTTAAATTTATGAATCTGGAAAACAAGTACCTATAATTTGTAAAGCGTAGTAATATAAAACTCTGTTAAACGGCAATCTGTTATAATAAAACAAAATGGAGATCTTGGTTCAATTCTTTGATATTTTCTTTCTTCATTGTAAGTTGTTTATATTACTTGATTTACAATTTTTCTTCATCACAAAGAGGGACAATCTTTTTTTAAATGAAGGTAGAATTTTTGTATAATTTTAAGAAAGTTTTTTTACCTGAATTTAAATAATGAAAACCGATATAATTTAATAAAAAATTAGGCAAATCCATGAAATAATTGTATTAAGTGTTATTATCAATATTTTTAATTAATCTTATCTAAATCGATGTCAAAGATTTCAAAATAAAGTATATTTCTAAAATTTTTACTCTTGCAATTTTTAAGCGAAAGTTTTAAGAAGAATTCATTCTCACAAATTCAAATTTGATGCTTCTAGAAAATATTTTTTTAGATTAACCAATATAATCCCAATAGCAAAGGCGCAACCAGAGAGGCCAGTTGCCCCCCCCCTCCGTCAGATAAGCTAATGGTATAATTTTTTTAATTTAAATTAAAAAAAAAATCAAAATTGTTAACTTCTGTTTAAGATTTGTAAAAATATTTATTTTCAGAGGTGAATTAAAGTCTTTTACTGATAGCCCAAAAACTTTTCTTTGAAAAATTTTCTGATTGCGTTCTTGCCCACTAGTTCAAGGACCCGATTCCCAAAAAATGTCGATTATGATTCTTCTGGATTTAAAATTTGCTTTCAGTCTAGAAAAATTCATTGAATGTGTTATTTGTTTATCAGAAGGAAGTGCTAAACTTTTTAGATGCTTAAAATTTAATTTGAGATTGATTTTTAATTTTTATTTGAGCCAAAGCTTTTATCTATGGAGTTTTATCTAAAAAATTGCTCACCGAGCTTTACTTACTTTTTAAAAGTGTTCTCTTTGTTAAAATTATTACTTGTGAGTTATTCTTATAGACGCATTAAACTTTTTGAAATGAAGGGTGTGGTGTATTCATTTCTTAATTTTTGATCATTTTTGTTATTAATGGTTGTCAAAATACGTCAGTACATAATCGTTTATTCTTGTAACGTATTTTGTAAAAGATGTTTGTGTTTATATGACAATAATATATATTTATACATTTTTTACGTTTTTACTATCGCATCCAAGGGAAAATAATCTTCCATCGGTGGAGTGATGATAAGGATAGTCATTATCGGGAATCGAACCCAGATCATCTGGATCAAGACTCCACGCTCCCACCATTAAGCCATCTGCGAACAATTTTATGGATGTATATTTAAGTTCTACTTTATTTTTAAAGATAGCTGGCTAGTTTTATAATAAATCATTGTTGTAAATAAGTAAAAAACAAAATGGGCGTCAAGTCCAAGTTTTTTAAGTCTGAAAAACTGTTATATATAACAATATTACATTCGTGATATACGGATAGACTACTATATAAATTATTACAAGTAGCTTTTTAAGATATCCATCAATTTAATAAAAAAAATTCTCAAAGATTCCAACTCAACTGATTTTTATTTTCAAGCAAAATTTTAAAATAAAAATTTGAGGTAAAAATGTTGGGCATATTTTTTTGGTTAAAGTTGAAGCATTTTTCATTTTAAATGTTCGTCAGTGAGTAAGGCTTCTGTGCCATAAGGTTGTGGGTTCGATCCAGCACCAAGTCTTCCTTGTTCGGCATAAAGTTTTCCAAAGTGGGTCTCGTGGAAAAAATCTGTTTGCGCAAAACACTTTTTGGAGTTTCATTGAAAAAGCTTGAATATAAAATATTTAATACCTACATTCTATAAGTTCGTGAATAACTTCTAAAAAATATTTGTCACTTATTGTAGATCGTTGTATTATATGATATTAAACGCGTTTCCTTTGTGCCCACAACGCCCGGAATCCATGGCACATAAAATATACTCAGAAAACAATATGAAAAATTAATTAATTACATTATGAATATATTAGTGCAGCAGAATCTAGTGTCCTCTAAAATATTTTTGAAGCACCAAAAAGATTTCCGCATCTGAAAAAGCTTGGGAAACCCTTGTTCGACACACTCTCCCACCCATATCCGTCTTCTCGATCAAAAGACTACTGACAAGGCATCAAAAAGTTACAAGGAAATATAGTAAACAAGTTTAAGTAAAAAACTTTATTGATGAAAAACAAATACTTGATCAAGATGTGATATTTCGCCTCCTCAAAGTATAGAGAGAGAGAGAAAGTATATAAGTAGAAATAGAATAGAAAAATATGCTTTCTCTCTCTCTCTCCCTGTCTGAAGAAGCTCTGAGGTGCCGAAATATCACATCCTGATAAAGTAATTGTGTTTCATCAATAAAGTTTTTCAATAAAGCTTTTCAGAGGCGTCAAGCTTTTTGAAAAATAGGAGTGGCGGTGGTAGTTGCTTTTTCTGATACAATGCCGATGCTTGAAAAAAAATGATTCTAACGATTCCTGATACCAATTAATCATTCAATCACTTATTCCAAACCCAGAAATTAATTTTTCTTTGATGCTAAGTAGTTGTAAAAGTAAATAATGCTTTGATATGCTATTTGCTGCATACTACGCTTTCTTTGATAAAAAAAAAAGTGAAGATACTTTGGACTGCTTTCATCGAAGAAAAGGCTCAATTTCATCGCGTGTGCCATGCCTATTGTGTGGGGGAATGCGTATATTGATACATTGAATAAATAAGTAGTTAATAGTAATATACAGATTTGATCGGTATCGACAAATTTTTTATTTTTCACTAATTGTATCTGCCAAATCAATAGACAAATTAAAACTTATGCTAGAGCCGAAGCGCACACCCTCAAAAATTTTGTGGAGGTGAACACTTTTTTATTATAAAAAAATTTTTGTCCAATGAATACACCGCCATTATTATCCGATATTATTATACTCTCAATCTCACTACAACTGCACTGATTTGTATGAAGTCAAATGATCTTGTTTGTAATTCTGATTGTGACACTTCCTTCTATCTCAGTGGTTCTCAAACTGAAGTCCGCGCTCCGCCTAGAAGATCCCAATGCAGTTCCATTGGGCATCGAGTGGATCGTTTTGCGCAACATATTACATTCATATTGGAGCATTCTAGATTTTTCCCAATAAGTCACATTTAAGAGAATAAATAATTTAGTCTTTTCTTTGAGTGCTATTTTATTTTTTATTTATTTTCGGGCATGATTTTATAGATATAAATGTGCAGGGAATAAGTGTGTTTTGTGTTCTGAAGTGTTAGCATCCACTTTTCTAAAGCCCAAGTGAAGCACTTCAGTTCAGTAAGCAAAACTTGCTGAACTCGTTACAAAATTCTTGCTCAGGGGCGTACATCTGCATTTTGCCAGCTGTTTATATATTTTCATTTTTTATGCATACAGATTTTAAAAATAATTTTGTTTAAAAAGTCAATATACTTAGCTCATTTCATCCTTTCCTCAATTATATCATGTGTATTCTGTTTGTAGTTGGACTGCCAGATTTTTTCCCCCTGAGTGAGAGTACTTTCTTTTATGGAAATACTTTCTCGGTTTAAACAAAGCTTTGTTTTGAACTGATAGATTATACTCATATAGAGATAGAATAATCTAGGGGCTAACAACAACTGCCAGATTTTGGCAGACATTATCAAGTAGGGACAAAATTAGCATTGAACAAAAATTTGTATTTAAAAAAGAGGTAGACATTAGATGAGTTATCTATTAAACTTTTCTAAACTCCTTTTTTGACGTATGAGATTAGTTAATTAAAATGGTGATAAACTAGCACCCCTGGTATAAAGGTAGAAATCCTTCCATTTCTGTACACATTCAAAGTGTGAGTTAGGCGATGATGAAATTTGTGTTTGGTTGCTCAGAGCGGTGATTCTCCTTTACGTTTACGACCAAAATGTGATGCTGTCGAGACGCTTTGATATCCGTTCTGCAGAGTGGGTGGAGTAGGATCTGAATCTAATAAATTTTATAAGTTGAGTAGTTTAATTTTTGAATTCATTATTAAAAAACCGTTCCATACCTCGGCAATCATTTTGGGAATTTGCGCTGCCCTTCTCCTGTCCATTTTTATTATCATTGTCGGTGATAGTAATTTCGTATAATTAAACATGACCGGCTTTTTTATCCTAAAAAATATTTACAAATAATGGGGAAAAAAAGTTTAATTTTTGTAAGGAGATGAATTAGTAGACTTTCTTTCATCGAATAGAGGAATGAGTGTTGGCATTTAGTATTTTGAATCGAAGTAGGATTTTTTTGACTATTTGGATTCTGAGTCAGATTCTTGTATTTGATTGCTTAAATTTGAAAAACGTGAACGATTCAGAAAATGTTTTATTAAAATTGCAATTAATTTCGGTGTTGTCTCACACCTTTATCAAGTCTAAATACTTTGTTTCTGTATTTTCGTTGTATTTAGACTTGATAAAGGTGTGAGACAACACCGAAATTAATTGCAATTTTAATAAAACATTTTCCGAATCGTTCACGTTTTTCAAATTTAAGCAATAAACTACTAGTATAATGGAAGATTCTTGTATTTGGAGTCAGAGTCCACTTTTCCTTTTCGGTGTCCGCTTCCCCAAGTGCAATATGAACTGCCAACGTCATTCTAACGCCACGACATCCACAAGAGACTCCAGCCCCCACGCTGAGAGTCGCTGCTTCACATCTCCGAAATTGTGTTATTTTATTTGGATCTGATTTTTTGTATTCTCAAAATTGTGACTTAAATTCAGCTGCCATTTTTATGCTAAAATTTATTTTTCCTAGAAAAAGCTCAACAGAATCATGGTGTTTGAAAACTTCCTTGTTCATGGTAGATTTTATTGAAAATAGAATGTCCATCATTTCAATCCTTTTTCAGGTGAGCGCATACTCTTTGCCTCGCAATCCTTCGACTCCATATATCCGATCGAGAAGTTTACAACACTTTTGGATGAAGTTATATTTGAAAAGGTATTGGTGAGATCAAAGAAGTGATTGCAGTCTACAAAGCTACTGAACGATCCTTTGCAACAAAAGAAGAACACAAGCCTTTCCTTTCACGTTTTATTTTCTTTCTATTTTTTAATAAATCTTTAAAAAGCTCAATTGTCTTTATTTTTGAAGTACTAAAGTTTTTCAGTATAAAGTTTTAAAAAAAAATACTCAGTAATCTAAAACTATTTTTTTGAAGTAAAAAGCATATATTATGCTTTCCACTTCCCATTTTAAATCAACAAATTTTATCCCAGAAAAAGAACACATTTAATTTGATATAAAACTATCTCAACTTTGCATATCCACAACCGAAGTTGCAAAACCTGAATTTTTTTTTTAATAATTAAAAAAAAGTAATTTTATTTTTGAATGCATATGGAGGGATCCTTCTTTAGTTTGGAGTTCAATTTTTGTATGTACTTTGAGGCGGATATTTTTCCTAATAGAGTTGTTAAACTATTTAAAGCTCAGGTTTTTGAAAAGTTTTTTTTTAGCAATTTTTTATATAACTTAAATCACACGATTCTTCTTTTATGTTACATTGATGTCCCATTTTGTCTGAAAAGAGGTTCTTCTATAAAGCTAGAAACCATTCTAATCCATTTAATGTACAGCTACACTTTTCCAATCTTCCACCTTTTTAACAATGTCATTGGCGAAAGTCTCAAAATAATTAACATGTAAGCATAACCACTACAACGCGATCTTGTAATATACTAGAGCTAGAACCGCTCTAAGACACATTCTTGATGCCATTTTTCCAGTCATGCATTATTGATTTCAGTTCAGTCCTACCCTCAAACTTTACTTCAATTCTTCCTTTTTTGCTTTTCATCAATATTTTTAATTTTTTGTTTTTTTCAATTATTATCACTGAACTTTGCAAAAATTGTATAGTAAAATGATTATATTATCCTCATTATTTAATAAATTTATGAGTTTGTTCTTGTTCTGAATAAATACTTAAAATACCATGGGATGAAAAAGAAATATCTACAATTGTTGAATACTTTCCAAATGTTGGACAATCTTCTGAAAAATGTTACGAAGAATTTTCAGAAGCTTTAGTTCAAGAAGTTGAAGATATACCCTTACCTCTTATTGCATTATCCAAGCAAAGCTAATCAATCAATTGTTGAAAATCTATCGATCTGAGCCAGCAGCAGATAACAAATCAAATTCCCAGTGAAACTATTCGTGAAATATATAACACCTCTTCTACTTTTACACATATATAAGAATATATGTATTTGTGTAATAGTTTGGTATTTTTCAGTGCACAAGACATGAAAAAATTGGAACCAAGAGCGATATCGATTTATCACAATTTCTTGACCGTGTATTTTGAAATAAATCCTTTTATATCAATTCTAGGTCTCCCATCCCCTAAGTTGCCGCCGTTTTGTCTGTCTAAGAGAGAAAGGAGATTTATTTACAAATTCTAATAAAAAAAAACACCAAAATTAAGTGTATAACAGATAAAGCAGAAAAATATAAGTAACAGAGAATTTGAGAGTACATGTTTTTTTATTCTCTAGTTTTTTCCAATTTGCAATGAAATATTTAAATAATTTTATATTTAGATTAGATATTCGTTAAATATCAGGGATTTTTTTTACTTCATAATTATTCTTTCAAAATTAATTTTTAAACAATATATTTTGTGCTGTTCCATCTGAACACTTGAAAGAAAGTTCTAAAGACATCAAACTATTTTTACAAATTGAAATATTCAAAACAGTTAATTTCCTTCTTGGTCAAGAGAGGTTTTACAAAGTTTACTTGCTATCTCTGTAAGGGGGACAGTCGAGCCAAAGATCAACGCGTGTTTAAGAGACTCTGAAACAGGTATGCCAAACGATGTAAATGATTCTATCGTGCCAAGAGAAGAAAATCATTTTCCATAAAACAATTTTTAAAAACGAAGAGGAATTTGTTAGAAATGGTTAAAAGAGAAGATTGCTTGGCTACCATTTGTGGCAATCATACAAAATTTTCTTGGAAATAGAAAGGCAGACAAGAACTGGTAATACATTTTGTGAACTACAATGAAATATGAGTGTAGTGATTGCAAAGGGAGAAAATACATTATTGGAAGAAACAAGTGTGTATACTGAGTATTGTATTAGTATTTATATGCTTTTCTCCAGGGTGTAGCTGTAGGTAGTTTGATATTAGTGAATGTGAAAGGCAGTCGGTAATTGTACTTTTCCACTTTAGATGACTAACTAATTGTCTAATTAATTAGTTGATAAAAGCCACTTATCCATTATCCCTCCCCAATTTCTTTTTCTTAAAAGAATGTTTTCTTTTGAAGATCGAATCACAGTTCTTGCTTGAAAACTTCGGTTAATTTACCAGAATTCGTTTCTTTTTTTGTCAGGCAGTCAGCTATTTGTATGTTATGTGGGACCCAGTTTATCTCTTTCAATTCTAGTTTTTGCAGCATTTCTTTCAAAATCTTCATGTCGATACGCAATCTTTTTTCCTGGACTTGAGTTGTTGAGTTAACATTGCTAACCAAAGATTGTCAATCTACCATGAGGTAGATGGGAATCACGGATTCCATCTTCAGGATATCTTGCATTTGGGAAGCAAACAAATAGGACGCTTCTGCTGCTTTCACTGCAGACATCGTCTCCGCTGCCAGCGTACTTTTACAGACCCTCGGAAGTCTTTTGCTTTGCCACGAAATGAGGTTCAGGATTCCATTTTCCCCCTTTAAGAAAATCAAGTATCCTCTTTGTGAGCCTCCATCAGGTAGATTGCCGAAGCTGGCATCTGAAAAGGTGACGATGGACCAGTTGTTAAGGGAACCTAAACAGTTATATGTTAAATTCTCCATCGTCAGACAGAAACATTTCTGGACTTCCAAACATTCTGATCCAATTTGCTAAAATAGCTTTAATTATTTCTTCTTTGCTTTTGTTTTTTATTCGAATTGCTTGGCAGTACCTTGTTGCGTGATCTATCATATGCAAAACTTTCACGCCAGGTTTCAAATCTTTCAAGTCCATAGTGACGACTTGATTGAAGGAAGAGGCCAAGGGAAACGCAACGATGGGTCTGGAGGGAGTCCTTTTATATCGCCTGCACGTCTCACACCTTTGGCTAATATCTTCGAGCTTGGTGAACACTATTGGATTATTTATTCCTGCTTTTGCTAACAAATCTTTTAGTTTGATGTATGCTGGGTGACAAAATTGCTTGTGTAACTTCAGTAGAGCTTCTTCTATCTTTTCTGATTTCAAATTTTCTATGGGAACACAAAAAAAAATATATTTTTCACATTGTTCTCATCTCTTTTGGTTAGAGAAACAAAATAATGACTTGATCTTGAGACTTGTAAGGGAATATCTCTACCTAAAGAAAAAAGTTTGTCATGTACAAAGTCAATGAACCCTTTACCCTTATTTAAAGATTCTTTAGAAAAAAGTAAGGGGATTTCACAGGAAACAACATCGCAACGTATGTACACTTTCATATTGCCTAAATAAATAGGCATGATTAGTCTTTGTGTTGCGGAAAATCTTTTCCCATTTCCAAATTTGTACACTGCTGAAGATTTACCAAAAGTAATGCTTTGTCTATCTTTGTATGATAGTGTTTCCAAGTAGAGGTTCAACCATCACACACTGTACTCGTACAGCCGAAGTCTACGATCATACAACCAAACATTTCTGACAATAGAGAGTCTGAGCCTCATTGTCAGTGAAGAGAACTGCGCTGTGATCCGTATTTTTCGGACAGTCTTTGGCGAAGTGATATATACTATTGCAGTTGTGGCACTTCATCATTTTTCCAAATTGATCTGTCGGATTGGTGCGCTTGTAACTTTGAATTTTCCTTCCTGTGTTGTTCCGACGTCCATAGAGAGCGCCATATTCCTTTTCACTTTTGTCTTCAAGACTTTCCAGCAGGAAACGCATTTTCATTTTTAATGTGAATGATGCTGTCATTTTCAACCATTTTAGATTCTCCATGTGTAGGTGTTTGGAAGCTTTGGTGCATCTTCAATATTTGTTTTTTCATGTGAGCAAACGTTACTTCTGCCAGTGTTCCCAAGACAATTTCTCTTGAACCAGATTTGCACTCTCCATGAGCTCGAAAGCTAAGACTCCTTCAGGCGTTGGATTTGCACTCGCTATAGTTCCTTTCAAATGCGACTATGAAGTCACTCATTCGGACTCCTTCTGTTCGGCGATAGTGGATAAATTGTCTCCAGGATAGAAAAGCTTTGAAGTTTTTGTCCTTTTCGTAGAAGTCATTTAACTTTTTCAGGATTTCATCAATCCTGCTTTCACTGTTGATAATGTCGACGTCTAACTCAAGAGCTGCGTCTCGAGAAGTTGAAGGATCGGGAAGGGAGAAGATAAGAGCGCTGCTCTGCTTCTTTCTGTCCAGATCCGTGAGGTGCTGCCATATTTTAAGCTGTTTTTTCCACTCCTCGTAAGGTTCTTTCAGAGTCCATGGTGCTTTCCAACTGGAAGACATTTGAAGAAGAACAACACTTCAGAAGGAGGAATCACTCTCTGCTACCATGATTGCAAAGGGAGAAAATACTTTATTGGAAGAAACAAGTGTGTATACTGAGTATTGTATTAGTATTTATATGCTTTTCAGTGGTCTCCAGGGTGTAGGTAGATTGATATTGGTGAAGGTGAACGGCAGTCGGTAATTGTACTTTTCTACTTTAGGCGGCTAACAAATTAGCTGATAATAGTCACTTATCCATTATCACGTAGAACTTTATTTGCGGAATATCTTACTCTCCTGGTAATCTTTGATTTGTAGGCGATAAACAAATGGCTGTTTCCAAAAAGATTTACCATGGAAGAAGTCTACCAAGGACGATGGGATAAGCGTATGATGGCAGACTACGGCTGGACAATGAAGAGAGATGAACATATTTAAATTGCATACTAGCAAGAATTATAAGAATGACAAGTCTTTTTTTACTAATAATAATTTTTCTCTGCTATGTTAAATAATAATAAAAACTTGTTCAATGTTTGTGAACAAAATATATAGGAAAGGAAGTAAATATTGGATTGCAAAAAATCTGTAGCTTGGGAAAAAATTTGAATTCAAAACATCGGAATTAGTTAAGATTAAACAAATTAGTTAAGTTAGGTTAAGTGTAAACTTTAAAGTATATTATTCATTTTGGAACACAAAGTGAGGATTAAAGAAATGCTAAATGAAAAAAAAGTTTTAAAAAACTTTGGTAAAGCTTCATCTTCTCACCTCATGCTATAACGTTTATTTATTATACCATGTCAGAATAATTTTCTCAAAGTTTTAAAGCAAATCTCTATGCATGAAGAAATACAGTGCATACCTTATACCGAATGGTGCATTGTACTGGATGCTTGCCCGCATATTGATTTGACTTGCTTGGAGACATGATTTCTGATCTCTTAGAAACAAGGTGCGAGTCAATTATGCAAGCAGCCCGTATTTGTGCGTGAATTATGTGTTTGTATCAATGATATGAGGGAAAACGATATCAAAATGATCGAATTCAGGTTTGTTTCAATGCTAAAGTAATTAAGATGACTAAATCAATAGCAATTAAGGTAATACTTGATTAAGTGGTGTGCTTCTAGTCTAAGAAAGTGATGAATTTGAGTCAAACATAGCAGCAACTCGATACATTCACTCAGGCACCTGTAGTTAAGAAGGAACATTGTGCTCAAGCTTCTTATTCGTCCTTTCTTTTGAATGAAGACATCAACACTTCCAGTGATCGTGAGACTGCTCCTTTATTTCGACTTCCTCACCTTCCTCATTTCCCTGCTCGAAAACTCCTTCCTCGTCATACTGATCTGCTTTCGCAAGCCTCTACACATTCCTCGAAACTTCTTCCTCGTCTGCATCTCCTTATGCGATCTCTTCTTTTCCATGCATTCCTTCTACATCAACATCGTTTACATGGTTCGACGTCAGGAAGCGGCCCTTCCTCCCAGAACGTGCAACATCTTCATTATTTCCTCCTTTTTTTCCTCCTTCTACATCACCATTTCTCTCTTGGTCCTGAATACCACTATCTACCTGATGTACTCCAAACCCTTTCTATACAACAAACTCAACACATGGAAAATGACGATCTTCATAACGCTTTTCATAGCCCTCTTTTCCTTCTCTTTCACCAGTTTGTACTTAGTTAAGGTGGTTAGTTCAAAAGCCTTTGACAATCCCCATTTGCCGTGCATTTTCAAGTTCATGCAATGCCTCAAAGGTGTGTTCTTAGATGTCATCATTCTTTTCGTCATTTTTTTGTTGGGGTTGAGCACTGGGACAATCGTATACGAACAAAACGTCTACTATCGCCGATTCACCACATCACGCGCTCTTTGCGAGAAAAGGCGAAGAGAGAAGAAGTACGTTCGGTGGATTGTTTTCGCTTCAAGCTTGAACTACATCCTTTTCGAAGCACCACTCGCACTTTACTTCTCAGTTTCGAAAGTGCCCGAAGTGGAGACCTTCTCGATTTTGTTTACATTTTCTCAAATAACGCGTCTCACCTTTCCAATCATCTTTGGATTCTTAAATGTCAAAATTCAAAATGAAGTTAAAAAGATTTCTGCTGATTTAATGAAAAAAAGTATCGATATTGTGAATAGATTTGTGAAAAAAGGCGTTTCTCAGAATGTAAGAACCGTGTGCTGATTCAACTTAGTTCATCCTTACGATTCAAATGGATTCTTTGAATTCTAAATTATATTTTCTCTTATAAAAGTTGTTTCGATTCTAAGCAAAAAGTTGTATTTCATCAACCAATGTGCAAATTTAGACTTTAGAGTCTTTTTCACAGAATTTATGGACTGGAAAAAACTTTTTTGAAAAAATTTCCCCTATCACCCTAATCGCTTTCGTCTTGATACCATTACTCTGATTTCTCTTTGAATTTTCCCTCCTCATCCTTCCAGATTTAAAATTTTATTTTAGTACTCAAAATATACTGCTAAAAATTTTATCAAGTCTGAAAATTTTCCTTCTGGATACTAAATCTGACGTGCACAATTTTGCCAGACTAAATGCCAACATGTTGTGAAGTGTGACGAAAGAAAAAGTAAAAAAACACGGAAAATTTAAAGTTAATTAAGTTAAAAGAAATAATAATTTATTGTCCAATAATTCAGAGAAATTATATATCATGAAGTTTAGAAATAAAAGTGAAATGAAAGAAACTAAATAGAGGGAGGAAAAAATAATTAGAGCATATATAACATAATTTAAATGTGTACCAGAGCCCGCGCTAAGCAAAAATTAAAGGCCTATTCTGAAATCCTTGCTGATGTAAAAAAGTAGTAGAAAACTATCAAAGAAATTAATTCGTGTAATAAAAGCAAAAAAAACCCTTCAGGATCTAAAATTAGTTATTGATCTCATGTCTATAAAACGAGATTATGAATTCCTAATAAACTTGATGGAAAATTGCAAATTTTTTCATATACTCTACAATAAATCTGGCAAGATCTTTACAATTTGTACAATTTAGACTTATCGCTTGCCCCAGACTGGTCTCCCAAGAATGTGAATTTGGTTAGAAGTGATACATACAGTGGCGTAGTTAGACATGAGGCACGAGGGGCTGTGCCCTCTCCCCCTATGTTCCTTATGGTGCCCCCCTCCCCCTATGTTCCTTATATGATGTCATACATAAATATTATAATTACATTTATATATAGTTCATTTTCTCACAATATATCATGTGCCGCACAACATCCATAGAAGACTTTAATAATAAAGAAATAACTATCGCCATGCTTTTTTTGTTAGTTGTATGAGAACACCTTCACAGTTTGACGTCGTCACATAAACGGATGGGTGCCATGACAACGAAATGTTCAAACCATGTATTTTCTGTTAGCAATGTTTTATCAAAAATTTTCAATGTGTGCCCCCTCCGCATTATTTTTTCTGGCTACGCCACTGGATACATACCATTTTTAGTTCTGTCGCACCCTTTTTGCAATTCCATGACACTCATTTGTAATTTAAACGCACCTTTTTGCAGTTCCGTTACACTTCTTTGCGATTTCGTTGAAATTTAAAAAATGATTTGAAGAATTTGTGTAACGGAATTGTAAAAGGGTCAGTTTGAATTGGAAAAAGGTACGACGCAACTAAATATGGTATATCAGCCAAGAAATGCCAAATTGCCAGGCTACAACAGCTCCTCATTTTTTATACAAAAGATTCTTAACGATGAGAAGCGCTTTTTACAAGTCGCTCCCTATCATATTTTATGTTTTAATTCTGTTCAATAAATCTTTCCTTTTCTACGCAAAGAGAAGTGTGGTCATTTTTATAATGATGTTAAACTAATCATAAATATTTTGCGATTAAATAGCATTTTTACTTTTAAAGAATCGATTTTTAATTAAATTTTATTGCTATAAAAAATGACTTTGTTAAAATAAGAAAATTAATTTCAAATTTGAAGTATTCCTCAACTTGTAAACACGATAGCGTTTCTCCATCAAGTAGTGGAAATAATCACGAATATATTCGATGGCTCTAATAAAAAACTTGAAATGAAAATTCTTCATAAATTAGGAAAACAATTAAATTTATAAAAAAAATTGAAAATCTAGAACCGCCACTGGTCCTCACAATCCTTTTAGAGCTATGGACCACCTTTTTCTTCGTATTTTCAGTTGGACCACAAAAAAACAAAGAAAAAATAAAAGATTAAACCACTCAATAATAATTGCTGCTGTTTTTTTCAAAGCTCTATTTAATTTTTAACACTAAAAAATAAAAGAAAAAACATTATTTTATCCAAAAAAAAGAAATTGTTCATTATTTAAAAAAAGTTAGCTTATCGTTTCTGGTTGGAACTGAAGATTGCATGAAAAAGAAATGGATTGAGTTGGTTTGGAGACATCGAAAGGGAATCAAGTTGGTTGTAAAGGATCCAAAAATTAGAAATGGAAGACCTGGTGGCAAAAGATTTGAGAGAATGCACTTTTAGGTTCTTTTGGCTATTGACTACCTTGATCTTGGTGTTTTTGACACAATGTATCACAATCCATTTTTATAGAATTATTTAATCTTAGTCTGATATTTTCCCTGTTATCCAGTGTATTTCTTTTTTTTTACTGAAAACATCTACAACAACAGAAAACGCAGATTTTACCAATCATGTAGTAGGAAAAGCTTCAACTTTTTGATAAACTTCAGGATGTGAGTCTTTTGTAAAGCAAAGACTTCTTCTTTTTCAAATCTATTTCTCAATTTTTTATTTTCTCTCAAATCTAACGGCATTTCGGTAAAATTTAAGTTTTCATCTTCGGGTTTATAATTTTTAAGGGCAACAAACCAACTTGAATAATTCATTTCTAGTAAATCACTATTTCTTTTTTTTAAAGTCCACATAAAAACCTTTACGACGAGCAATACATGCAGAAACGCATTCTGAACCCGGAGCAGTGACGGTGGATCTTCTATTATTTATGTCCTGCCTATGGAAATATTTCATGAATCTGAGAATCACTTCTCTACGAGAACAATAACCCAAAATGGGTTAATAAAAAATTACGAAACTTCGGTTGATTACATTAGATTTTAAAAGGAAAAGTATTGATGCTTATTTTTTTACTTTTTAATGTTTTTTTCCAAAATTTTAATTTTCTTATATAACTTTTTATTTTTTGAGTGCAAGTCACTAAATCTAATTCAGATTTATATTTATTCAGATGTTTTAAAAATTTCGCTCAAGTAAAATATTTTTGATTTGAATCTAGTAAGCATTTCTAATATTTATCTGGCTATATCGGCTTGCTTTTTAAAGTTGTTACAAGTGATTTTAGACTTGAAGAAAAAATTCAATTAATTGCTCCCATAGATTTAGTAGTCTTTCAATACTGCGTCCATTCGATAACCACCTTACTTCTGTATGAAGTAATAAAGTTTTAGAACTTTTATCTTGACAAAATTGAGAAAAAAATCTTTCGTTTATGAATTTGACTTGACAAAATTAATTGCCCGTTTAGGGCTTATTCCATGTCTCTGCCAATATTTTTAGCAACTAAATGTTACATGTGAATAGCCCAATGTACATGTAAAGTGTGGGGTACAACAGACTTTACTCTAGAAACAAAGCCTTTTATTTTTCCAGTCATAGCTGCAGCAAAAAAAAAAAAAAAAAAATTTGGCCAAATTTGGTAAAGTATTTGTAAAGTATCATTTTCAATGTTTTGATTTTAAATATTCTGTTTTTACATCTGTTGTTAAAATTTTTTTTTGGTGTGAGAAGAACCTAATTAGTTTGCTCCATCTTTTTATATTTCAGATTATTTTTATAAATCTTTTTTCTAAATAATATTAAAAAAAAATGAGTCAAAGAAATTTTCTTAGCATTAAATACTTCATTAAATATAACTTCTTCCTAGTTTAATCTAAATTCTTTAAAAACAGCATTTCTTCTTTTATGTCATTTTCATATATAAATCTGACATAGTCCAAAAGAATATCTTTATAATGAATTTTACTTTCATCAATTTGAATAGAAAACTTAGTTTTTTTGCAAGATTTCTACGAACTTTTCTTCAACCCAATTTAGACATTTCGTCTTGTCTTCTTCTAATAGTGTCATTTGAAAGAGGAATTGTACTTAAAGTAGATGCAACATCTTTTCCAAAAAGCTCATTTGCACACGCTATTATGGCATGTTTTATAAGTTTTTCACCATAAATTCATGGCGCCCCACCTTTAGCAATAATTTCAGAAACTAAATAATTTGGTTTGAGTGTTTTTGCTACAAAATAAAACAATTATAAAGGCTGCTTCTCTACTTTACTGAAAAAATGCTCTTTATTTTAACCAACAGATGAAGGATGCTTCGATTTTTGATGTTGTTCAAGTTTAATTTTTTCAGAGAATCATTCGTCAAAATAGCGCTGAACTCAATACATAAAGGCTTGTAATCAGATGATGCAAAACCAAATAAAATAAAATCTTCTTTATATTTTTAAAAGTAGGGTTTTTGTAAACTGCTGCAAACAAAAATAAAATTTTAAAATTTAAATTAAAAAATATAAAATATATTAAAAAAATTTACCAATAAAAATTTCCGAAATATAAAAACACAAAAATATTAATTAAAGATAAAGATTGGAAATTTTGAAAAAAAACAAAAGTAAAAACTTTCAAATAAATAATTCCTTAAAATTTATAAAGAAGCATTCTATAGCACATATAATATTTATTAAATTAAGAACGTCAAAAAATGATTCCTTCGTAATTTAAAATAAAACTTTTTTACATTGGAACTACTTTCATGCCACTTTCAACTTATTTCTAAGCTTTTTTATTTTTCACAAAATATTGAAATTCCTATGTATCGTTTTGTGTATAATATTTTCAAGAAAATATTTAAAGAAAGAGAAATCAACAATCATAAATATTTAGAAATTTTTACGAATTGATTTTTCATAAAAAAAATCAATTTCCTGTCTAATTTTTCTTAAACAAATTAAATCCTTGAATTTCAAATATTATTCAAAACAATGTTATTGTCAAGATACTCAAATATGTTCTTTCAAAAAATTAAATGAATAAGTTCGATGATATATTGATGAGGTTTTAATATTCATTTTTAGACGTAACATATCTTTAATATAAATAATCTACTGAATATATTAGAATGTAAATATTTTGTGAAGGTAATCGATTAATTATTTCAAAAGTTATTAAAGCTTTTTCTGTGAGCTCATTTTACCAGGACCGTCAAATTCTAGTTGGTTGGTTGGTTGGTTAGAGATATCAATGCACTTTCAGCCGTAAGGCTATATGCTCGCATTATGCTTGGTTAATCACAGTTTTTGTGAATTTGTTTGATTTTTAAAAAAAAATTTATTTTTAATAAATGTTAATATTATTTTAAATATAACAATTTTAAAATTAATTTGAATAGAAAAAAAAAGCAGAAATTTAGTCAAATATTATTTAGTTTATTAACTAAATAGAAATACAAAATTTTTTTATATAGAGACATGTTTATTTTATAGTTTTTAACATTTGACTACAGTTTTATTTGGACCACAAAAAATATTGAGCTTTTTACCCAAATATACCAAAATACACACAAACAGAACAAAACAAATTTAAATATACACATAATAAGTTAAATATACATTAAAGAATTATTCTCAGCATAAAATAAAAATAAATTATTAATTTTGATGTAGTTAGATTTGAAAGCACTTTTCAGCGTGTGCTGATATGCTCGCGTAAGCTTGAGAGTTGGTTAAGGAGGATGGAGATGTTGGTAGAGATAGGGAGGAGTTACAGATGTTATTCTAAAAATAGAAAGGAAAGGCAGAATAGTTATCAACGGTGGTGAGGGTTGTTTCAATGGTGTCAATGAGGGTTGCTAGGGATTTTAGTAGTGTTGGGTGTAACAGAAGATCTGAGAGTGTTGTTGGAAGTCTATTAAGTAAAGAAAGGCAGCGAAATAAAAGATCTTGGCGATGATAAGTGAAGATTTGACATGTGAAGATGAGATGGTGTGGCGTTTCTGTTGTGTCGCATCCGAAACGACAGTATGGATTTTCCTTAACTTTAATTCGGAAGGGATATGCTTTGCATGGGCAGTGGCCTGATAGCCAATGAATGGTTGAACTAGGTGGTGTAAATTTTTTGTTTTTGAAAGTTTTTGATATTTGAAAATTTCTTCAATTTTTCCTTTTTTTAATTAAAGTAAAACACAAAAAACCCTATATTTTTCACTTTCATAGTCATTAAAACTTGAGATTTATCAAAAAGAGATTAAAACTAGAGATTTACCAATAGTATCAAAAGGTTATTCAGATAAGTGACTTCTATTATGATAACTTTTATGCTTTCTATATAAGAATTTTTATAAATATAGAGAGAGAGAGAGAATTTTATTATAAAAAAGAGAGTTCACAAAAGTAATAAAGTGGAGAAAACAATGTGTATATATGTTAATATTTATAATATATATTCACATGAAGAACTATATCATATTTTTCAAGATTATCATTATAGGAAAATTCAATAGCCAAATATGGGCGTGAATTAGATTTTTCCAGTTGAATATATAAAAAAAAATTTTTTTTGCAAACTAACAAGTACAACTTAAAAGTTCACATGGAAAAAAAAGGTAAAGTCTGGATTAGATTATATTTTGTATGTACTCAGGAGATGATTTTTTTTAAATGAAAGTAATGACATGGATACATTTTCAAAGAGATGCACATTATCATTATAAAATTCATTAATTTTTTTATTAAAAAAATACTTGATTCTTTTAGTCTATTGGTAATTTTTAAAGGTTTATTATAGTTCCTAGTGTTATGTGAAAGATTTTCCCTATATCTTATCAGTGGCCCGAAAATTCTGTAAACAACCGTTGAAATATTTATAGAGAAATACTCCAACCCTTTGTTTAAAAATATCTTCAACTTTCAATAATTCATTCTGAATAAAAATCTCTGAAGTGTGGTCCGTATTATTCATGTTAAAAATTACACGTATAGCTCTCTTTTGAAGAATTTGAATACGTTTTTTCCCAAAGGGAAAACAATTTATAATGCTATAATTAATATAGGAAAGGAATAATTACTTATAAATCAAAAGTTTAATCTTCAATGGGAAAATATTTTTAGTAAAAAACAAAATACCAATGACTCGATTTAGATCGAGGGCCAACTGATCGATGTGTTGCTTAAATTTCATTTTATTATCAAATAACCCAACTATTTTTACATTTTTTTCCAGCAATATCTGTAGACTTTAAAAAGTTAAATTTCCTATTCTTATTGGAGATTATCAGGCATTTGTGTTCAAAATTATTTTCAGAACACCAGTTGTAGAGTTGGTCTAAGTTCTTGTTCAAGCTATATGTGTCGATAACTTAACTATTTTTTACTTTAGATAAAGGGAGATAAGCGCAGATGTAGAAACTCAAAAGGTTTGGAAGGAAGAAAATGTTGTTGATAGCTATGCTGAAAAGTAAGGGCCCCAAAATGGATCCCTGCTGGACACCATATTTGAGGGATAGCTTCTTAGAAAAAGCATCATTCTTTTTAAGAATTTGATACCTATTAATAAGGTATGAGTTTAAAAAAACAACCAACTTCTACTAAACCCACATTCATTCAAATTCTTCAAGATTGATGAGTGATTAACTCTGTCGAAAGTCTTTGACAGGTCAAAGAGAAAAATTACTACGTCATCCTTTTTTTCTAAAATTTCAACTGTCTTATGAATCAAACAAGAGTCGAATAATGTTGGCGAAATCCAAATTGATAATCATTTAAGTAATTTATTGAACACAAGTAAGTCTTCAATTGATGATGTATAAATTCTTCAAATATTTTTGAAAGTCTGGGGATAATTGAGATAGGTCTGTAATTATCTACACAGTTTCTATCATTTTTCTTTGTACAGGTATAACTTTATGAAGCTTAAGTATTTCAGGAAAGACACAATTTTTTAAAGAAAGATTTATAGCTTTACATAAGATATTCCAAATATCATGTTTTATTAATTTTACTTGATTTATTGAAATTCCATATATGTCTTTTGTTTCATTTTTTCATTCCATCTATAACAAATAATAGCATTTCATATGAACAGAGTTCGAATTCAAAAGACTCAACTGTGTTGTCAAGAAAATTGAAATCGAGTTGTTCTGGCAAAGAGTCATTTTGTACAAAAGCTTTTTTGAAAAAAATGTTATAAGAGATAATAATTTAGTATTTTTTCTTAAATTTAAAAGAAAGTGATAAAGGCTAAATCCCCATTTTTAGGAGTTTACTTTTTTTCATTTGAAAGAGAGTATTTGATAGTTTTACGTAGGTGTTTTTAAAGTGTGTCGACCTTTTTAAGTATTTGATTGTTGGTGAAGGGTAAATAATATTGCTGTAATCTATTCGCGTGAATATTTCTAAGGAGTGTTTTTAAGTTTTTAAGCAAAACGTGGACCCGAAACCGCCCATAACCGTAAAATAAACTTTCGTAAAATAACTTCTGTAACTTCATAAATTTAAAGATGTATTTTTATTTTAGGTCAGCGCACTTGAATTTTGGAATTAGCTTAAAGAAATATTTTTCTATCGCAAAATTTTTTAAGTTTTCAATGCAAATACTTCAATGGCATAACCAGCATCATTAACTTACGAATAACCTTTTGAATTGAAATAAATTAATTTTTTATAATGATAAAAAAATTTACATTTTATGATTCGCACTTTATCAATTTTTCTCACTTTTATCAGAGTTTTTATTAAAATAGAACTTGCAAGTCTTGCTAGGGCGCGGTTAAAACATGACTTTTGTCTTCTTAGTGTTTATTGTGAAGCGATAGTTGTCACAGGCCCAAGATAACTTATAAGTTGATGACTGCATTTTCTGCTTACTGATGGCGTTCATGGTATGTTATCCCCAAAAAAAAAATTCAAATAACTGTCCGTTTAAGCTTTGTTAAGGCAAGCAGTCGTCTTTGTTTATGCATCTACACATTAGTCATGTACCTGATGCATATTCCTTCTTCCTTGTACTGGAAGGCGTTGATTAAAATGGTTGTTGACCGTAATTCTTCGAAACTTTTTTTCAATGAAAATACTATATTATGTTTAATTCACAACTTATAAAGATAAAAATGAATAATTGATTGTGCTTGAAAAAATTCTCCTATTTTTGAGATGATAATCGGCATCAGCAATATATTAAATGTTAAATTTATTGAAAATTGCTTAATATTCGTTTTTTGTATTTTTTTTTGACAATTCTAGCAGTGACGTTTAATTTCTATTAACCTAACAAAATGATTTCCTTTATCATATTTAAATTCTTCATTGACTCTTTCTTTCAAACGCTTTGATTTCTGTGTATAATTTTTTTACAATTGGTGGAGGAAACATTTGAATTGAGAGATAAAGAAATTCTTTTCGTTTACAATAAAGTTATTTAGTCCTTTACATTCATAAAATTGTTGAGTTTTTAGCAATTTACTAAAAGATATCGAGCCACTTGTGTGAAAATAGGAAACCACGATTTTTTCTTCTATTTCTTCTTCTGTATAAAGAAACTTACTTATCAAGTATATCAGCACCTCATATGTATGTATTATACTGAGATGTAATTTTTTTTTATATTTTACTGAGTAGCGAATTATATTACTAATTGGAAAAATCCTACTACAGTTTGCAGCAACAGACACAGAATATAACATTATAATTCCATTTTGCTTTAAAAATTCTGTTTATATTCTATCCCTTAAAAGTTCTAGAATTTCTATTTTTGTGGAAAAATTGATGAAATAAATTTAATAAAAATAAATTTAATAGAAATATAATCCAACGAGTTCTTGTGAAAAAGTTTATGATTTTCAAAACAACAACAACACTACTAAAAATAATTCACTCAAATGAGAAATATGCCGAAGAATATATGATACTATACATATATGTATTTTACTTATGTTTGAAAAAATATATTACGATACTATTTTTCGTTCTATGAAATTTTTTGTTGCTCCATATAGACTAGATTTTTAATCAAGAACCCCATGTTAATGGTGTCCCGCTTTACCGATGTTAAAATCTGGTTACCTTACTCATATGTATGTATTATACTAAGATGCAATTTCTTTTTTATATTTTAGTGAGTAGCAAATTATATTACTAATTGGAAAAATCCTACTGTAGATTGCAGCAACAGACAGAGAATATAATATTATAATTCCATTTTTCTTTAAAAATTCTGTTAATATTCTATCCCTTAAAAGTTCTAGAATTTCTATTTTTGTGCAAAAATTGATGAAATAAATTTAATAAAATGTACATCCATATTTATGTATAACAGATGTCAAATTTTTTAAAACTCTTACACCAAAAATATTAAAATTATTTTCTTTTTCCTTGCCAAGGTATAGATAAAAATTGTTTAAATATCCTCGTGAACTGCAAACACCA
The DNA here is from genome assembly GCA_030549495.1 of Nectonema munidae. Taxonomy (NCBI): domain Eukaryota; kingdom Metazoa; phylum Nematomorpha; class Nectonematoida; family Nectonematidae; genus Nectonema; species Nectonema munidae. The sequence continues at coordinate 179,868 of JAUIRK010000920.1, forward strand.
ATTATAACTAAATTTTATTGATTTTCATTTCAAATATTTTTTTCCAAATGCAACACATATCTGATCATCATTTATCGATAAAAATCTTAGGTTAAAAAGTGCTTCAAGGTTTATTTAGTCTTAACCTTTTTAAAATTAAATAATTATATAATACAATCATTAATCAAAGAAATTCTGCATATTTTAATTCCTCGGGAGTTTTGCCAATCTCCTAATATCTTCCCAAAGCAATCTCTGCATACTTTAATGCCTCGTAACGTTTGACAAGCACCTAATATGGACCTATATATCCCTGAAGCCAAATTTTCACAAGCTAATAACTTTAAATTTTTCCTTTAAATCAGATAAAATTTAAACACAATATATTTTTTATACTCTTAATCTATATTTAAATTTTCAGCAACATTCAATATTATATGTGGAAAATATTCGAGCATAAAAAGTTTTGGTTTAATACATAGTATCTTGTCAAAGTAATTTCGGCATAATTTAATGACTCAGGAGGTTTGCTATGCTCCTAATGCATTGATATGTAATTATTTCAACTTTGGAATTTTAAGTTTAATTAAGGGGTCGTGATGTAAGGTGTTTAGAGACTGTTCAATACTTAAACGTCTTCGTTGAATCCAGCCTTGAAAACTCATCACGATACACGTTTACCTTTAAAAATAACTAAGAAGAATTTATTATGCAAATACAAATTATAAAATACATGTTACAAAACACCCATACATGGTGTGCTATATACATGTAAAGACAATTAATATAAATATCACAAAAACAAAACTAAAAAAAGAAATAGTTATTTGAAAAAAGTTCCTAGGAAACTCTTGAATCTATAACAACTTTTTTTTTAAATAAAAATAATCAAAGACGCAGAACCATTAACGGATCCAAAGGGGCTGCCTACCCCCCCCCCCCCCCCCCCCCTGGAATTAAGCCTCAAAAGAAGAAGATGATGACGATAGAAGTGATGATGATCTCGCCTTAAAAATAGGTTTTTGTTAAGAAATGTTGATGGAGACGATGATGACAGACAACGTCTGAACTTTGAAAATTTTTCAAATTAGCTCCCCCCTATAGTCGATTTCTTGATCCGCCACTCCGCAGTACACACATTTATGAATGAAAACAAGAATAAGAATTTTAATGTTACATTTATTTCATATTCAGAATTTTAAACACATTGGATTTACTAAACTTCAAATATAAAAACAATAGAATTAATAATTTAAATATTTTTTATACCAAAAATTATTTTAGCATTTCAAATTTTTTAGTTAGGTTTTCTTTAATTTAAAAGTATTTTATTAAATTAGAATAAATAATTTAAAATTATTTGTTTTTTTTTCAATATATTTTGTTCTATTATTACCTCATTTTTATTTTGTTGCGGCACTTTTTAACCAGACCCACAGAAAAGTGTTGATCAGATTGAGCGAAACATTATCGGAAAAGCAACTTGTGTGGAGAAAGAAAGTATGCAAAAGGCTTGAAGAGGTTTATGGCTAAAGATTAACCAGCGGTTAAGAAGATAATTGCTTGTGTAGTTTCCATATTTTTTGGGATGTATATTCAGAATGATGGCTGTGTGCCATTATTTGTTAATATTGTCAATATTAATGTATTTTTGATGTATCGACAAAAAGAATTAACATATTTTATAAAATTTTAATTTAAAAACTTATAAAAATTATACATATTAAATATTTCTAAGCCTAAATTATCTTTGTAATTTATTTAAATATACCTTAAAAAATAAAGTATATTTTGACCCCCTTTTTAGTAATACCCCTCTTATGGATAAAACGAACCTGTAGTTTGTCGAAATTATAAAAGCTATTTTTTTTCTGTGTTTATCATAATTTGAATGTTTATTGTCTGGTTTTAGATTACCTACGGATAACTGGCGACAATCAACATTTTTAAAATAGGCAAAAAATATCATTTAATTTTCCAAATTTTGTGGAATTGGTGAACAATTCGATTTTTTGTGTAATACACATGAATTTTTGCGTCATATTTTTCTACACCTTATACTTGGTTTTCTCATAGCTTTCCTAAACTTTTTTATTTCCTTTATTTTTTAAACTATTATTTTAGAGGTTTTTCTTAATTTACCATTTCAACTCGTTTTTTCTATTATACTTGATATATTATACTACAATTTTTCTAAATTATAAAAACTCTATTCTAAATTTGTTATCCTAAATTGGGCTTCTAAAAAAATTAATTGATTTCAGCCTACTTTTATATTTTCCCAAAAAAGTTTTTAAATTCCGGCTGTTGTCTATCGTGTAGTTGTCTTTATAAATTTTATATTAATGTGTACATAAACCTTACCATATACCAGGGGCGCACATCCTCAAAATTATTGGGGGGGGGCGAAATTTTTTTGTTGCAATTTTCAAAATTAGTGGTCTGGAAATACCACGGGAGACCAAATATTCAAGCAATCCTTTAAAAGGTCCTCATACATTTCGCCCCATTCTTTTTATAAGACAATTCGCCCCATTATTTTCATAAGGCAGTTCGTCCCATGGACAATTCGCCCCATTATTTTTATAAGACATTTTGTCTCATGGACAATTCGCCTAACTATTTTCATAAAACAATTTGCCCTATTATTTTCATAAAATAATTCGCCTCATAATTTTATAAGACGATTTGCCTCATGCTCAATTTGCCCCATTATTTTTATAAGAGAATGAGCTCTATTATTTTTATAAAACTTCCAGTCTTATTTTTATAAGACAATTCTTTCCATTAAAAATTTGCTCTATTTTTATAATACAATTCTTGGCATAGACAATTTACTCTATTTATGCAGATCAAGGTACTTTCCTGTTATCGCCCCACCACCCCAAAATGTTATAAAACATGTATTTACACAAATGTATTAAAAAAAACAATTGAAAAATCTTTTAATCTGTAGGTGGATAAAATTCAACCATATCAAAAAGAATCGCATCAAACATATTATCACCATATATAATCGAAGTTGAATGACGCCAAAGAAACTCAGCTAAATATCCAGATAGCATCTCTCGATTAGTTCCACATTGCCTCTTGTTTCTTACCTTTGCAGAACGCCAAACACGCTCAATATGTTGAGTATGGACTTTGGTTTTGGGATCCACAAAATTGCGGCTGTGATTTACTGTCTGATGTCGGTAATTTGGCACCCCTTTAACACCTTCATCATTAATTGTACGATAGGCACGCCACTCATCGGAAAATATAGTCGTTCCGGGGCGTATGTATTGATTGATGAGTGGCAATAGTGTAGCTGCTGAACGATTTGGAACGTTTTGATTAATGATATATAGTAAGTTTAATGTAGGTTAGGTTAAAACAATACAAGAATATTTATCGTGGTAGAAGAGCGATGGGTGGTGGGGCGATAACAGGAAAGTACCCAGATCAATTAGCACTATTGTTTTATAAAACCGTTTTTTCAATTTTTTAGACTCTTTTACGCTTTTTTCATAAGACTATTTTTCGTAAAACGGTTTGGCATATGAACGTTTTGCATAATATCACAACTCATCTCAATAAAAATATCTATATTTTAATTTTATTTAGTTTTTTGAAAGGCAGTTATTTTATAAATGAAACAAATATTTAAAATTTTTAAACAAAATAAAAATTAATATCTTGTAATATCATTGTAATTATCTTTTTCTTCAATTTCATCATCAATAATTTAAAATTATTTAAAAGTGATAAAAAAATTAACAGATAAAATAATTAATTTGAAATAATTTAATAGAGATAAAATAAACAAGAATATAAAATTTTTTAATAATTTTACACATATAATAAACAAAGATGGATAAAACAAATAGCCTATGAGACAATTTGTCCATGGGGCGAATTGTCTATGGGGCGAATCATCTATGGGGCAAAATGTCTGTCAACCATTTAAAATAGAGTGAATTCAGCGCATAACTAAAGTCCTAAATTTATAAGACTACTTTATATTTTTTTTACAAAATTTGTGAATTTAAATACTATACTTCCAGCGAAAATATTTTAATTAAGTTTGCAGAATATACACTAGTTTAAAAAAATCCAAAATTGTTAGGGGGTGGAATAGGCTTTTCTTTTGAAAAATGAAGTAGTCTACCAGGCACATTACAGGAATTGATGAAAGGATATTTGATTCATAGAGAAAACAAATAACTGAAGGTTAGATAGTTTTATGAGTGAATGTAGTCTAAAGGCAAAGAGTCTACTAGACACACTGCGATGTTTATATGAAAAAATGTGATTGATTCAGGAGCAAGTGTATAAAATGAAATTATAATTGTGCAAACAAAAAATTAAGATCGCATTATTTCATTTTACTCAGCATCATTCAAAAATAGTTTAAAAGCTAAATTGATACAAGCCACAAAAAGTAAAATAACCTTTAACATTTTGCAATGATTTGCCTTTTATATTAAAATTTAAGGAAAAAAAGTTTATCAGAAAAAGTTATAGAGCTTCAACAAAAACTAAAAAATTTTAGGGTAGAACTTAAGTTTTTGGAAACTAATTTGACGTACCCCCCTACAGCATACTCTGTGGGTGGCATGGCAGGTTGGTTAAGATGATGGACTTAGCACGGAAGCCTCTGGATTCGATTCCTCATCGATACGAATTTGTTCATAGTTTGACATAAGCGGTACATCAGTGCCTTGTCAACAAAAATACCCTCGCTGCACCTTACCTTTTACTTAAAATTGAAAAATTTGCTACATAATTAACATAACAGAGAAAAGAAAGAAAATCAATTTTCACTATTTTAAAATGGGACCGTCTGTTCTCAGAATAATTTCAAAATAATAGGAGGCATAAAGATTTAGAGTTTATTTGATATTTTCAAATTTTTATAAATAGCAAAAGCCAACATTTAAGTAGCTAGCCCTTTTAATTAAAAAATTATTTAATCTAACGGTCGATAGACATTTCGCCCCAAAAACAATTTGCCCCCTGAACAAATTGTCTCATAGGCTATTTGTTTCATCCATCTTTGCTTATTAAATGTGTAAAATTATTAAAAAATTTTATATTCTTGTTTATTTTATCCCTATTAAATTATTTCAAATTAATCATTTTATCTCTTAATTTTTTAGAATTGTCCATGAGACAAAATATCTTATGAAAATAACGGGGCGAATTGTCCATGAAACAAAATGTCTTATGAAAATAATGGGGCGAATTGTCCATGGGACGAACTGTCTTATGAAAATAATGGAGCGAATTGTCCATGTCTTATGAAAATAATGGAGCGAAATGTCCGAGGACCAAACTAACATAAATCAAAGTATACGAGAAAAGAAAACCATTGCGTTTTTTTTTGAATATTTGTCTACAAATAAAATTCTGACAGCTGTCATAAATAACAGATCAAGGACATTTTTAACAACTGAAACGTTTTGTTTCGATATTATATTTTTACTATAATAATCAACAAATTTTCTTTAAAAAAGGTATTTGATTATGTACAGTGTTACTTATAAAATTTAGCAATCGAAAATTATAAAAGATATCTCTGCTCAAATATTAAGAAAATAGAGTATTCTTGCTTTTAACCCGAATAGCTAGTCAAAATATTCATTCTCAAATAGCTATTAAAAAAATTTCTTGACTCGAAAAAATAAAAGTTTTCAAATGTAACAAACTTAGTGATAAAGATTAAATGACCTTTGTTGAAAAAAATTCTTAGCGCGAGTCTAACAATATTCATTGATATAAAATTGTAACAATTGGAAACTATTGTAATTTAACTCTAAATGCAAATTAGATAGAAGCAGTGGTGTAACCAGGAAAAAGTTAATGGGGGGAGGGGGGGGGGGCACAATTTAAAAACAAAAAACGTGAGCAACATTTTGTATACTTTCTTGATCCTTTCATTGGAGAAATTTTTAAAAACTGATATCGCATAAGTTGCATGGGGCACCGCGGTACATAGGAGTGTGGGCACGGCCCCTCATACCCCAGCCTAGCTACGTCACTGGAGAGAAGAGAACTGAATGAGATAAGAGAGCTTGAGTGAATGATTGAGTTTTAGCAGAGAAAGCGGAAGGGAAAAACAGAGGAGACAGAAAGAGAAATAGAATCACTATGACAGAAGATGAGAAAATCTAGTGGATAATCAACATGTGTTTGCCCAAAAATACTATAAAGAGAAGACACTGTGATAAACATTGCTGACCTATTGTGTGCATATTGAAGCAATGGATTATTATTATATAGCTCTCACGCATCGCCAGTAAAATATATTCGATAGGAATTTCAGAGCAGGTGGCATGTGATGTTTGATTGATTCGAAAGTCTCCATTCTTCATACATGATTCATACATAGATATCATGATCATCATACATGTTTTATAAACAAGCAGCAACTCTTACTTATAGAAAATTATTGGGGGGCAAAGGTCATTTTCGCCCCCCCCCCTGAAAACACATGGGGGGGGGGCGGGGTGGTCGCCCCCCTCGCCCCCCGGATGTGCGCCCCTGCCATATACTCATATACAATTTAACGAATATGTATGCTGAAAATATTAGTAAAAACAATTGTGCAATTAGAGTGCTTTTATCGTATTTTGTCTTGCTCAAGAAGTTAAATAAGAGTAGTTAAAGCTAATTCTCGCTGTTAAAGACCGACCTAAGTAAGAAAAAACGGGTATATTGGAGAACGGAAAAGCGGGACATGACTGTATATTAAAATGCACAGATGAAATGCTGTTTTCCTTTTACTGTCCTTTTTGTTTCTTCTTGAATAAGTTGATATCAGCAATTTACACAAGCTTTTTTTCTAAGAAATTATTTTTCATTTATTCAACTTCAAATAAAATTATCTTGATACAAAGAGTTATATATATATATATATTCTCAAAATGATCACAATATTCATTGTTATTTGGAAAATACAACTATTTTTACTTTTTCAAATGGTAATTCTATTCTTTGTTTGAAGAAGTTCAGGATTAGTATTTTTAATTAGGTGTATATTTTCATAGTGTTAATATTTTTTATGATGAGGTAGAAAAAATATATGAAACTTTGAAGAAATGTATTTGAGAAGTATTGGCAGAGTATATACTTCTAAATGTTAAAAGCTTTATTTTTGAATAATACTCTAAAAAAACATGTAAGCATTCTCCTTCTAAATGTAATAACATTTCCTACATTATGACATTTCTAACACCTATTGTCTTAAAAATTCACGCATAAATATATCAAATCTTTACATTTAGCTACATATTTTAAAAAGAAAAATGTTCGAGTTTAAGTGTTTGATAGTTATGAAAAGTTGTCTATTTCAGAAAAAAAGTAAATTCTAATAATTATCTTCATAGTATTATTGTTTTGTTTAAATAGTGAAAATTTATATAGATTTAAAGCTGAGTTCAGCGTATTTTGAAAAGTTATAGAAAAAAGTTACTAAAATAAGTAATATAAAAAAGATGAGATAGATATATAAATAAAAATTGAAATAATGTCAAGATATTGTGGTGAGATATTAAAGTTATATAGTTGAATGCAGGGCCCGCGCGTCCTATTAAAATTGGGGGCTTGAGCCCCCCCCCCCCCCCCCCCCCCCCACTCATAAAGTAAGCCCCCCCCCCTCTCTTTAAATGTGAGCCCCCCCTCTTATCAATCTCAAGACACTGTAAAATAGACAATTTTGTTCCATTGTTTTTAATATAAACATCCAGCAATCAAGCAAGCATATCAACAAAGTTGGCAAGTGCTTAGATATTCCAATCCAATCCAATCCAATCCAATCCAATCCAATCCAATCCAATCCAATCCAATCCAATCCAATCCAATCCAATCCAATCCAATCCAATCCAATCCAATCCAATCCAATCCAATCCAAGTGTTATTTAATTAAAGCTTAGTCCTTCCTAAAATCTCTCAAAGTCCCTAAAGTCCCTCAAAGATTGAGTGATTTTGAAGTTGATTCATCCATGAAGCCTAATTCTGATGATAATAATTCAGAAATTGCAAAAATTAGAAAAATATATTATGAATGCTTTGATTCAGTAATACAGGAAATTTCAAAAAGGTAAAAATGATATACTACCATTTTGCTTAATGAGTTTTTGGAATTTTTCAGATTTGCAGATCAAAACATTTCTATTATAAATGCTATAAACTGCCTTATGCCTAGTTCAAAAGAACATTTTCTTATGTATGAGAAAATCAAACCACTATGCACTCTTCTTGAAATAAAGACTGACGAAAATATTTTATCTTCTCAGTGCTTAGTAATCTATCATTTGAATAATACGTTTTCTATAATAATCGTTTTTAATATTTGACATAACTAGGTTATCAAAACTTTTTTGGAGGGAAAGAACTTACCACCAGGAATAGAAATTTCTGATATTTTAAAGGAATTATATCCCATCAAGTCCGCCTGTAATGAGATCTTTTCTTTGTATATTGGTAATTATGATATTTTTACTAAAATATTATTTACTTTATAGTATATTTTTTAGGCTGCTTTAACAATAGGCATCAGCACAGCGTCGTGTGAAAGAAGTTTTTCAACACTTAAAAGAGTTTTCACTTCTTCACGACAGTCGATGCTGAGTGAAAGAAAAGAAAACTTGATAATTCTTTCTCAAGGGAAAAAACTCACCAAGAAAGTTAACAGAATTTAACAAAAAACCAGGAAGACTAACGTTAACTGTTTGAACATGGAATATTAACTTATTCACAATTTTTTAATAAAATGATTCTTTTTTAATTTTTGTTTTTCAAAGATAATTTTCAAATGATTTTCTATATCTATTTTTTGTCACATTGATAAAAGCTTTTTTTGAAAAAACTTTAAGTGTATATTCAACACACTAGAAAGTTTGAGCCCCCCCCCCCCCCCCCCCCCCCCAAATTTTGATTAGCGCGGGCCCTGGTTGAATGCACCTTTTTTGCTATTAACCAATTTAAAGTTATAGTTCCTGTAGACTTAGAGAAACGCAGATCAATTGGAATTTCAAAAGATTCGTCAAAATCCTTTGCTTTATGCGAACTAAAATGGTTAAACGAATTGATTTTTGTCATTGAAGAATAATGAGATCGTATAGGTAATCTCGGTTAATATAATTACAATTTGAAAAATAATTGTTTTGTTAAAAATCGGTTTTGAAACATTGAATTATCATAACGTTATAAATAAAAGCATTTGTTGTCAGGTGGCGTAGTTATGTAAGCCCGGGATCGATCCACATGATCTGGGTTCGAATCTCTATCGTAACTATATTTACGATCTGTCAAGCTATGGAAGTTTATTCTTCCCATGGATGCGATACTGACAACTTGAAAAAATTGTGAACTTTAGTTTACAACAAAATATCTTCAAAAAATTTCATAATTTATAAATATAAATAATTATATTTTATTGTTTTCCTAAATTTTAATAATTTTGTTATATTATTTTTTGAATTTACAATGTAGGTGGTAGATCTCAAAGTACTTTCACCTTAAAATGTTACTTTATGTTTAGTTAGACTTGATTTTAAAAAGATAAAAATTTATGTGCCAATATAAATTATTTCTTTACATAATTTCTATGCTTCAGTATTCTAAAATTCGTTCAATGTGTTCAGCAAACAACTATCTTTCACAGTAGATGGCTTGAAATGTCTTGTTTCCCGAATCCCTGATGTGACAACTCATCGTGACATTCGGCAAGTTTGTTTTTCCGTTTCACGCGATACCGACAACTAGGAAAATTACTTTTAGAATATATAAAATTTATTAATTTTTTTCAAAGAAATATATTTTACGTTTTCTTCCACTCTAAACACAATAATGAAGTAGTGGCAAAACTGTAGTAACATCTTATTTTCTTCAAAAACACACCTAACGTGAATTTTTCAAAGTAAATCCTATTATTTTTAAATTAAGTACAGGTTACACTTATTTTTTTTCATGCATATCTCCACTGCTTTAAATTTTATCTTTTTTTGAAGATAAAGATGAATAAAAGATTTATTTGAAAAAAATCTTAAGAATAGTTTATATGCATTTATGGATGAATTCAATTAATAAAAATACTTCTATAATGAGTCTGTAAAAGTCTTTAGTATTTTCAAACCTAATGATTTTAAATGATGATTTAGTTAATAAAGCTCGACTTTTCATTAAGACTAATGATCTCTTGCCCTTTCTACCATCCTCTTAAAAAATGTAAATAAGTGCTTCATTAATTTTTTATTTAAATTATGATGTATAGTTTTTTCTAAAATAACATGAATCTATTGCTTTTAAGTCTCAATGATATTTCTTATCACAATTATCATTTTTTCATATCTTCTGCTAATATGGAATGCATTATTTTATAGGTTGTTGGTTTAGACCAGTAATACTCACCTTTTTTTCTCATATTGACCCATTTCGAACTGAAAATTTTACAACACTATTTTAAAATTATTTACTCAATTGTTTTTATAGTATATATTTTTAACTCTGCTTATCTTTTAAAAATTAATAAATTTATAAAAAAGTCAAAAAATCGAATATTCTTATTCCAAATTGTTTAGTGTATAGACTCTTCTTAGTAAAAATCTATTTTGTTTTTTCCTAATACTACATTTAATTTATTTACCTCTATTAACTTTCTTTTTTATACATAATAGGTTGAACATGATCTATTCTATACCAAAAAAGTATTTTTTTCGTGATGTAATGAGTATTCACAACTAATGTAAAATAGAGTAGCATTTATAATAATACATCATGATATAGAGTAACGAAAACATACAACTTGCACTTTGCGCAGATGTTTTGCCTATTTAACGCTCATCCACCACGCTTTGCACGATCACTACCAACATTACTACAACCGGTGTATCTTGTACCATTTTATTTCTATATAACTAACAACGAATTAGAATGAGTGCCCTCTTGTAGCTATAGGGTTTTGAACAGCAATCTTTAATGGATAGGGGGTTTTGGCAACATAGTTTAGAATCTCTATATCATTGATATAGAGTTGTCTTTGTCTAGATCAGTGTTTTTCAAAAAAAATTTACTGCGACCCATAGCAAGAAGCACAGTTTAATCGGGACCCATAATACTTAGGTGTAATAAGACAAACTCTTTCCACTAGGGCCATTTATTATCGACAATCTATATGTATATTTTTTTACGATCTGGACATTGTTTATTTATTTGTATGAATAAATATTATTACTTTTAGAAAAACAACTATAGAGGAAATTCCGACAGAAACCTAAAGAACATAATATTAAGAAAAAAGGATTTCCTTTCTTTTTTGTCACGACCCATTTTATTTTTTCACTTTAGGGTCAGGACCCACAGTTTTAACAACGCTGGTGTAGATGATCGTGGCCGATGGGTAGTTGGAAAAAACGTTCCGTCGAAAAAAGACTCCATTTCATAGTGATATTTTAGCTTGCATTTAAACAATACGGTGTTAGCTGTTCTTGTTAACACGCTATTTAATGTTCTTGCATAAATGTACACTACATTACAGCATATAATTTATAATCTTTGCTTTCATAAAAGTTTGTATTTTTAAATTTCTCACTTTTTTATTGATAATTTTTCTTCAGAGGCACACATCCTCAAAATTGGGTCGGTGGGGGCGGGCTTTTTTTAATATAATTTTCAAAATTTATTATAACAGAATTTTTGTCCAATTAACACACCACCATTATTACCTGACATTATACTTGGAATGTAAGCTCTTAATCCCATCACAAATGTACAGATTTTATGAAGTCAAATGAACTTGTTTTTAATTCTGATTGCATCAACCTTCTAGCTCGGTGGTTTTTAAACTGGAGTTAGCTGTGCAGCGAACATGGCGATCTAAGGGGACACTGCGTGAATCATTTTCTCAAAATATTGCATCCATATTGGCTCATTTGCCATTTTTGCCAATAAATCACATTTAAAAAGAATAAATAAGTTGTTAGCCTTTGAATTGAGTACTATTTTTTTTATTGCTTCTCTGACTTAATTTATAGATGTGCATTTTTCTTAACGGCTAATGAAATATGATGCCTCGAAATTTCGTTTTACTGCATTTAATTTTGGTAGGGAAGAAGAACATGAGCATCCTTTGTGTTCTGAAGTGTTCCACTTTTTTTAAAACCCGTCAAGTGAAGCTTGCGTTGGTAGTGAAATACTCGAGTTTGGTAAACAAAACTATTGGTTGAACGATTACACAAATTCATGCTTGATAAATAACATACGAATATTTTTGCAAAATATTGAGTATCGTTTGAAAAGTTTCAAAAATATTTGTTGTCAAAAAGTCCCACAACATAACAGAACAGTTGATATTAGCTTTATGTAAAGATATATTGAATGTGCTAAGAAGTTCTGAAGTTGTAAAGTTGAAGCATATCTTCCTGTCAAACGATACCGTTAGAAGGCTAATAGAAGAGATGCCTGATGACATGTCAGACGTGGTTTTGTTGATTTGGAATTCAATTTTTAACTTTTTTGTTCTGATTGATGAAATGATGGATGCTGAAAACTTGTCTCAACCTTGTGTTTACGTACAATATGTATATGGCAAGAGCCTGGTAGACAATTTTCTATTTTGCGAAACTTAGGAATAGAACAACTGTAAGAGAAACATTTGACAAAGTGATAAAAATTTTTTGCAGGTATTAAGTCGAAATCTGGATAAGAAGAAGAAGCCTTTATTATACAAATGTAAATAAAAAGAGAAAACAACTTCAAAGCAATAAAACATACTTCGAAACAATAAAAATCAAATGGCACACATGAGACTACTAAACATATATTTGTATAAATGGTTGAGAAAAAGTTTCTAGGAACCGCTTAAATCACAACCATTTAGTACATTTCAAAAAAAGGTAGATACACAATATAAATGTTCAAACATTCGGAATTCAGTAAAGAAATAAGCAATAAATGCATAATCAAATATCTAGATACCTAATATATGTATTCACTAATTAAAGCAAGAATAACATTTTTAATAGATACGTAAAGCAAATAGTCATTCACAGCTAATAAAAAGATGCAAAAAAATATACATTCATGAATACTATGAATAGATAAGCAAAAATCTCCAGATGTAATTGGTACCCAGTGCACCGAGCCACAAAACCATACCGATGAGTTGAAAAATGTTTTCAATGAAGTCATTAAAACGGTGTATTTCATTAAAGCAAATGCTTGAAATCTTGTTTGTTTTCAGATTTAAAAAACTCTTGCTGCACTAAAACGAGAGGTGGCTTTCCAAAGGAAAATTTTCCAAACGATACTAAGGAAAGAAATCCAGCAATTGGAAGGCAAACTAGCCATGCTTGTCGAATTTTCTGATGTCCGTTTTTGTATATTTCTATCATTTTTAGTGAACATATTTGAATATATGAATTCCTTTAACCTTGCGCTGCAAGGAAAAGCGATCAGAGTACTCCATTGTAATAAAAAATGTCAGCCTTTGAAATGAAGCTGGGATAATTGCATTCTTTGACAAGAAAAAATTTTACTCGATTTTGGAACATATTAGTTGATGAAAATAAGATTTTCATTAATAAAAATATCCTGGAGGCCATAAAACATCATGTAGCATGCTAAGAAATTTCTCTTTATAAGATTTCTTAATTAAAGAACAGTTTATTGATTTGGTTAATGATTGAAGAGGTGCAAAATATGTTTTTCTGAAATATCTCATAGCGATTTTTCGAATGTAATGACAGAGTCCTATGCTTGCAAAGATTGCTCTGATTCGATTTGCCACTACATATGAGTGTGAATAAGCTTTTTCTATGCTACTTGCCATCGGAACCGAATCCCAAAACAGATGGGAAGTGAGTAATGATATGGGAGTTGCATTGACCAAAGCAGAGCCAAATTTAGACAGACTGGTTTAGACAAAGCAGATGCCATCCATTCCATTGAGATTTGGATTGCTCAGACAATTTCTGAATAAACAAGTGATGATTTCTTAACAGTAGAGTTAGACCACTACGCCGAAATTTTTTAGAGTTTGTAAACTCTTCAAGGGAACAAAATCTTTCATATATGATAGATCACTTATCAAATGTAATTAGTCTTTATCCCCCCTTATTGCCATTTACCAGTTATTGAAACGGATGATCACACTCACAGTCTATCTGTGTAGTCTATTAGATATGCGGTACTCTAACCAAGTGATGGTTTTAAACCATGACTAAAATGATCTCTTTTGAAATCTTTAAGGAGCTGAATTTTTGGTTGAACCGATTTTATATTTGGTGTTCGAAGGTTAAAAATGTGTTTGTCTTGTATAGACCACATGGAAAGGGTTATATTATAGGACTCATTGGAAATACAGCCAGACCTTATTTTTTCGATAGCAGATTTTTATTCAACAACCCCACTTTCTCATGCAATATTGATTAAGAGCTAAAAGATGGTTCTCAGCCTCTCATCTCACTAATTGTCAACAAGCATGGTTCACATCAAATGAATTCATTAAGTGGATCGATTACTCTGTACATGCTTTATTGGAAACACAGAAAAACAAAGAATCATCTTATATAATCTTCGGATATAGTTATATTTAAAATGTTATTTCGAGAATAGACGTGTATGGGAAAACAGATTGATTGTGATCAATAAACATGATCAAATTAATGAAATGGGCCATGATGAATAAACAAATAAACACGTTTAAAGGACTTCCTCTGCCGACTTAGCTGTGTTTTTGAAATGGCTAATGAAAATGTAGTTTCGTCATTGGCTCGTTTTTCTAACAAGGCAATATTTTTTTACTTAGGAGTCGTTCACAATTGACGCCAACCTTTTTTTTTTTTTAGAAATTTCAACCCCCTCTCCCCTCATGTCAACTTTTAGATATATCATCACTTAACAAAATCGACTTATGTCAACCTTGGATACCCCCTCACGCAGTTTTAGTTGCCGCTAATTGTGAACAACCCCTTACATAGGTAATCCGCTAAACAAGCTTACAATTTGATGAAAGGATGGCTTTAAATTTGTCGTGGAGCATTTTGTCCATGAGGGATTTTCCTCATAGTGCCCAC
Organism: Nectonema munidae; assembly: GCA_030549495.1. Taxonomy (NCBI): domain Eukaryota; kingdom Metazoa; phylum Nematomorpha; class Nectonematoida; family Nectonematidae; genus Nectonema; species Nectonema munidae. The sequence continues at coordinate 194,906 of JAUIRK010000920.1, forward strand.
TTAATATCATATCGTTTTATAGAATATCCCGTTTATTGTCATAAAATATTGAAATCCCAAACCATTTCCTATACAAAACATAGAAATTTGCTCGTTTAATGTCATAGATATTCCCGTTTATTGTCATAGAAAATTAGCCAAAATTAATTTTTAGAATAACATTTTGCAGGATTATCGCGCCGATACACGCATTTTTTCATCAACTTGAACTCCTATCTTATCACTAAACCAACAGTAATGCACCAATAAGTTACATCAAAGTCTAATCCCTTAATTAACCATGACCATGACGATGTTATCGATAAGCATCACCATGATGAGTGTTCGTGCATGGTCGCACTTTCCCGTTAAAAATCATTTGGCTTTAACCATTTGGTGAGACTTCTGACAGGTTAATGCGTCGATAAATCACATGTGATCACGAAGCTTCGCACATGCACCCACGCACGCATAGCAACACACACACTGCACACACACACACAGCTGCACACACAGGTCTTGAAAGGATGCATCCTTTTGATCTTAAATAAACTTCCCAATCAAAACAACATTTGCCGATAAAAAGGGCAGTTTTTACAGATCATGTTCATAACGTCTCTCTGCTCTGTTACGGACACTGTGCTAAGCTATTCTTCAGTTCTTCAGTTTTTAATCATGAGTGCTAAACATAAGCGAAATGACTAGTCCCTTGCCCAGAAGCTGGAGATCATAAAGTGGTCATCTAGCCAATCACAAACTCAATTGTCCAAAACGTATGGTGTTTCACAGTCCACCATTTCAAAAATTCTCAGCAAGAAGTCCCAGATCCTGCAAGATGCTGAGCAGAACAAGAACGGCAACCGCATGCGCATGCGGACTGGCAAGGCAGCTGACGTCGAGACGGCCCTTTACACATGGTTCGTGGATGCCCGTACCCATGGCTGTCCCATCACCACTGCAGTCCTGGAGGAGAAGGCCAACCAGCTCGCTGCCAACCTAGGAAAGAACGATTTCAAGGCAACCAATGGCTGGATCTGCCGTTGGAAGGACCGTTTCTCGATCAAATATAAAAAGGCACATGGGGAGAAAAGTGATGCTGACATCCCAGCTGCAGACACATGGCTTTCAACTGTGCTGCCCGAGCTGCTTGAGAAGTATGAACCCTGTGACGTCTACAACGCAGATGAGACGGATCTACTTCCGTGCCCTACCTGACGGCACCTTGGCAGATGCAGCACAGAAGCTGAGCGGCAGCAAGAAGGTCAAGGAGCGTCTCACCGCCCTCGTCACTGCCAACATGGACGGCAGTGACAAGCGTCCTCTACTGGTGGTTGGCAAAAGTGCCAAGCTCAGGTGCTTTAGAGGAGTCCCCCAGCTTCCAGTCCTATACATGAACAATAAAAACGCATGGATGACTGGCAACCTGTTTCGAGACTGGCTAAGAGACTTTGACCGTGACATGGCCAGGCAGGGGCGGCACATTGCCCTTGTCCTCGACAACTGCTCGGCTCACCCCAAGGATGCAGCAGATGACCTCCCCCACATTCGCCTCTTCTTCCTGCCACCCAACACGACCTCCATCATGCAGTCATGTGACATGGGGATCATCCGAAACCTGAAGGCACTCTACAGGAAGAAGGTGGTCCAGAAGATTGTTGCATACATCGACGCAGGTGAAGCTGAGTTCTCTGCCAGCACCTTCGCCCGCAAGTTTACAGTCCTGGATGCTATGCACATGTTGAAAGTGGCATGGCAGGATGTAAAACAGTCCAGTGTGGCAAACTGCTTTGCCCATGCCGGCTTCCGCATCCCCTCTGCTCCAGATGCTCACACTGCAGACCACCAGGACCAGGCACCAGATGGGATGACAACAGAAGAGTTCCAGGCCTACGTGGACGTGGATTCCCAGACTTAGTGCCATGGGGTCTTGACAGATGACGACATCTGTGACACAGTACGCCAGCCAGATGTCTGCCCCACTGCTGACAGTGACGATGAGTCAGCTGAACTGCCTCCACCACCAAAGGCCCATGTTGCCCTCGACGGCCTTTCATCTGTGCGTGCCTATCTGGAAGCCATTGGCCACGATCTCACCACCTTCTACACTCTGGAAAGGGAGCTGCAAACGGCGGTTGCAACATCTGCCAAACAGACCTGCATAACAGACTTTTTTTAATCTAAATAGACAATTCGCAGATCCACAGCTTCAAATGAAAAAAAAACTTACCTGATGGATTGTTTAGGCCTACTTGTCAATGCGTGTGTATATATTTTTTATTTGTACATTTTAATAAATAATGTATGAAAAAAGTGATACTAAATAAATTTTTTATTCTTTTATTTGTATATTGTGATAATAATGTCTGAAAAATGTAATAAATACTTGTTTTAATTGTTAACCATCGTGTTGCCACTTATCAGTGTAGGCCCCTACATGTATAACCACGCACAGTTAAATCGTTATAACCACCATAATCATGAAAATAGCTAAGCCCGGATATTAGAATATCCCCGATTATGTCATAATTTATTCATACACGGAGGGTATGACAATAAGCGGGCTCCAACCTATAAAATATATCCTGCACTTTGCTTATTGGCGGAATCCTAATTATCATGCTTTTTTGCAGCCATCTTTAAATAACTGCTTTCACCTTGAACTTTTTGTTTTTTCACATTTAAAAGATATTTTTAAGATTATTTTATTTTAGTTTTGCCTCTTTGTGTTGAATATAAAAATGGTGGTTATTTCTGTAAATGAAGATTCAGTACCCTTGGATGCAGAGATGATTAAGAAGTTTTTGTCACAATCCCTAAGAGTGCAGGATTCTTGGTATATGCTATCCCAAAATTGGTACTCCCAGTTGGTCAGCGTATTGAATGAAGATAATAGTAGTGCTTCGCGGTATTCAAAGGATGTCAGTCACAAGCCCATTGATAACTCAGTCCTACTGGATGAACGAAATAATTTGAAAAGCAATTTGATAGAGGACAAGGACTTTATTTTTGTTCCTGAAAAGTTATGGCTGCTTCTATTAGATAAATTTGGATTAGAGGGAAACGCTGCATCTCATGTGATCAAAAGAAGGTGCATCAATTTGTTGAATCCAGCGAAATGCGCCTTTTCAAATCCCAACAAATTGGTGATTGAAGTTTACTTAACCAAGATAAACTTTCTAAAGTACCCAGATCACAAATCCTTCAAGTCGAAGGAATACAGCAAATCAACCCTGCTGTTCCAGATTCGTAAAGACATTTTCAAAATTTTTAATCTATCCGAAGACTCTTGCTACTGCATTTGGTGGTCTGAGACGAGCGAGCCCATTGCAAAGTACAAACCCATAGATGTCACCGCTGAAGACAGTTTATTTGAGGCAGGCATTTCTCCATCTTCCTATTTCATTGTTGAGGAAATGACGGGTGACGGGGCGTGGCCTTTGCGCAAAATCCACCCGCTTTCATCAGCGTTTTCCTTCAATTCCATTTCTCGCGATGCGTGCAGCCCTTCCTCCTCTTCAAATGGAAATGACTCTTCTGCGCAATTTAATGGAGCGTACGAGAAGATTTCTTCTAGAAGTAATTCTCCCGCCCTCTTTACCATCAAGCCGCACTCCGGGTTAAGCGGTCTGGTCAACTTAGGCAACACGTGCTTCATGAATTCTGCGCTTCAGTGCTTGAGCAATGTTTTCTCGCTGAGTATGTATTTCTTAAATAAGACGTACATCAAGGACATCAACAAGACAAATCCACTCGGGATGCGAGGCAAGCTGGCCGAAGAGTACGCCAATTTGATTCACTCTCTCTGGAGTAACCAACGCTCCAATTCCGTCATTGCTCCTCGTGCGTTCAAATCGAGGGTCGGAGAATTTGCCCCGATGTTCTACGGATATCAACAGCATGACTCACAAGAGTTGTTGACTTTTCTGCTTGATGGCTTACATGAAGATTTGAATAGAGTGAAAAATCGACCATATGTCGAACAACGAGATTTATCTGGGGTACCAGATTCGGAAGCTTCAGAAGAGTCTTGGAACAATTTTAAACTACGCAACGATTCCATCATTGTGGACTCTTTTTATGGGCAACTCAAGAGTACTCTCGTTTGTCCGGTGTGTCATCTTTCATCCAAATGTTTTGATCCCTTTTGCTTCGTGTCCCTCCCCCTTGTTTCGAAGTGTGGACTGACGGTTAAATTGAAGTTTTATCCACTTGACGAGAAAAAACAGCCTGGTGTGTACCGAGTAACGATTCCAAATCACAGCACTGTTGGAGACCTGTGCGCATACGTTTCAGAAAATGTGGCTGAAGGTACTGACGAAGGTAACTTGATCGTATGCAAAATAATATCAACGAAAGATAGCGAAACAATCAGACCGTGCTATGACAGGAGCTTGGAATTGAGCTCGGTAAATCTATCCTGTGACGCGTACTTTGCTGTCTACGAAATCTCGCCAACTCTTCCATATCACCAAAGCGTAGACGTGAAAGTTTTTACATTTTTTCACCGCCTAGATGCCGTTGACTTATTTGCCGTTTCACACATGTCTAATTCCTATCTGCTTAGTCCCTTTTTCATATCTGTTAAGATTCCTTCTGGAAGTGATTTGGCGCAGGAAAAGCAAGTTGTTAGGGATGCAGTGGTCAAAAAACTGAAATCAGTGTTCAAGGCACACCAACACTTTTACGCCGAAAACATCGTAGACGATGATCCTGACACCGATCATGATGACCATGAAGATGATAGCGATTTCAAAGATGTTCTCAATTTTAATGAAGAAAAAAGTAAAGAACCCGAAGCAACTGATTTGCCTAATGAAGAGGATATCACACACAAGGATAAGAAGACTTCTCAGATCAAATGGTCCCAAATTTGTGAAGCGTTCACTCTTAACTTCTCTGATCCACAAGCGCCTCGATTTCTAGGATTCAAAAGGCAGTCGTGTCAAACGCAACAAATAGTACCTATAAACGTAGCATTCATTGATTGGTCACTCAGTGGCATTAAGCCTCTCTTCTCCTCTCTCATCCAGTTGTGCACTTTCAGGAGTTCTAGTGAGAGAAATTCTTCATACACAAGCAAGTCAGAGGGAATGCTTAGCAGACAGCGTACCTCGTGTTCTCTTCAAGATTGCATCGACTTGTTTCTGTCTGTGGAGAAGTTGGCTCACCAAGACACATGGTATTGTCCACGCTGCAAAGACTTTCAACAAGCTTCCAAAAAGTTCGACTTTTGGCGCCTCCCAAACATTCTTATCATCCATTTGAAAAGATTCTGCTACAGTCGCTTCGCTCGCAACAAACTCACCATTTCCGTCAACTTTCCTCTAAGCAATTTAGACCTTTCGGCATACGTCTCTGCAAATGTTCAAGCCAATGAAGATAGTAATTACGCTCTCTACGATTTGCTTGCTGTATCCAATCATTACGGAGACATGGGTTATGGACACTACACCGCCTTTGCTCACCACAAGCCCTCCAAAACTTGGTATTCCTTCGACGATTCTTCGGTGTCGCCTCTTAAAGAAAATAACATGAACATTTCCAACTTTCTTCGCTCCTCATCTTCCTCCGCCTATGTCTTGTTTTATCAACGCCGAACCCCACACCCCCATTCTTCCACCACCTCTACATCCCCCATCAATAACACATCTTGTCCCTCCAGCTCTTCACCAGCCTCATCCTCATCATCTGAAATGAATTGCTCCTTGAAAATGGATTTGGACAATCAATATTAACTAATGGGATGCTCCATTCACAATCGAATACACACCAACTTCTTCAACTCACTCCAGTGCATATTATCGGTCTGCGTCTCTATCTACCGCAATTGACAACTCACTAACCTGCAGCGAACATTTTAATCCCTCTCTATACTAACGAAGAGTTGAAAAAAGCTTCTTGTTTCCGTGTAATTCCTGTCTCTCCCCCCTCAATGAAATAATCTTTAAACGAATGAGCGCTTTTTCGTGGAACACAATCTAACATATGTCATCTCCTGTTATGTCGTCTTGCGATGCGTCGCTCTATTATTACCCTCCTACCGCGTCTCTCAACAATAAAGTTTTGCTTTTTTCTTTGTTCACTTGTCTCGCATTATTTATCTTGCCTTTTTTAATTCTTCGGAAACTTTTAATCTGAATTTGGAATGGAACAACAGTCAACGCTGCCAAAACAACAAATTTTTTCCATAGCGGCCACCTTCAATTCAAAAAAATGTATTTATTATATTCTTCAGAAGTTGCAAAATTCAATGCACATATGTAGCAATTTTACGAAGGTGGATAAAAAAATAGAATTTATTCGCAATGTCAGAAGCATACGTTTTTGTGATAGACAAAATCTCTAAAAAAAATTTTGTACACTAATAAAATTCTAAGTTCTAACATTTCATCAACATTGGATATTAGGTACAGGATAGATCTTTACACAGGCGCAATAGCTTTTAATCCAGTGTAATCCAAATTGTGGCCAGCGATCCGCATGCGGACCTTAGTTTTCCCAAATGCCACTCTGGGTCTTTTGAATCAGAGTAATATAAAGCAAAAGCATGGACAATAGGGATATAACTTTTTTTTAACTTGAAAACCCTGTAGTGTTTTCCGATGAATAATTTTGTTAGAAACTAAAAAATGCCAATTTTATCGTAAAATGTTCAAAAAACCTGGCGTGCAAGGGTAAAAAACTAATTAAATAGTAGGGTCACTAACAAATAACTAAAGATACACAAAAATTCGAATTTATTGATTCAAAACTATATTAAACGTATGAAAAGCTAAAAATTTGGATGTTAGATATTTATCAGAGCGTGAGTTTTTCACTATTTCTTCCATTTTTTTAACCCCACGTTCGGCAAAGATGTTTGTTCTAGGAATGTCAATTAATGAATTTTCAGGAAAGTGGATATTGTCTTCGTACAATTTTGTTCAACTATAGCTTGTTTTAGTTTACCATAAGTCGAAACTTCAAATTTTTGGTCAGAAAACCAAAAGTCACACCAAGAAAATGAAATAAAACAACAAATTTTTTCGAGCTCTTCTCTCTTCGTGGAGTAAAAAATAAGACAAGGCATACAATCCTCGTGAATTCCATCTGGCGTTGTGGAGAGATGGCAGTTTTTTCCAGCTTTTTTTGGGCCATTTGCCAGTTTCTTTATGGAACTTGAATGCCTCGCAGAGTTCGAACAAAAACTTGAAATCATCCCTCCAGCCAGTATTTTTGGAAGTTCCATAATGATGACAATCAGAAATATAATTTGATTTCAAGAATTCATAATTTTGAACTATTATATCAACGAAGAAATAATTCAAGTGAGGACTTTTGGTCGAACCGCCAAAGCTTGAATCCATGATATGTCTCAAAACCAAGTCCAAAACATGTTGTTGACATGGAATAAATTGTGGCTTGTCGTATCCCTTCTCGTTCATCATTCTCTGAAACCTAACAACAATCCCATTTTCACGACCGGTATTCACTGCTGTTGAATCGCATATAATCATTTTAATACTCTGCCCAGCGTCAAAAGCATCCATAAGTTTCACCAACTCTTCAAAAATAGTTTTAGAAGAACCATTTCTGCAAGTTAGTATTGCAAAATTGATTCTCCTTTGGCTATTTTGAAGACACACCACTTGATACTCTTTCTTTTTAATACTTTTCCCATCAAAATGTAAACAAAATACTTCCGATTTCAAAACCTCGATAAGCTTTTCTTTAACACTTTCAGATTCTTTAATAACATTTTTCCACACCCAAACCTGACTCGGACTTTCAATATCAATTCCATTAAGTTTCAGAGAACTAAATACAACTGAAGCCTTTCTGGTAGACAAACAATGCTGTGTTACAAGCATAGCGGCGGATTTCGTTGAGTTATACTTTTTATTTGTTTCATTCTTTTCATCCGGGACAAATTCATCATTTTCAATTTCGGTGAGACTAGAACTTTCAGAAACAGAGTTTGATTCAGCCGGAACTCACAAAGATGTCGATTCAGTATAAGACAATCTCGAAACTTAAACGCGTTTCGAAGGATGTATTGATGTGATGCTTGCCTCAGATCTTGTGGAATAACCTACTCTACCCGCTGTTGCAATCTGGGTGTGATAAAGGGCTTTATCCTCTGAACTCATCCCAAAACCGTCAGCTTTAGTCATATTAAACAAACTTTTCATCTCCTCCTCCAATTTTTCAATCTTTCTTTTCCTACAAATCAATAACTTTTCCAACTTTCAACACCACTTGCTGATTTGAAATTTTTGGAAAGTTCAACTCATTCCATAGTTGACTTAATTCTTCTGCTAAAACTTTGATCCTTGCTTTCTTACTCTTCTGGCTCTCGAACAAGTTTAAATACCTTCCAATGATTTGTTTATTGGTTGGCATTTTACAGAAACCAGATAAACATGTAGTTACAAGAGGAATTTCTGGCCTTCTCTTGACACAATTTTTATTACTCATTTTATTTAAATAAATTGTTTTATTAATCTGAAAAAAAACATTCAAATTTTATGAAAAAGATTAAAAATATGATTATGAAGAGAAAAAAAACATTACGTGAAAGAAAAAAAGACAAAAATGAATGAATCAATTTAATTAAATAAGAGAAGTAATGAATGAATATTCAAACAGCGATGTGCGCCACCTTTTTGGCGCTAAAATGATCAAAAATGACATTTTTGTGAACCAAATGGAAAATTTCATCATATGGTGTGAGAGGGTTTTTGATTTAGAAAAAAAAGTCAAAAAGTTATATCCCTAATGGACAACCCTAGCTTAGCTAATCTGCTCTAGCAGTCATTTAAAATATGTTTAGAATTTCTATATAAAAAAATTTTATGTGTCCATTTAAAGAATAAAATCCTTTTTTTTTAATTCCAAACCACTACAAAAATGGCATTGAAAAAGTAGGGATGTATCGGATAGCACGAAAATAGTCGACTAAAATTCTCCTATCCGAAATCCGACGTTACTTTAAATTTTCCCGGATATTCGGATGATACGGCAGGATAAATATATTTTGAGCAATAGCCCAAAAGTATAATTTTTTATAAAACTGTTTAACTTCATTACAATTATGGAGAAATTAAAAATAACAGTTATGAATGAAAAGATAACTTGCAAATTTTTCTATTTTGATAAAAATTATAAAACTTTCATGTTAAATATTTAAAAAAAAAAAATATATATATTTCAAAAGTTAATTAACTTGAAAATAAAAAAATGTGCTACATTTTTTTTCTAAATCAATTCATTTTAAATTCTCAGTTTAAAACTTTTTAACAAAATATTTCAAAATAAAATACAGTTAAAATATTAAAATTCAAATTTTGACAATTTTAATGATGTTTTTTAAATTGATATATAATAGTATTTTTTATACTCTTATTTAAAATAATTATTTTCCTTTTGTAAGATTAAAAATTTTACAAAATGAAATAAAGTTTGAATCTTAAGGAATAAAAAAACAAATTCCTTGCTTTAGTAAAAATATGAACTCTAATTACAAAATTAACATAATAATGATTTCAAAAATAAAATTTATTTTTAAACCTCTCTCTAAATATTTCCACTTTATAAAAAGGAAAGATTTTTTAATTTGTTGTTTGTTTTGTAGCTACCTGCCTACTTTGACCTCTGTTCTGACTTTTTTCCGAAAGGTTAGAAATCTCATCTCTACAAAAGAAAGATGAGTGAATTCACAAAAAGTGAGAGAAAAGAGATGCATATACATTATACTACGTATATCCTTGAGTGAGGAAGACTAAAGTTGTCACTTGAAACAAGGGATTTAATTTAAAACACATTTTATGAATCCTCTCTGTGTTCATCAGTTTTGTGCGATGAATGGCAGCCGTGTGTGTTTTTTTCGAGATTCTTTCAAGTGAGGAAATGTTTGCTGTGAATTGATAAGCATTCTTTGTGACGCTTCTGAGAGCTAAGTAGTATTGTGAGTACTTCACATCATTTCACGTGCATAAAAACGATGTGCTATGTGTTTATAGATGTCCTATCTCAGACAATCTCCGTTTAGCATACACGCACACAGGCGCTTGTATAAATTCGGTGACCGGTTTTTTATTCTGGTAAGCTGATTCAAAAGACGAATTATTATTTACAAAGCAGGGCATTTTAAACTCATTTGTGACAAACTTAAAATACTACAATTATTTATGATTTTTCTACTCCGACTTCACCTATTTGTAATTTTTGAGATTTCAAGGTCGTTTGTAAATTTTAGATAGTTATTGAAAGATTTCCTGAATTTTAGACATTTTCTGCTTTGTGTTGCAAGTAAATTATTTGATCTATTTCCTTTAACATAATTTATTAAAATGTTCTATTAGTTTGTATTTGCAGTTTAGTTTCTTTCTTGCATTGTCTTCAAAAAGAGTTTCAAATTATTGTCTATAACCTTTTTATCTAAGAAGACAAAACAACACGATTCATAAATTGAATGTATCCAACTTTTTCCAAAGGTTTACATTTTTTTCCTAAAAACTTTCTACCCCCAAACTTAGTTTTCCTCCTTTACAAACTTAAAAAGTTCATTCTTTAATTTTATTGAATTTTTCAGCATTTTTCTATGCGTTGCAAAAATACAAGATGTGGACTAAAACGATAAACATTTTTATTTTGCAAGAGCAAAGTTTAAAATTTCGATTATTTGTTTTTACGGGTATTGGTTTTTGCGCGTTTGATTTTCGGGCGTTCTCACTCACAACGCCCTTTTCTACACATTTATGCAATATGATAGATAATACAATTTTATTAGAGTATTTTAATATTTTTATGTATCGAAATTTATAATCACTTTTATTTGATTGATCATAAAAGCTGGCGTATCACATATGAGTCGCTGGTCATGACTACAGGAAGGAAGCTTCGACTCCGTGCATAATCTACTACATGATCAATCACTCATATAGATCTGTTTTGTCGTTCGTGTCTTCTCGCAATCCTTTTCTGTTCTTGCTCACTGAGTATATGCTTCTTAAGTTCTTACTAGGCTTGCAAAGTCAGTCTACAAAAACTCATAGACGATTCAAATTACACTTGCGAGAAGAATAGAAGAAATGCTGAAAATACTTTTGCAACAAATCAAGGACTTGATGATTTGCTGCATGCAACACACTTAGCCGCGGGATGAACGTTTAAGCGTGTGCATAAAATGTATTTAGCGTTATTTACTTTACACATTCAGATTGGCAAGTTCGGTCTACCAGGGTTGCTTGCTATCTCCGCCGACAAGAAAGAAGAAACATATAACCGGCATTTTATAAAAAATTTGGAATTATGACCCTAATGTTAAAAACACTAAAATATAATAGGCATATCATAAACATTTGTCCAGTGATTCTCAACATCTTTCCTCTTATAGACCCTTTTAAAACTAATTTTTTTTTTCTTTGTGGACTGACCCCTTATTTTTTATTTAATAAACATTAAAATTTTATTTTTGATATGGACCCTTCTAAAAATATTATGAAGCCTTTGGGGGTCCACATGGACCAGGTTGAGAAACACTGTAAAATCTAGTTGATAAAATTATTCATCATATAATTTGTGTTAGAACCTTTTCGGTAATAAATGTTACATAAAATCACGGTGAGTAACATTATTATTGACACAATCTTGCAAACTTACTGTCAGTAAAGCAACTTCTGGCAAAATTTCTCAATTGATGGACGACGCATGCTTTAGGACTTTCTTGTTTCAAGGCGAAAGATACTTCAAAATGTTGGCTGCCATGGAAAGAATAAAAGATAATAAAAGCTTGCCTACCCGCACAACGTTTTATTTCGGTTTGTGTAATTCAACCATTTTTAGCCACCCTCAAATACTGTAAATCAATAAATTTTCGTGGAAGTTAAACTTTCGTGATTTGCGAGTTACTATTCGCGGAATATCAGCTTTTCGTTAATTTCGCAAAATAAGAATATATAATACATAGAGGAAGACCTGAGTTATCGGGCATATTCAGGTAATAAGGAAAACGATAATGAAAAAAGATGAGCTTTAACCAGTGGTGTATTCAAAAAAAAATTTTTTTATGAGTGGCGGGGGGGGGGGGGGATTTTAGAATAATTAATAGAGAACATTATTAATGAAGCTGGACTTTTATAGGATAACTCGTATTACATTGAATTTATAGTATATTTCTATTTACAAAAATTCTCTTGCTAGAAGGCAAATAAATGTGAAATGTCGATACATACGCTACTGGCATTGACCATTGCAGTTATTTACCAGTTTAATTACAAAGTAAATGTAAAATTAAAAATTTATAACAAAAAAAAAGAAGTTCAAAAACACGAGAGAAACAATGACATACTTTTTTATATACATCCTTTTACTTGTGTTAAAGAAGGAGATTTATCGAAGTAAATATCATTTTATTTTCCTGGCTCATATTCTAGCTAAGATTTGGACATGGGTAGGGGTTAGCTTGCGTCCTAAAAGCTTAAATTTGCTCTGACTTTGGTTCTACAGCCAGAGTGTTTTACATATCGCAACTGGCTGTTGGTATAAATGAAAAATAGGGTAAAATAAAAATTTAATTTCTCAATTAAAAAAAGTTTACATTCCATTCTTCGAAAAGGAAGAAGTTTTCTGTGATTAATATAAAAAAAATACTTGCGCAAGTGAAATTCGAAGGTATAAAAATATGGGAGAAAAATGTAAAGACACAATTTGCAAGATTTTAAAATACATGCTACACACACACACAACCACAAAGTAAAAAAGGAAAAAATGTATCACAATTCTTTCCAAATTCATAAAGAAAAATGATGTTTGAGAGTGTACTGTATTTACAGAAGAGATTAACACCATGCACAATATAAATATACTTACATCTATGATAAAAAGATAGCATTTATCGTGTTATATGGAATTTGTGTCATTCTCAGAGACTGAGTATATTTCATTTTCTGTGGGCGGTGATTCTACGATCTGGCTGAAGGAGGAAGATGAGTGAAGAAATAGATTCCACAAGGAGAGATGTTCTCTTGCGGAAATAACATTCATATGGTACAGCTCGGACAAATGGAAGATTAGTTGGCTGGATAGATTGTAGGAGTGAATGAGGTTGACATTGCTCGCTATGAATGATTGACAAGCACCCACGATGTGGCAGTCTGCGTAATATTTTCTGGAAAAAAAGCAAAAAAAATTCAGTGCAATGCTTAAAAATGGCGCTCAAATTTCTTTAATTAACCCGTTGAGGGTCAGTGTGATACCAGCGCGTCCCCAGAAATGAAAAGTGCCTGCTTTAAATATATAAAATTGAGTTGAAAAAGAAAGCAAAAGATTCGTCTTCAAAATGTTAACACGCAAAACAGCGAATTCATCTCCTTTCTACATCCTTGAATAAAATTATAAATAAAGAAATCTTTTAACCTTTTCACTATATTACAAAGTTGTTTGTCGAGTTAAGCGTTTTAATATTGAATAATATAAATTAAATTTGTTTTCAAGAAGAGATGAAGAAAAAATCACAATTGGATGTTTCTCTCTTAAACTCTGATACTGCAAAATAGAGAACACTAGCGAAATTAGTCTTCGATAAATAAAAATTTCAATTTAAACCCAAAAATTAATTTGATGTGTTTGAATTGAGAAAAATATATACTTTCTTAAAATCAAATAAACAAGTCAATTCGTAGATAGGTCGCCAAGTATCTCGCTTATGATGCGACCCTAAAAAAATCCGCAAGTATAAAATGATTTAGGTTGTCTTTTACGCTAGATGGAGTAACAGCAGGAAGCATAATATACGAACAGAGACAGAGTAATCCATTTATTGGACATAACGTTTTAAAAACAAAGTTAAAGACAGAGTCGATTGTCGGCGAAAATTGATTTGTTCTTAAAATTTTATCCCCAATAAATCGTTTACTCTTTTATCTGTTCACTTTATGCACTAATTTAATTGGTCACCTTCAGCACCAAATCTATATCCAACACAAACTGAAGAAGCTATCCCTCTTTATTAGATGGATGCGCCTCCTTGCACACGTACTATGGGAAACTCATGTAAAAGTGAACACTAAAAGCAGTATACTTGCTATTCTTCATAAGGAATAAGTTCCATATCTTCATGTATTCTTTTTCAGCTTCATCAACGTCTGTGAATTCATCCACCAACTTAAGAGAAAAAAATAGGAAAAGCATTTAAATAAAATAGAAGAAATATGGGATGAAAAGATACACGAATCAAGACTGATATTTATTGACACACGAAATAAAATTCGTTTGCTTTAAGTCACATGGAAATTCATCATCGTCATTCATCAAAGAACTCAAGAACAAGATGGCTAAATGATGTAAATCAGAACGAAGAAATATCTCATTTAAATTTGCACACCATGAAATGATGACATGTATTCAATTTCAGAGTCATCACCGTCTGTGAATTGATCTAACAACGCAAGGAACAAAATTTGGAAAACCATGTAAATCAGAAGCAAGATAAATATTTAACACTTTCAAGAGTATGAACCATCAGTCTGATTTCATGGCGATTGCTTCTCTTTCCTTTACAAATAAAATTTGAAAGCTTATAAAATTTCATCGAATTTATCACAAAAATTAGAATAATTACTGTCAAAGAATATAAATTTTAGGGATGACAGTACTTTGTCTCACATGGCTTATGATTCAGAAATTTGTTCTTTAAGACAATTTTTGATCGCTCTGATTTTTATGCTAGCAAGGTGTTTACAGGGTGTCTACCAAATTTCAAAAATGAAATTCAAGAGGTTTTCAAGAGTAATATGAAAATTTTCAAGGTTTACAATATCATTTCATTTATATCGATTATATGAAGTTATAAGTTCAAACTTTCTATTTTATGAAAAAGAGAGCATATATTTATAAGTAAGCGTTTTAACTTTGTAAAAGATTGCTTTTTATTAGTTTCGTTTCTTGATCAATTTTTGTAATTTCACCTGTACCATCTCTTAAAATTTTCTTTCTTCTTTCTTCAAGCTCTTTCAAATCCATCTCCATTGTTCTCTTCATTTCTTTTCTAACCTTTTCGGCGTTTACTTCGTTTTGCTTTTTATCTAATGCATTGCCAACACTTAATATCATTTTTTAAAAATCTATTATTGTATTTTGAATACCCTCAACTGCTTGAAGATGATCATAGACCCTTCTCCCTCCTACCAAAGTGCTTTCATAAAGATTTTCAGATAAACATTCTTTATTAATCGAAAATGATCTTTCTACAGAAGCATTACTTACCATGGAAAAGAGTGAGAACGATACACCCAACTTTTTTAAAGTTTTTCACTATCTTCATCGATACGTTTAAAAATTTGATTCCAAAAAACATCTAATTTTCTGCAGTTTTTGGTGATGCGACATTATGTCAATTGAATGATGAAGGATGAAGGAGTGAATATTCTCTATTACATGAAACGTTCCTTTTTACAACCCCAATTCATTTTTCGGCAACAATCATATGCAACATTTCAAGTTTTATCAGGGAGGCAGAGTTAAACTTCAAATAACTAATAAAAAAAAATTTAAAGAAAAAAATTTTTCTCCCCACCAGTAAAAAGGGTCCTTTTTTCTTTATTAAAAAAGGGAAGGGGGGGGGGGAAAAAAAAAAAAAAAAAAAAAAAAAAAAAAGTGCCATAAAGCACCATTGAAAAACACTTTCATTTTTGATATTAACATTTTATTTATCAGTTTTTTTCTAACATCAGTAAAATTTAAGAGGTTTTCAAGAAGTGTTCTTTGAATTCAAGACGTTTTTAAGGTTGGTAGACACCCTGTGTTTAAAACTTCGTTGAATGTGAAATTGGTGCTAACAAATGTTCATTCCCAGTTGCAGACAATAAACACTAGCAGTGCGAAGGGAACATTATTTATACTTCAAAGGAGTTTAATTCGAAGTAGGAAAAAATTATACATTGAAATAGAAAAAAAAGGGAATTTGTTTTTTTATTCCTTAAGATTCAAACTTTATTTCATTTTGTAAAAATTTTAATCTTACACAACGAATACAATTATTTTAAATAAGAGTATAAAAAATACTATTATATATCAACTTAAAAAACATCATTAAAATTGTCAAAATTTGATTTTTAATATTTTAACTGTATTTTATTTTGAAAAAAGATTTAAAAAAAACTTATTCTATCAAAGTCTCAACTTTAAAACAAGAAAATCGCACATATGCAATTCCTAATAATTCAGTGTTGAAAGTACAATAGCTGTGCGCAAAGAGTAAATATTCAGACAAAAACTAAAAAAAAAATAAAGGCAAATAAATTTGAGATAAAAAAGTTCTTTTTTTTGAGGAAAAAAAGATTTAACGGAACAATTTTTAAATGCGGATATTTTTTATTTTCTAAAAAAATCCAACCTGAATGATGAATTAAACAATTTTATGGATTGATCACGTTTTCATTTGAGGATCAAAAAGAGGTTTGTGAAGAAGACTTTGTGGAGTCCGAGATTTAGAAGGGGAAGGAGTCACAATGCGAATCTGACAAAATTCAGGAGTGGGAGTAGAATTTTTTAAGTATTTTAAAAAATATATTTTAACCCTTTGAGGCATCGGTTTTCTATCGTCTACTTTCTTTCTCAATGAGTTTTTATATAATTTAAACGGACGATTTTTGGACACTGGTGTCCCATTGTGCCTGAAAGGGTTAATATCGGTAGGATATTTAGTCGGAAATTAGACCTTATTCAGTCGAAGGCGGAAGTATAATTTAATAAGCTTCAAATATTTTTAATTAAGGCGGATATTTTTGCAAACACATATGGAATCCGATATTTACTTTCGATTTCCGCCACCCTGCAGTCTTAACTAATCGAAGGATGAATAACTAACAAACAAAATAAATTAAAAATTTAAAATTAACATTGAGTTAGTTTAGCTCCGATGAATTTTCAAATTTTAAGTTATCTCCGACTCCGAAACTCTGCTTCCTACATTCCTATCCTCCATGAATCTCTAATAAAACTTGGGTATTCACAACATATTGATTTGAAGGCAAAATTAATATATTTAAAAAAAACTGAAAAAATACTAAAAGTAGTTTTAATATTTTATTTATTATATTGAAGTCTGGGCAGTGCAACATCAATCATTTGGCTAGGCTATGAGGGAGACAAGATACCTAACGCGTCCTGCCAGACTGACTATAATATACTTGACTTTAAAATCGCGAAACTTCCAAAAAAGCAACTTATAAGAAAAGTAATTTATATATACTTAATATAGAAAATAGACAATAGAGAAAGAAATTTGCTTTAAGTTAAAAAAAATTAAAAAAATTTTAAAGTAGTTTTATTGATTCAAAATCTTTAGGCATTTTTAAAAAAAAAATTTTTTTTTTGGAAATTTATTTAAACATATGTAATCTTGGAAAAATATTTTCAATTATAAGACTATTTATTCTTTTTTAACATATTTACAGGATCAAAATTTATTATACACTTAAAACAATCAATATTATTTAAAAGTGACATTGTTCTTTAAGTATTGAAATACACCAATTCAACTATGAAAAAGGAAACCATTTTAGTCAAAATACTTTTAATCAATCAATGATCTTGTTGTATGCATATCTTTAAACTTTGGATTGATCAATTTTTTGAAGCAGAGATAACAAACTAACTGTGGATCAAGAGAAATAACTTTAGAACGCGGGCCATACTCTGCCCACCCCCTGTTATAAATGAATAAGAAAAGGGCATACGCGAGATCTATCTTCAATGATGGCTTCGCAAAACAACTCACCCTCGCTGTCTTCCCCAGCTAAGATGGAGTTGGCTGAGAGTGGAACAAGTGTGCGACTGTGGTAGTATGTTCTGTTAAGTTAGAAGAAAATTTAAGCGATGATGGTAATGAAAAAAAGTGTACAAAGCTCTTACACTTTATTCAGCTAATAATAATAATCAGTCCACTCGTGGACCCTTGTTTTTTAACCTAATTTCAAAAAAAATTTTTTTTGAAAAATAAATATTCAGTTAGAAAAATCAAATATACTGTATGTTTTAAATTTCTTTTTGCAATGAAAATAGGTTCGGCAAAGAAACGGTTAAATTATTCTAAGTGTGCGATAAAACACGCTTTTCTGAAGGATGAAAACTTCATATTCTACCAATTTAATACCTTTGTTCCTAAAGGGAAAGTAGACGACTCCAGTAATTTCTATCCTTTGAGAAAGTTGGTACTACACTTTGGGTTAAGGTAGTCAATTACAACCTTAAATATGTTAAAACAGGTGCTAGAAAAAGTGGCTTTCAGAAAAATCGGTCTCAAATTCACACTGAAAGTGAAGATGTAGAAAATTGATCATGTACTCTATAAAAGAGCTTGAAAAAGGCAAATAAATGTATATTTGATAACTTAAGTACAAAAATATCAAAGGATTTTCATCGAAAAAATATATAAGAAAACGCGGTTCCAAGAAAATTAGCTCTCTCAGTTCACTATATATCTTATAATGGGCTTGAGACGCAGTTTTCTGGGATCGAATGATCCATAGCGTATTTTTCTGAGACGGAGTTCTCTGGCTACCATTAAAGCAAGAGCACTTTTGAATGATCAAATAAGACAGAGGAGTGAGTCAATGCTTCCATAAATAACGCTAGATTAATTTTTAAAAAATTTCTCAGGGATGATTCTTTTAACAAATGTCCTCATAGCAATATATAATATATATATATATACTATTTTTACTTAAAATTTTTTTACTAAGTCTTTTTCCATTGTAATTTATCTTTCTTAAGTTTTAGATTGCCTTTTTTCAAGTTTATTTTGTATTTTAGAGAGAACGTTTAGAATTTAAAAAAGACAAACTACAATTAAAAAAAAAGAATGTAGAATTTAAAAGGGACAATTAAAATAGGAAAAATATAATTAAGAAGTAAAAATGGTATATATACAAAAAAGAAATACTTTAGAGGTGGTAAATAGGTTCGTTCCTGAAGAAGATATATAATGGGGGAATCGTTAAATTGTATTTACCTATATTATCCCTTTGCAAAAGCAATGTCTAAGAAACATCTCTAGTCGCTATTGTGCGGTAAATGCAGATATCGTAAGACAACCAAACTAGATTAATACACTACTTGAAAGAATCATTGATTGTAAACTTAAATAACTTTTATTAACTATTTATTATAAAAAATGTCAATTTTTATTTTCTATATCCAAAATCAAGTAATTCGGACATGTGTATAGAATTGAAAAGGGGGATTGGATAAGACAGGAAAAGGGGTACCTGGTGTGACCAAGAACATTATGAAACGTTGCATTGATAGAACACTTTGAGGGCAGGTTATGGAAAAGAGAAGATATGTCATCAACACGCTTGTCACGTCTAAAGAGTTGAAGAAGATTATTTGTGAAAATGGAATGCCAAAATGATCAAAAGAGTAATAACAAAAATGATGCAAATATTTGTGATCACGTAAAGGTAAGGTAAAGGTACAGTGGGGTGTTTTCATCGAGAAGGCATAATTGCGCCGCTTGTATCGAACTATGAGGAAAGCAGGCTTGATGCGGGATCGAACCCAAGACCTTGAGTTATAGAATCCAGCATCTAACCAACCATACTCACGCCCGCTAGACTCTTCTTGAAAGTAATTTACAGGATCATATATTCTTTTCAAATGAAGATGCAAACCATTCGAGAGTGTTATGCACTCGTAATAAAATTGGCATTATCGGAAGTAGAAACTTTCAAACGCATCATATTTGAATTCAGAAATATCTTTAGGTCATGATAATGAGGCACATTCAATTTCACACATTTAAAAGTAAGAAACAAAGCCTCAAATATACTTCTTTTTCTAATATCAAGACGGTGAAGTTTTTTGAGGTGACAAGTTACAATTTGATGTACTGGATAATGGATTTTGAAGTTCTAGTCATTTTTGTTAGCAAAGAGTTACAGTAGTCAGGGTAAAAGACAAAGATCTTATGCATCTCAAATGCAACCAGATCTGGCTATTTTGATTAACGCCTTTAATTTATTTCGTGAGATTCTTAGTTAATAAACTACCACATATGTTTACTAATAGTTATTGGCGTAGACCAAATCTCGTGTAGTCGCTGGCCTTACCACCCTCTTATAATCTCCCAGTACTTATTAAGATTCCATTCCTCAGAATATTAACTGTAAATAATTTACATTGGTAGATCAAAGAGAGGATAGACATTAGTGAATGGAACACAATAAAATAAAAGATTACAAAATATATATTTCAAGGGTGATTGCTTCCATTATTTTTTCAAAGAGAGCAAGAACATGTAACTCTGCCTTTTTCGACCTTACGTATTACAAAGATAAATGCGGGGAAATTCAGTCTTTATTTAGGTTCGCGTTTATTTGCTAAATAAACGTTTACTCATCATTGGCTAACAGAAGCTCAGATGCAGAATAAGAATTTGAGGAGTCAGAAAAGGTAAACCTGAAAACAAGGACTTCTGTGAAAGGCAGTCTTTTGTGCGGCTTAGAAGAGAAAGGAGAGGGAACGTGTTGGCTGACATCTGTGAAGGCATTCTCGGGATAATACGGATTCAGCGAAACAGATATGAATGGCGATTTTGAGTCTTCGCTTGATTTGGATTTCTAAACACAAATATCATTCAAAGAATGACAAGTGCAGTGTAAATATATGCAACATTGTTACATATATACAGGCCCGAAACGAGACGAGCACTCTGCCACTGATTTGACTATTTAAATATTTTCCCCGATTTGTATAAAAGTTGATTGACAAGTGCTCAGCCAATCTCTAAATGCCCTAATGCGTAGAATTTTGGAAACATATTTTAGAGTAAGGTAAGTGTAGAACATTTTTTGGCATTCTTGACACAAACTTTCTTACTTATTTGCATCAATACACGTCTGATACAAAAAAACATCTAGACATGCATAGCAGGGGCGCACATTTCAAGAGGGGCGAAAAAGCCTTTCACCCCCCCCCCCCCCAATTATTTTTTAATTTTCTAAATTCTTTATCTCTTTTATAGTATTTAAAAGACTTGTTAGACTTTCCATATTAGCTTCTTGTTTTAAAGTTAAGTTTTAGAATGAATATTTAAAATCTATTTTTTTTTTCATATTAACGTCCACTTCTTTGTTATAGTAATGCAAATTTGAGCAATATTTGATCGAAGCAGTAATTTGAACAAGGGCCCATACATTTTTGAGCGTGTCAAAGATTTTTTTATAACACAAAACTATATAAGAACATTATAATTTAAAGCTTAAGAGGTTTATCCCTATTGATTAATGTAACTGAAAGAATTGAATTAATGTAGAGAATTTGGGGCGTGAGTAAGGTTGGTTAGGTACTGGGTTTCGATAACTCAAGGTCTTGGGTTCGATCCCGCATCAAGCCTACTTTCCTCATAGTTCGATACAAGCGGCGCAAGTGTGCCTTCTCGATGTAAACACTCCACGGTACCTCTACCTTACCTAATAGAACACACACGTTAGGAAAAATGCCTTTATAATATTTGCTAAATATAATTTTAAACAATCAAGTCTTTTATTCTAGAAATCAAATATATAGCATCTTTATTCTTAGATATTCGTTTATTTAATGTTTTAGTTTTTTTTATATCAAGATATGGTCTTTAGACAACAAACACATTTTTAACCTTCGAACACCAAATATAAAATCGGTTCAACCAAAAATTCGGTTTCTTAAAGATTTACAAATCTTTAAGCTTCATCTAAACCAGTTTTGACAATGCAACTCCATTATCATAACTCACTTTCAATCTGCTTCGGGATTTGGTTTCAATGGCAAGTAGGATGGAAATCGCTTGCTCACAATCATATGTAGTGGCAAATCGAATCAGAACTTTTATAGCCATCTTTGCAACATCAGCATAGAACTGTCACATTTCAATCCAAAAATCGCTGAGAGATTTCACAAAAAAAACATGTCTTGCACCTCAATCAAATCAATAAACTGTTCTTGAATTAAGAAGTCTTCTGGGCCAGATTACTACTAATCGAGATTATAACGGGGTTTTGATAAGATAGTATATTTCAAATGTTTGTAGATTAGGAAAATAAGGAAAAAAATTGACTAAGATATGCTCCATGGTGTTTTATAGCCTACAGGACATTTTTATTGATCAAAATCTTATTTTCATTAACAAATGTGTTCGGAAATACAGAGGTTTCCGATCTATTACGTGGTTGTTGCAATTGACTCAATTGATTGCAACAACGATGTAAACTCCGTACTAGTAAATTGTTCTTGTCTAAGAATGCCATAATTCCAGCTTCATTTAAAAAGCTGTCAATCTTCTATGACAATGGAGTACTTGGCACAAGGTTAAGGGAATTCATAGATTCAAATATGTTCACCAAAAATGATAGGAATATACGAAAATCGATGTGATAAAATTCTACATGCATGTCTACTGTCTAGTTTGCCTGGCAGAAATTGCTGCATTTCTTTCCGTAATATCGTTTCAAAACTTTTCGTTTGGAAAGCCACCTCACATTTGAGTACAGCAAGAGTTTTTGAATCATTTTATTTGCATTACTCTGAAAACAAACAAGAGTTAAAGGCATTTGCTTCTATTAAATACTGTTTTAATGACTTCATTGAGAACACTTTTCAACCCATCAGGTATGTTTTTCATTATTAAGGTTTGGCGATGAATAGCGCACTGGGTACCAATTACATTTGGAGATTTTTACTTAATCAGAGTATAAAAACTAGGACAAAAATTGCTAAAGCACAGGTCAGTACACATTCCAAATGGATGTTCTGGCTTAATAACATGTGCTGTAAAAAATTGCCCACCTTGTGAAATACATACATATTGATCCATCATTTCATCAAGCTGAATTGCAAAAAAGTTGAAAATCAAATTTCGAATCAATAAAACCACCTGATATGTGATCAGACATCTCCCTATTAGCCCCCTAACGCTATCGTTTGACAGCAAAATATGCTTCAAATTTACAAGTTCAGAACATTCGATATGATCTTTGCGGCAGGGTAATATCAACTAGGTGTGGGATTTTTTGACAATAGATATTTTTTGAAATTTTTCAAACCATACTTAATATACTAAGAAAAATGCCCATTTACATCTATTAAATTACGCCTGAAAAGGAAAAATAGTTAAACTCAATTCAAAGACTAAATTATTCATTCTTTTAAATGTGACTTATTGACAAAAATCGCAAATGACCCAATATGGATGCAATAAGTTGTGCAAAACGATCGATTCAGTGACCCTCGATGTAATTGCATGCCATCGTAATAAGATCAAGATTTGCCAATGATATAACTATATGTGATACGCTAAGAATCCTTATATAATTAGAAGAAAAATTTCACAATTCAATGGTGGCAGGATTTTATTTAAATATTATATCCGAGGTCTTGAATGCCTGGATTAATGGTTTCAGGATTAGCGATAGCAGTCAACTGCATATGCAAATGTTTCAAAATGATTGAATTTTAGCTAATTAGATTGTTTCAATTCTAGCGTAATTACTTGATTGGCCAAAAATAAAAATTGATCAAATATTTTTATCCAATCTGATGAAGGAGTTTGCGTAGTCTCCTTCTGTGACAAAAAAGACGCCATCTTTTTAAATATACAATATAGATCCCTCCCCTAACCTTTTCTCTCCTTTAAAAATTATCACCGTCACAATTTGGATGTCAAATTTTTTTCATAAAAAGTTTACATTCAAAATAATCATGATAGAAAATCAAAAATCTTCATTTGTTTCCTTATGAGATCACCCTAATACATACAAAATATTTTTATATTGAAATTATACACATTTAATAACAAATAAAATGCCGTCTCTCTTTGTTTTGGCTCATTGTTTGTCTGTTTGAATCTGACAGTTTGTAGTTATATAAACCTATTGAATATTGCCCCTTTTCGGTGTGTGCCACATGTTCGGAATGAATCCTTTGGACCTAGCGATAGCAAAAGAAAAAAGAAGAGGAATGAAGTACTCACTTTAAATACAAATGAGAAACGGAAGTGCAGGTAGCGGAAATGCAGGAAAAGGACGCGAAGGCTGGAACAGGGGACGAGACACCACGGACACCGGAAAACGGGGACTTGTGGGGAAGCAGATGAGTACTCGCCGCTGCCTTCGCTGTTCGAGACAACGGGATTGAGATCGGTGGAGATGTAATTTTTGGATGTGAGGAATTTGACTGCTATCGGCTTTGGCGTGGAGAGCAGGATTGTAAGGGGGTTTTCGGAAAAGGCAATAAGTGAGTGATTACTGGCATGATATTTCTTGTTGTTGCTGTTCTTATTGTGAGGATGAGTATTCCTGCATGCTACTTTTGGGCCATCGAATTCGGAGTCTAAAGCAAAGAAAGGGCAGTGAGTAATTTAACTTTTTATAGCTGACATGATAACATATGTAAATGATAGAAAGACTGTATCGTTTCGTGTTTTCAGTGGGAATGCACAATTTCACTGCCTGTATAGAATCGTGAGCAAGGAAGGTTACTTAATTCCGTTATTGGTTAGTGAGTTAATCGGTTAGATAAGGAAAATTAAAATAGCAATACTGACAAAATAGTACAATCAGAAATCAGAGATATGTAAACTTGAGTTTACTTAAAATTAGCATGCTTATTATCAACAAGTAAACATGCGATTTGTTTAGGATAACAGATGATTGGTTGTCCTTGAAAGTTGAAAGTTAGAGATATCTCACTATATTCCTCGCTTTATAAAGGCTGCATCATTCTACTCAGTAGTAATATTGAATTTTGTTTATATTTTCACCGTAAGCAAACCTTAACATCTTGAAAAGAATTGTTTTAAGTTCTTTCATATCTTCCATTTTACAACATCCTGACACACATTCTAACTTTTAAAATGATATCCCTTTGAAAGGTATGAGCATTAAAATCACTGAAAGAATTTTAAGATAAAAGCCAATAAGATCGCCATCGAGACTTCAATCATGGTCACCTTAACTGCAACCGTTCCAAACATATGTGCTTATTATTATGAATGTGTCGAATGTCCGAAAACAAATTTCTTATCCTTCACCCGGATATACGTAAGATTAATCCAGGATATCCGCTCAATCAGTGAAATATTGCTGAAGTTTAAAAAGAATAACGGAAAAATATAATTTCGATATAGATCTTCTTTATTTCTATATTGCGGTTCCAAAACTTTCCTAACATGCCAAACCCGCATCATAATATTTTAGTATAAAATACAATAAAAAATGTCCATTAACACGATTTAGCCAATCAAACTCAAGCTCAAATTTTCCTCCTTGTATAAACCTGCTTTTGCCTCCCCTATTCACTTTTCATTCCTGTTTTTGTTCTCTTCTAGCAAGAGTTTGTCGGAGCATTGCCACAGGTGGACAAGGATGGCCGTGCGTGCCCCTTCTGAAAGAAGCGTTGCCCCGCTTCTAAAACTTCGTTGAAGCAAACTACCCTTTTTCCTTCATCAAGACTAAACGACAAGAAATACTTCTCAAGCTTGTAATAGGTTGAAATCCTTGCAAGAAAATTTAGGAGTACTTCACAGGAATGTAGAGTCGGAGTCGGTATCTGATAAAATTTAGGAGTCGGAAAGCATACGAAGTGACCCTTCTTCAGTCAAAGTCGGAAGCAAAGAGTTTTTTAGGTATTTGCAGACGGAATCGAATTTTTGTAAATACTTGGAGTTGAATATTCTCCTTCCGACTCCCGAGCCATGGAACCTGAGCAAAAACGTGTTCAAGATATCACAACTCGATGAAACTCAACATAATACATGCTTGAAAGATTATACGAGAAAAAAAGACTTCTTAAATCTTTTGTCGAGGAAACTGGTTATGTAATAACCTGAAACAAAAACGCCAATATCTTGCCTGCCTATCAAAAAGACAAAGTAATGAAGGAATGATTTGAAAAAGTCTGTGGGAAAAGGTTTATTTGGAGGAATTCAATAAAATGCATATTTTAAATGATAAAAATTATGGACAAGAAGATATGGTAAAAATAATAATCAGTTTTACGGCTATTGTCCCAGCAAGCTAGGGAGGATGTAGCCGGATATTACAATTATGGAAAGAAGAGAACTACTTAACTTTGTTTCTACATTCATTTCTATTCTCTTCATCTCCTACTTTAAGTCCTCTTTTTTTCATGCCCCTTTTCACTACTTCATCCCAACTAATTTTTGGTCTACTTCGGTATTTGTCCTCTATTTTTCTAATAAAGTCTCCTCTAGGTCTTCCATTTATGTGATGTCAGTCTTTGTTTTTCAATTACTACATTAATTTCATTTACATCACAGAGCTTTCTGTGATTTAAAAAAAATGTTGATTTTGAAAAAAAGACGCAAGCCCATGTCACCTTTTAGAAATATAACCAAAATTCCTTGATATACGAAAGCTTTCTTTGATTTTTCTTTTTTGATGTTTTCCATGTTCCAATATTTGTATCGAATCTAAACTCACCATATGTTTCCATTCATAAACATGTTTAGATAATGCCTATTGTAATAAAGACAAGAAAATATGGTTAAAAATGGATTTTTAAAGAACTGGAAAAAGAAAATCCTTATCCGCACTTTGTTTGGTCTAAAAACGATATAGCTGCAGTTTTGGTGCTGAAATTCATGGTAACATTTGGAAGTGCTTTGATGAATTTGTTTCTGCCATAGAAAAAGATTCAGATTCTCAATTTAAAGCAGTTTCAAATGAAAATAAAAGAGAATTAGAAGTTTATTTGCAAGAACATTCGAACGACTTTTTAGTTCAGCAAAATTAATATATAGAAAAAAATTGCATCCGTCTGAAACCTAAAAAGTTCCTATTTATCATTAAAAATAAAATATTTGTGAAAAATATGAAAATTAGTGTATTAATTTTTGTTTTGCATGAAATTCCTTTATTTTATGATTACTTAAACAGTCATCAATAAAATGCTTGTTAACTGTATTTGTGACCTTATGTTGTAAAACGAGGGAACAAAATCCAAATTAATAACGGTTCACTTTATACCCTGCAGGATATCCCAACCGGAATTTGGAAAAAGTTGGATATCCTGGTTATTCGGCTTTGTCGGTTTGGGTTCTGGTGCACCCCAATTTCTCATATGAAAACAAAGAGCATCATCTTATCTTTACTAAAACACAATTTTAAACAAAAAAAAAGATAAACTGAGATGGCATTCTGATTTAATATTTGGTACATCAAGTCTACATAGTTATAAGTTCAATCATGAAATGTATTTGGGGTAGATAGTTTTCAAATACAAACGACACATCAAAAGTTTACAATGAAAATGGAAGTCTGCAGCGATGAAATAAGTACCTGCTCTACACCACTCACTTCTCCCAACTTCTAGTGCTGGTTTGATAAAGCCGGTGTCGGAGCTAATTTACTAAAATTAAAAAAAAAAATCTAAATTTTCTAAATTTTTTACTCCCAGTTTGCTCTTACACTCCGTAATCATACTGGGGAACGTAAAGATAGAGAGATGCTTTTCAGGCGCAGGGATAATGAAATAAGATACATGACGTATATACTTAAGGCAAACTTTTCTAATTTATGTATATGAACAGTTAGTATATGCATTATATATAGTAGTGTAATAGTTAACTCACGCACAATCGAAAAGATCAACTTTTTATATCGAAACCTCAAGTATCCGAACAGGTGCGAAAACAACGAAATTGTTCGGACAAGCGAATCCTGCCATATGTGAAAACTTCTTCAGAAAAAAGCGGGTCAGTTGCTCGGATACGTCCAAAATTCAGATACTCAAGGTTTCACTGTATATTTATCTGTATGATAGATCACTCGGGAATATATTAATCTCAAACGCCTGTAGGGAAAAATAAGCATAAGATATGAAGATAATTTTGGTAATATATGATTGCTCGCGAAGAGAACACTACGCGAACTTTTTTGCCTCTCGCAAATGGCAAAAATTTAGTTCCGCAAAAATTTCTTTATTTAGAATATTTTGAGCAAAGTTTTTAACAGAGAAGATAAATAGTTTTTTAGGTTATTTTCAAAAATGAATTTTAGATACTAAAACGCACGCTATCAGGGATAAGAAACTGTCACATCGGCACATACCATTGCACGAACATGGACAAATAACAAACACACTTATACAAATTACCTGATTAAATGAGAATTGAGGGCTGTCCTGAAAAAAGAAAGGATATGGAATAAATCAAAAGAACTACTGGTTAAAAATGAAAATCCGTGGATATCAGTATTTTGGAGTAGGGAGTGCTGGTTATTTGAAGTTTCAGAAGTTGGAAAATTGATGTTGTGATTGAGAGAGAATCTAAGGGTGAGAGCATTTTTTGAATCTGCCTTTGAAGAGGATTTGGGGATCTGAGAGGTTTCGGTGGAGGTAGAATCATTCGAATTATTCTGATGATTATCAGGATCCTAAAGTGTAAAAAACGAAAAAAAATTATTTAGGAAAAAAAATCCTAAAGTGTAAAAGCTATCAGTCTGAAGGAGGTTGTGCAGAATATTCGAGTCAAGCAAGAGTCCTGCGGCATAGGTGGCCTGTTTACTTTTTTTAAGTGCAATACACATTAGATCCATTATAACGAGGATACCAGAGTTCAAGGCACGAAACCGCGTTATAAATGGTCCTCGATATAACGGATCTAATAAAACACATGTTTCAAAAAAAACAAGAGCCAAGACCCTCCTGCGTTATAATGGATGTACTATAATGACATTTTTAAATAGAGAATATGTTCCCATAATAAATATATGTGCTAAAAATCGGACACTACTATACAGGGTTTTGGAGTCGAAGATCTTAAAAAGATAGGAGGGTTTTTTAGGAATGAAGATTAACTTTTTAAGTAAAGAAAAAAATAGTTTAATTTTTGTAAGCATATGGTAAAGTACCGTGGGGTGTTTTCATCGAGAAGGCACAATTGCGCCGCTTGTACCGAACTATGAGAAAGTAGGCTTGATGCGGGATCGAACCCAAGACCTTGAGTTATCGAAACCCAGTACCTAATCAACCTTACTCACGTCCCCTATGTAAGCATATGGAATGAGACATGAAATTTTTTGACATCTTCATTAAATACAACAGAAATGAGAATGCTTAGAATTCTAAATGTGTACTTTCAGTTTAAAATCTAGAATAAGTAATGAGAAAATAAGAAATTTGTGTCAGGTAAATGAAATAAATCATGCTTTAGAGAAGCAAAGGCCTTCTCTTTTTACCTTTGATTATGGGAAAGATAAAAAATATTCAAATTTTTTAAATGAAAATTCAATGAGTATTTACCGTTTTGGGGAAAGTAGTTGAGTTTTATTGATGCTATTTCAGTAAAATATTGTGGTATGATTTTAACTCCCTAAAATTTGGCGCCAAAATCCATCTTTTTTTACAGTGCGAAAATTTTTCATCATGCAAATCGTTTTTTTATGTTGTGTTCGGATTAACGAGGCCTGGGTTTATTTTCACTTTAAATTTAGTTTTGCCATAAAATATCACTTTCTTTGAATCTCAAAAACTTTTCCTCAACAAATTGTTATATTTACTCCTGGATCCCTCTAAAAATTTGGGAGACCCTTCGGGATCTACATGGACCACGTTGAAAAGCACTACTCTAGAGACTGACAAGAAGAATTTGAGGAAATCTTCTATTGTAATTGGTAGTGAGACATTTTCATGCTTAAACTTGTTCATGACTATACTGTAGATCGGAACAAACATGGGAGAAAATAGTTATGGAGAGATAAAAAGGCTGTTAGTTGTGGTAAAGCAATCCAAACTTTTGTATATTAGAGGGTGATTCATAAGTCGCCATGTTTATTCATGTTTTTTAATAAAAATCTTCTGTATTACATAAGATATCGTCTAATTACTATTATTATTCTTATCGTTACTGAAAGTAACATAATTCTATAAAAAAATTTATTATTATTTTTTTATTTTAAAAATTTTTATAAAAAATTTATTTATTATAACATAATGTTACATACTTCTTTCAAAAAAATCCCAAATCTGAACCGAGATATAAAATTCGTTTTCAGAATGGAGGAAATTTGCTTTGTCAAAGATATTTTACGACTGTTTTAACAGAGAAATATGCGCTATAAGAATCTACTTTAGATTTTGCAATACTTATATACAATAAATGCAAAAATGAGTTTATTACTAAAATTCAAAATTGCAAAAATCCAACAATATATGTGATTCCATCGTACTTTTGCGAAGATGATATATTCTTCGAAATTTCTTATTTTGATGGAGATATCCATAAAATTCACAGCAAGAAGCTTTTTCCAAGTTATAGGTAACTATCAAAATGCTTCTTACTATTTCAATAAATAATGTATAATTGGTTTCTCAATTCATTCCATTGACGCTCCATCAAAAAATGCTTTATGAGCAGCTTGCATTCCAAAAATATATTGCGTTATTTTCAATAACTCAGAAAAGTTATCTATAAAACGAAATTTTTCTTCTTTCATTTGTTCATAGTAGTTGAAAGTTAGTATTATCTTTTTCACAATTCAAAAATTTTTTTTAAATACAGAATTTTATCAAATAATTTTAATTCATTTAAAAATACCAGAGAGTTTAAGTTTTAGAAAAAAATCTGGACAAAAAATCGTGAAAAATCCGGGCGTCTGTTTATTATATTATCAGGAAAATATGACTAATCTATATTGGGAGATTGACAAAGATACGGAGGCATCAAAACAAGACGATTCTCCAAAATTAATAGACTGTGGTAAAATTGTATCAGTTCTCCCAAAATTTAACAGAAGAAGAATTTCAGTCAAAATACTCCTCTTGCTTGATGCCTCCTATACTTTAAGTATATCTATTACAACTAATGCTAGTTGTAAAAAAAGAGAATCAGAAAAAGGAAAAGAGAATCATTGTTAAATATAAGAAAGAATTGGAAGTTTGAGATGACAGAATGATTTTATTTTTAATTGGCCACTTTAACTTTCGAATAGGGGTGCGGCAGTTTTGGGATGTTGATTAAGAGAAAGAAGATAATCATGATTTAATATTGAAATTCTTGTTATTTCCAACAAAGGATGAAGGATTTAGAATTCAAGCTTAAATCAGAGTAGCAGCACTCCATGCTATCCACGGTTTTCGAGTCATAGTGGGAGATGTAATGACCTTGGATTGCATAAATAGTTATGTTGTTCATATATATATTAGATTAAGAAATAAATTCATAGACACTCTATATTGTGTGCAACATTGCAAAAACACAACATAAATAACGTTTATCATTTTAGTCTGAGCTTTGTATTTTTGCAACTCCCTAGAAAAAGGCTCAAAAAATGAATAAAATTAGGAATGAACTTAACCCATTTAAGACCAAGTAAAGCAGACGATATCTAAAAAAACGCAGACGATTTATATTCAAAATCAATGAAAAAAGCAGACGAAGATGAAATTACTTATGTTCCAAAATAGGAACATTGGTCGTAAATGGGTTAAATAAAAAAAAATTAAAAAAAAATTTATTTAAAAAAGTTTAAATTAATTTAAACTTAAAACTCTACCCTAAAATTAACTTGGAAAGGAGCGAAAATTTTTACGAAAAAAATGTAAACCAAATACCTTTGCATAAATTCAGCTTATGAATCGTGTTGTTTTGTCTAGGATAAAAAGGTTATAGACAATAATTTAAAAGTATTTTTGAAAACAATGCAAAAAAGACACTAAACTACAAATACAAACCAATAAAACATTTTGATAAATTATGTTGAAGAAAATAAATCAAGCATTTTGATTGCAATACAAAGGAGATATGTTTAAAATTGAGGGAATCTTTCAATGCCCATCTAAAATTGACATTCACAAACGACCATGAAATATGGAGCATGTTATCACACATTTTGGAGATTCATAATATTTGAAACATCCAAAAGTTAATGTTGCACAATTATAAATTTTTAAAGTCAAAGTTGCAAAATTATACACAAATGGAGTTGCAGTCTCAATAATTGCAAATAGGTGGAGTCGGTGTCGCCAAATATTTTTCTGACTGCACAACCCTGATGCTAGCAAATAAGCTAAAAAGGAAATTTCTTACCATGTGGGGTCCGTTTTCCGCTTTGCATTTTTGGTGAAGAGGAATACGCTGAAATGGATGCAAAACGTCTTCCTCCACTTTTTCCAGGAGCAGAAGGTTGTAGTTGGAGCTTGCCAAATCAAAGATCGGTAGGTGAGCGCAATACTTGACGCTTTTGTTGTTCTTAGCCGATTTCATTGTCTTCGGCTGCGCGTTCTGTCGATTGTGATATTGGAAAAGGGTTGAAAGGTGCAAAGAGTCAATACTTGTTAGGCCATTCTCTAAATTTAGAATGAATCAAGTACCTTGAATCGTAAAACTTCGTTTTACGAATGAATACGTCGACTTACGAAAAAAATACTCTCACTTACTTACAAATTTTGACTCAGCTCACAAACAGCATTCGAAACATGGAGCTTATTTAATTTATTACAATGAGTGTGTCTTTCTTCATTTTAAATCGGGTTAATAAGTATATATTGGTTTATTTCGCATAAAGTTAATTAATAATAATTTGCATATTATATTTACTGCTGATATTTACACTGAAATATGAAAAACCATTTTCAATTCACAAACATTTCGCCTAACAACCGCTTTTCTGGAGCGAATCAAATTCGTTCGCTGCAATTTAAAAATAGCTAAAAAAATTAAAGAAAGAATGTAAAATTTCTCTTCTTTCCTTCTGAAATTTTTCTTAATATTGATTTATTTATTTTTTTTTAATTAATAGTGATTTTGAACAAAACTTTTCTTCCAATTTCTTTTTTATACAGTCAATCAATCCTATCAATAATTTCCAATGCTGTACTTCTACAGTTGATAGAAAGGCGCGATATAATTGAATTAAAATTGAAATTTGAAGGTAAAAAATTTCCTTCTGCTTTTAAAATGAAGAGAATCACTCCAATATATAAAAAAGGAGTAAAAACCGATGCCTCCAACTATAGGCCTATTGCCATAATCCCAACGATATCAAAAGTGTTCGAGAAAATTATTTCATCTCAAATTGATTAGTTATTTTCAAATATCAATTTGCATTTAGGAAGAATTATTCAACAAAGCAGCTCTTTCACTCTTTCTCAGTGAACAATATTATTGATAATCTAGAAAAAAAATATGATGTTATTGGAGTCTTCTTGATATGAAACGAGCTTTTGACACAATCTGTTTCAAAAAGCTGCTATACAAATTAAAAGCTTATATGGTTTTGTTGAATCTTCCCTTAAATTTATTGAATCTTATTTAATTAATAGAAAGCCACGCGTTTCTTTAGATTCTATATTTTCTAGGTTTTTAGTCCCAAAGGGTGGTATCCCACAATGGGCACTAATTAGTCCTTTATTTTTTAAAATCTATATAAATGACATATATCTTAGCCAATAATAAGGCTAACTTTCTATTATATGCTGATGACATCACTTTTCTTATTTCTTCTGCCAGCATTTCTTTTGAAAATGAAGGATCTTTTCTACTCATAAATTTGACAAAAATATGGCTTCAAAGCATCTAGGATTTCAATTTGTAGACTGTTTTAATCTTTTGGGTCTTCAAATTGACGATAAATTGAAGTGGACTAGCCATATAAATTTTCTTTGCACTAAGTTATCTTCTATTACAGGTATTTTTAGGTCCTGTAAAAACTATTTGAGTCAAAAAATTATGAACTCTATACAAAACCTTATTTGTACCTCATATGACATATAATATTCTTATTTGGGGGCATTCTAACCTAAATAAAAATTTTTGGTTACAGAAAAAAGTCATACAAGTTATTTTCACTCTTTCATTCAAATGTTCTTTTTCACTATAGCAAACTTTTAAAAATTGATGATATTCATTTATATAGATTCTATCTTTTTTGTTGGAAATTTAATTTAGGAAATCTTCCCAACGAATTTTACGAGCTGTTAGTTTTTAATTATGAACTTAAACATCCACACTTAAGGTCTTATTTTAAACTTAATGTACCTTTTTATAGGCTGAAATCTTGCAAACAAAGCATTTTACTTTTATCAATAATTTTTCTTCATTTACCCCTATAAAAAAAGCAACTTGGTGCAAACATATTCTGATACATGACACTTTTCTTAACTTTTTTTTTTAAATATCTTTTTCATTTTCTTTGTTTAATTGTATTTAAAATTTTGTTTAATTATAAGTACTTCTCCAAGCGGGTTTTATACAAACCTTTAGAAGTACTTGTTATCTCATTGTCAATTTTTATGTTTATTATGTATTACGTTTGTTTTAATTTGTGTATATAAATTGTTCTTTCTTTCTTTTCAATAAAAAATCGTAAAGTTTTGCGGAGAGCACATTACTTTTCATCCACGCTTATTCTTCCATTCCTCTATCTTGTTTATCATATGTTCTGAATTTTTGATTAAGAGTTTTTATGAGAAATAGCTCAAAGTTTGAAATGCTTCAGACATCAATAAAAATTGCTTAGAGAAGATTTTCTAATCGAATTTTTTTATAAACGGTGGGTAGATTTTGAAAGTAATATTCCACGAAAAGAATGTGAAGGATGAGATTAAAAATGGAAAAACAAAACAGAAAATAAACGAAAAAAGAAAGAAGGAAATACTGTAGGGCCTTTTTTTAACTTTCCGAGAATTTTCTTTACTCTTCGACACCGTCAAAACTTTTTTCGAAGTTTCTTCCCGAGAAACGCACACTTGAAAGACGAGAGAGAGGGATTTCAAAGATCCTTGATTGTGCAGGAAGAATTTGGGGTCGAGATTGAGAGTAAGATTGCATTCGTCAGAGCACGCATTTTCGAGGTGAGAGTTGGGTTTGTTAGAAAAAGGCCTCAAAATTGTGCGATCGAGGTGGACGGAGAAGTGGGATAAGTTGGCGTGAAGGGATGAAGATTTGCCGTTGGAGCGTGAGCTCATTGTCGAGGGCGAGTGATCTGGGGCACCGTCGTTGTTCGACGCACATTTTTTCGGGGTCGAGGCAACGAGGTACAGATCCAGTATACAAATCTCTTCTATGGCGACAAAAAACTATATATTATTAACATTCACCCTTATAAGATATATATTTTTTCGGTATGTAGAAATCATCTTTCCTTAGCTTTACAACCCCTGCCAAGTGGTAATGAACTTATAATTCGGCATTTGTGACGAACGCGAATGACGTGTAAATTTTTGACCCGTGTCAGACACTCATCAAATAAGATTTTCAGTGCATAAACTAATCGAATCGAATTTTGCATATCTCTGGCAAATTCTACATGTTCAAATTTTGCATTTTCTTAATCTGGCATTCTTGCAAACCTATTTCAGTCATTTGAACTTCCTCTTTTTACTTCACTCGCATACTTTCCTCTGCTCTGCATAAATTAATGCATTCAAGGAAATGCCTTTTAAAATCCATTTTTAAATCCCCCCCCCTCCTTTTTAATTGATTCCACTTAGATTCTTCATTTTATTCATGCTTTCTCGGTATTCTGAGAGGTTAGCCTTTATCAATGTCATTTATTAAAATGAGTGGCTTATTTAATTGCTAACGCGAGCTTTTTGTTGTTGTATTGGCGAGCCTCATTATTAGCATAATCTGTCAGTCAAATAAAAGTAATTTTTATTTTTTCTTTTGCAAGGAAAGTATAGAATTTTTGTTACACTATCGCAGCAACAGCGAAAAAAAGTATAAATCCAGCCAACTTACATGAAAGCCACCGTTAGATACGGCTGGCTTTCGGTGTAGGCTTCTACATATGGCTTATAGTTTTTAGATCGAAGCTGTTTCCCCGCTTTGCTCAGACAATGATTTTTGGAGAATGATAATATAGATGTAGAAAAAGCACAAATGTTCACATGCAATTCATATAGTTTACAGATATATAATAAATTCATAGTAGAAATGAAATCGACTTTGTTTCGGATAAACACAAAATCTACAAAATTTGAAGCGCTTAGTTAGGGCATTGAAAATCCTAATTAACAGAAGGCCGAAAGCGAATTTATTCCGTTCAATCAGGATAGACCAAAAAATCTTTTTTCGGAGCAGTTTATTGAGAGAAAACGTATATTGCAGATCTCTGCAACATGCTATAAAATTAATATTAATCAAATTTCATTAGAACATACTTCTTTGCTTTTCTGTTTCTTTGGAATAGTAAACTTGAATATCGCGGAAAATTAAAAATGTATTGCAGGATTTTACAGCGCTTGGCTCTTTAGGAATTATTTTCATGTAATGAACTTCACCTTTAATCCTAGAAATAACTTTACTCAAATTCTTTTTTTTTCTAAAAAAAATAAATTATAAAAAAAAATTCCTCATATTTCAAAAAAAATCTTAACATAATTATAGATAATGATGATTAAAAGTTAGAGCACTGCGTTATTAACAAATAGATCGCCAGATTAAGACAAATAAGAGGCGTAAATATGAATCAAAAGTAATTACCAAAATTACAATAGGGTGCTTAACATTTTTTTTGAAAATTTTTCACCCATACAAAGTTATATCTTTTCGCAAAAA
Source organism: Nectonema munidae (assembly GCA_030549495.1). Classification (NCBI taxonomy): domain Eukaryota; kingdom Metazoa; phylum Nematomorpha; class Nectonematoida; family Nectonematidae; genus Nectonema; species Nectonema munidae. Next base: position 231,423 of record JAUIRK010000920.1, read on the forward strand.
TCGTTTGAAAGAACTTCGAGTATGTTTATCATTGGATGATATATCTCATGGAAGAAGCATACACCACTTGATAAATTGGAACTGTTAAAAAAATGCTCTCTTTACTTAGCTAGAAATATATTACAAACATTCCAAATATAATAACTACAAAAATTCATTATTTAACTTCGAAAATATCCATTTGATAAAGATGAGGGTTTTGAAAGGGGTGTGAAGAAGATCTTTATTATGTTTGGTCTACTTGAGAGGAAAAGTTTCATCGAATAATTTTTTAAAATCAAATACCTGAAAAGTGTCAAATAAAAAAATATGTTGGGAAGTTTGTTCAGATCACAAAATTACAAAAGTTTATTGTCTACTCATAGCTTAATCACAGTCATTTAAATTTTTTACAAATAAAACTTTTATAATCAGAAGATATGCGGAAAAATAATCGGAAAACATTATAATCGGAAAGATATATCGGGCTTTATGTAGTTCCGATGTCATACGATTATATTGAATGATTTTTATGTGCCAAAATGTATAGTTCTTGTCAATATGTGGCTCTTCACACGTGAAATTTCCTTTCAAGTATAAATTTGGAATTAAAAAGATTTTTTCATTTGATATCAAGTTTAATATATTTAGGGTTATTGACGTGGTAACTAGGAAATCAATTCATTTTACTAAGGACCTATTTAGTTAGTAAGGTTAAAGGATAAGTGCGACAAGAAAAGAATATTAGGATACATATATTACGTAATGCGAAATTATTGAAATTTCAACTCTTTCTCCCCCCTTGTAACGCACACCACCCCCCCCCCCTCCCCACCCAGGGATGGACCGAGAGGGGGGATGCATACCCCCCTCCCACCAGCAATCTATTCAAGAAAAATTAAGGTTGGAGTCCACCCTAAAATAGAAATCAAAATTGATGAAGTCATTGATCGATTTTCAAAGCAAAAAGAAAGAAGAAAAGACTTTGTAATATAATTTTAATCATTTATTTTACATACGTTTTTAAATTTCTTCCCTAATAAAATGTGTAAAATATTTTGATAATATTAGTATACCCCCCCCCCCCCCCCACAAAAGATTTCTGGATCCCCCACTACCCCCACCCCCTTCTTTATTACTTCAACAAACTATTATATTTGAAACCACCCTCGGTCACTCCCCCCCCCCCCCCACTTCTCCCTGAATCTCCAATTTTTATGACTAATAGGGAAACGTAGATCGGTCTATAAATACCACATGTTCACAAACTTTTTTGAAAACCCTTGAATTAAATCTATACAATAATATATTGTCATTTTTAATAGCTATTGTATGCCAAAATATCATTTAAAAAAGAATGGACAACTAATTCAATTTTCAATCGTATTAGTGGGTGCAAAAAAAGATTTTAAACATAACTTTCCAATTAATCTTCCTTTTTAAACACCTTCATTCAACCCCACCCCGCCCCTCTCCTGGGCTTTAATATATATACTTTCAGAAAAATATAAGTATGAATGTATTTTCGTTTGAAATATTTTATAGGCTATTTATTAATGAGTTGAAAAAATATATATGTAGTTTAGTGGTCTTTTGAGCCAATTTTTTGTTGGGCTAATAAGGGTTAGAGGATATATCTATATATCACGTAGCAACAGAGTGAGAAACAGGGACTTGTTCAAAAATGCTACGAAACTCTATTTTGGAGGAGGGGTTCAAAAAGGAAAGTTAATGGGAAAATTATTTTTGAATTTTTTAACACCACTAATACAATTGAAAATTGAATTAGAAAGTTCATTTGTTCATGAAGATAGTTTAAAAAATTAAATTTTTTTAATTATACCTGGCAAAGAATTGCTATTAAAAATTTTAAGGGGATAGGAGGAGGATGAAAGGTTGAGTTAAGATGGGAGGAGAGCGATTCTGTGATGCCACGATACAAAATTTTGTTTCGATTCTTAAAAAAATATATGATTTTGGTTCTTAATTGTCTTATGTGTAAAGTAAAAAATTTATTTTAATTATTTTATGTGTTTCAATTTGAAACATCAATAAAAGAAAATAAATAAAATTTAAAGTTAATTTATTTAAATTTTAAAACAGGTTTAAAAATTTAACTTTGGCACTAATGAAATTTTTCAAAGATGCGATTCCAATATTTTAAAAAAATACGATTTCTAATTAATCGCTCCATCACTATCTAAAACACCTAAAAAACCATACTATAACTTCTAAATATTATTAAATACCACCAACTTAAATCCATCTTTGACTCACCCGATTGCGCCATCTTTATAATTATGCCAGTCATATCCCTGTATTGAATATAGAATTTTAAAAAATTTCAATATAAGAAACAATACTCTTCAAAACTTCTTTTGAGATTAGTTTTATTCAATCTGGCTTTATAATTTGTTAAAGATGAACCATCTTTCATATACAATAGATTGCGATAAAGAAAAAGAGGGTGTTGTAAGTTCCATGCCCTTAAAAATCTATACAGTTTCGTATAGTCTTCTATAATATCTAAATTAGGAAAAGGTATTTCTGCAGATGATTTTTTATAGTTTGGCATATAAATTAAATTTTATAAATTTGAATAATCCATTTTTATTAATGATCAAATTGTAAATAAAAAAAATATTTAAAAAAAATTATAAAGAGTTTATTGGTATATGTAAACGAACACACAAAAGGCTAATTAAAGCAAAAAATAAAGAAAGAATTTTATATTACACAATTAAAGTATAAATAAAAAAAGAATAACTTCATTTATATAAAGAAAACTATGATGAACACACATAACATCTATCATTATTACAAGAGGTGTAACTTTTCTCTAAAATGGTCTCTTTTTTTTAATAATTTTCGAAACAATAAGCTTTCAGTATACTTTTCAAAAATATCGGTAAAATTATTTCAGCATAATGGAATTGTATAATAGATTCTTTGTTTTCATTTTTTTACTACTCGCTCTATTTATCTTCAATTTAAATGAATTTTTCAGGTTATAGGTATTATTGGAAAAACAAGTAAATTTATATTTTAGTTTAGAAGGCCTGACAATAACTTGAGAGAAAACCCTAGTATCTTCATTTTATATAACTCTTCAGTTCTCAAACAATTTATTTCTACAAACTTTTCATTAGTATGTGCATTGAACTTTAAGATAAAAATTGATCTTACAATTTTTTTGAAGTGATGAGAACTGAAAAGATCAACATGGCCCCTATTAAAACGAAAAAGACAAAGTATTTTCTATAATAGATTTTTAAATTATTATCTTTGATTTAACAGGTAAAAAATTCATGCTACGAAACATTGACTAACTACAATTCAACTTTTTCTACCGTTTTGAACATGAGCCTTCCATCAGAGTTTTTCATCTAAAATTATAACAAGAAAATTTAAAGAGTTTGAAAATTCAATTTTTGTTCTACAAATATTAAGTTCGTGCTGTTTTTTCTTATTTGAAGAATGTGAATAAAAATATATAGCTTTTGATTTCCCTATATTGATTTGAAGATTATTATGTTTCAATATATTCACAATATTTGAGAAACGAACTTCAATTTCTCTATCAGTCATATCATTTAATTTATAAAGTAATCATATAAAATCAGCATATTCACATGCAAGTATATTATCTCTTTTTATTGAATCTAATACGTCATTTAAATAAATAACAAACAGTATAGGCCCTAGAACTATTCTTTTCAGAAAACCTAAATTAATATTTTTTTCAAAAGGTGAATTTATCCTATTGACTTCAACATATAAAATTCTATGAGTTAGAAAGGAAAAAATTAGGTTGATTGAAGAGCTACATATATTATAAGGAAAGAGTTTTTCGTAAAGCAGAGGTATAGAAATAGTGTCAAAAGCGCTAGCTAAATCAAGAAAAATACCAATACAGTTAGAATTGCTATTCCAAGAAGAAACAATGTCATCTATAAAAACAAAATGCAGCAGGTAAAAACTTTTCTAGTTCGCTTACACTAAGAAGTGAATTAGGTTGTACTATGTATAAAAGATAATATATTCCCATGTTTTCAAAAAATCTGTTATTGAAAAATGGAAACTTTCTAAATAAGGAAAGAAATATGTCTTGATTTAAAAATTAAAAGTATCATCATACTGTATACTTTTTTTCATTGTCTTTGAAAATGTAAGTTATCCTACGTTCAACAGTTAGCAAGCTTCTCAATATATATCTAAATGAATATTTACATCTTTTTAATCAGGCTTCAAAATTTGCATTATACTCTCAATATGCTTTCTTAAAATTAATATGTTCAAAAAAATTTTAAGTTTAAACAAAATGGTTCAAAATAAAAATTTTAAAAATAACATATACAAGTTTATGTTTTTGCATGAGATTAGCAAAAGATGATACTTACACGAGTTCAATTATATTGTTTTTTAACGGTATGGACAAAATGTGCCGAGTAAAGATTAGATGTGCCGAATAGCTGAAAATAAATTATTTTGAGATCGGTTTTACAAATAATATTAGTATATATTTTGTTAAAAAATCATACTTTTTATTGAGTAAACATTTTTTTGTATAAATTTTGATGGTTTATTTACTTTTTTAACACAAGAATTTAGCTCAACAAAACCTAAAAATAACTCAAAAATTTTGTCAGTTTTCAAATATCTTAAAACAAAACTCAATTGCTGTCTTTCTATTCTTGAGCTTCATCTGCAATAATTGAAATATATCCTTGATTTGCTTAGTTAACTATATCAACTAATTATTTGATCAGATATTGATTTTAAAATTTCATTTTGTATTTTTGCCTCATGTATTTACAATTACTTTTATAATTTTTAAAATTATTTTTTATGACTAAATTGTACCGAAGTGTGGAGAGTTCTCGAAATCACATTCTTTTAACTCTATTAATCCTGGGGTAAATTTGTAAGCTCAAGTAGTATGGAGGTGTAAATTGCCCCCGCTAACAATTTGTCTCAAAATAAATAAGTTTTTATAAATATTTTTAATGTTACATATATATTTCAACTATGCTGAATTTAGTAGTCATCTCCATTTTTATCAAAATCAATCAAACTCGTCAAAAATTTGATTTATATTTGAAAGCTCATCTCAAAAAAACTTTTTATTTAAAAAATTATATAAAGTATTTAGTATAAAAATTATTAAAATTGGGTTACATATGATAGCTCATCTCAAAATATTTTTTTATCTAATTAATTATATAAAGTTTTTTACACATATATACCCATTTTCAAGCATGCTGAATTCAGTGGTGATATTCATTTTTTATGAAATACAATTAAACCTGTCCTAAAAATTGGTTTATTTTAAAAATAAACATTTTATTCAAATAATTATAGAAATTTTTTACACATATATACCCATTTTTAAATGCATTTTTTTATTAAAATCAGTCAAACCCCTTATAAAAAGTTTTTATACATATATACCCATTTTCAAGTATGTAGAATTTAATGGTGCCGTTCATTTTTTATGAAATCAATAAAATCTCTTAAAAAATTGATTAAACCTCTAAATCAATGTCATATATATAAACTTCAAAATAAATTCTACTTTGTAGTATTTCTCTGATAATTATTTTTTTAATTTATTTACTAAACCAACTTTGGATATTTAATATACTCAAAATATTTCATTTGTAAGTAAATTAGGTATCTTGATAGAACCTCCATCTTTTTGGCTACAAATTAGTTATGGGCTTGTAGTCTCTACGTCAAATCTTCCATACTTTACACTATCTAATTTTACTATTCATTCTATGATGATTCTTTCTTGGTAGTTCTTTTTTCATTGAAATTTTTTTTCTTCAATGTGTGTTTGAAAATACTTTTTTAAGGATTTATTTTGAACAAATTTTTTCCTTTCTCAATGCATTCTGATTAAAGAATCTACTTGATGATCTTAGGCTTTTTTTTATGAGTATTCTGTATTTTATTATCAGGTCTGAATTATTGTTCACCAATCTCAGTTCAACGATTTTATTCTTATGAATCATAAGTGATGTTCATTGTTTAATTACAAAATGTTGTTCACCTTCTTCATCTAAAAGATTCTTTCTCACGCAAAAAAAAAAAAGATGGACAAATTCTATTTAAATTAAAAAATATCTTAATAGTGACTAAATTTTCACATATTTGCATCTGTGTCATTTTTGATAACTCTGACCTATTGTAAATTTTCAGATTTCCTACCATTCTTATTTAAATGATAATTGTAATCCTAGATGATAGGCTATATATTTTAGCGGTCAAAATGTTATTTGAAGTGCCAATATTAAAATGATCATTCCACCACTTCCTATTTCATTAGAACATGGTAGATCTTCCATTTAGGCAAGATGCATATTTTTTAATTATTTCTTTTGAACACACGTTCTCTTTTCAATTAGGATGGTTGATTTGGTATAAAAACATACGTTTCATGTAAAATTAGTAAGAATATTTTCGGAGATAGTTTTGAGACATTTTTGGAGACAATTTTTAGAAGTAAACCGCAAATTTAATGAATACTTATAATTATTTTCAAATGCTAAATGTAAAAAATGAGTCCAGAAATGAAACCAGCATGTCCGATTTAGTATAAAAACATATATTTTAGATAAAATTTAAAGGAATATTTTATTCGATATATTTCTGATCAATAAAAATTTTGATTGACATTTTCTAAAAAGTAGCAATGATTATTAAAAAAATTAAATATATAAAGTGTTATGTGTTCAAAACACCCTAATTTATAAGGTTAACTACAAATACTGTCAAAATTTTATTTTTGATATTGATTGACAGTTTTTCACAATAAATAGTCATTTAACTACCATGAAAATGGTGTCAAAAGATGCAGTTACGGTAAAAGTCACGAAATTTGAAGGGATATAATTCAGCCAATTTTGTATAATTAATTTATGCCCCAGCACTAATACTGGTTTTTAGAAAATATATTTGTTTTTGTGTTCATAATTTCGTTTTTATGATATTTTGTGAATTTTTTATTTTTTTAAGCATTTTTGAAATGTATTTTTACTTATATAACTCCTACTTGGGTGCGTCTTTGCAGACTTCTATATATCTTTTTACATAATCGATTCTAGTCAAAAATTTTCTATGTAATTTATAATATCATAGAAAAATTATATATAATTTATTTTCAAATTTTTTTAGTTTATTTAGGTAAAAAGACGCACGACTCTTTTGTACATTTAAAATTTTCCAGAATATTTTATTATTTGATATAGATGTTTTTTATTAATAGTAAGTTTCAATTTTATTTGATAATCTTTTTAAATTTGTACTAATAATATGAATATGAACTATTTCAAAATAATTGTGTAAAATTTGGCAACTAATATAAATGATTTTTTAAATTTGTTGTGCTTTATATTATTTAAAATATATATATATATACGATTTTGTCATTAAAAGAAACTATTTGAGAATGATCATATAAATCAGAATCTAACTGTCATGCGCAAGGTAAGCATCAGGAAAGTAGGGATCTAGCCATTTTCAAGGGCGTATTTTGCTATTCGATTTAAATAAAATTATTATTATTCATACCTTTATATATATGATAGTCGTATTTATTTCATTTCCTTAGTTTTTTACAGGGCAATGCATTTTATTTATTTCAAAACTATATTCTCTAAAAGTAACTTGCGACATTTATAAACTTGGATATATTTGTAAAAGGAATACTTCAAAGGTTGTAAAATAGAAAGTTAACATCTAAATTATTTTATAAAGTTATGAATTTAAAACTTGACATAAATGAAAACAAACACTTTTGTAATACTATTCTTTCACGTTCTTTAAAAAAGAAATTAAAATTATAAAAACTTTCTGTAAATGGTGAATATTTTTTATTGGAGATTTGGGTTTGAATCGTGTTCACAAGTTTTCATATTCGTGGTTCAGTATTGGAAAGTGCTATCTTTAAATCATGTTCCTGCAGCAGTCAATTTCTGTGTCTTATTTTGATAGCAGTCAGACCCGCAAATCTGGATGCACACAAATACGTTGTAGCGTAAGACAATAATAATTTCACAGCCTCGCATCCATGTGATGGTTTCTTTTTTTACTAAAAAATTGAAGAAAGAAAAACAATATAAGTAAGATTATGTAAAAAATTTAAGAAAAAATACAATTCCTTAATACTGACAATTCCCGTTTTCATTAAAGTAAAGATCAAACAAGTTTAAATTAATCACAATTCATAATAATTTTCCAATTTACATGATTTATTATAAAATTTTCTTTTAACTTTATTTTAAAATTATGTAAAGAATTTTAAAAAGATATATATTCAAAGAGCTTAAGGTTCTGTATTTCAAAAACTTTTTTAACTCAGAGTATTTTTATTCTTAAAAAAATTGTGTCAAATGGAAGACTAATGGATGTCATTCATTAATAAATTTATATAAAATCTTTGACATTTGGGCATAGTATATATCTTTTAACTTCAACAAATTATTATCAATGAGATAATGTGAAGTGTGACTTATTGAATACATCAATCCAAGTTTTATAATGTCGTTGTCACCTTTGCAACTTTTGACTTTCTAATTACTTAAAATCATAAGCCTTTTACTTTTTCTTTTCCTAATATTCTTCATATTTCCTTTGTTTTTGTTTTACTTGGCTATTTAACTGGTAAATTAATCTTTTATTTTTACTTTGAATAATGGATGAGTCAACTTCATCGAAGTGCAAGGCCACTAAAAGGAATTTCGCCTCTTCTCATTGTGATCTTTTAAATAATTTGAAGTTAATTGAAGAGAAATATTTATCTAATTGTAGTGGAGACTCTTCCAACTCCTTTTTAGTCAAAAATATTTTTTCAGATATCAAAGATTTACTGATTGATACATTCTCTGAATTACAATTAGATAAATCAAGCTCATCAAAAAAGTCCATGATTTCTTATTCTGAGGCAGCAAAAGCTCCTCCTAAGTTGACTGCTGACTTCTATAGTCCTAATAAATGTGTTATTGTGAAAACTAATATTGTGAAACCTGATAGAATTAAAATTTCACTGATGAAAAAAGACATTATTAGCACTATAAACCCCAATGAAAAATTACAAATTAGAAATCTTAAAATTAATAAAAACAGCAAAGCTTATATAAATTTAGAAAATGAGAAAGATAAGCCACTAACAACCACTATTTTGAAAAATAATTTTGAAGTTGTTGATGCAAAAATTTTTAAACCCAGATTCTTAATAAAGAGTGTGCCAAATTTTTTTGAAAATAAAGACCTTATCGACTCTATTAACTTTTGCAACTACTATGTAACAACCTTAGGCGGTGTTAATCTCATCAAAAAAATTGAGACAAAGAATAAGTATTTTAATTTAGCCTTGATTGAGCCTAATACTCTTAAAGTAGCCAATTATCTTTCAAACTGTACCGATATTTTTTGAGGCTATAATTCATTGGCAATTGAATTGTATATTAGAAAAGTTTTTATATGTAAGAATTGTGGTAAATTGGGTCATTCTTCTCATTGCCACTCCATGAACCCCAAATGTTTGAAGTGTAATAAAATAGGATACATTACTAGTAATTGTGCTTCACATGCCCCTATATGTGTTAATTGTAGAGGTGCTCACATTTTTGACAATAAATTGTGCCCAACCTTTCTTAAAAAAAAAGAACAAGAGAATTTTCATTTAAATGCTTTAAACTTATATATTAATACCTCATAATGGTTTTCAAAATTTTACACATTAATTTACGGAAATCACTTATTGCATATAAATTAGTTTGCTTATTTTTCTTGAACATGAAGATTACGACTTGGTTTTGATCAATGAGCCATATCTCTTTAAGAATTTTTTCCCGTTCATTCCTAATCCACACTATTCTGTAATTCATTGCCACCCTCCCTGCCTTTCATCCATCTTATTTAAAAAACATATTGATATTAGGCTTGTCACAGGCCTTTCTAACGACTACATTATTACAGCCTTATGCTCAATTCATAATCTTAATTTTTATTGTGTGTCAGCTTATTTTCTAGTGATTGTGTAGATTTCTTTTCTTCGTAAACAGACATTATATTTTTTATAAACCTCTCTAAAATGTCAGCTAATTTTTTTTTGTAAGTAAAAGTTTTATTCAATTTTTACTATATATGTACTTGTTTTTTAGATTTTTAAATTGTTCTTTTTTTGCCTTACTTTTAACTTTTTTATTATTTGTTTAATTTATTGTTTATAAATATACCATATTACTGTAAAGTTTAAAGTATCTCATATATAGTTTCCAACATGTGAATGGCAAAAATCCTTAGAAAGTTAGGCGCAAAGGTTTAAATCTATCTAATAATATCGTTTGAGCTATTAAAGTTATAAAAATGTGGATTATAAATATCATTTATAGTTCATATATTTCAATTATGGGCTCACCTACGGGGTGGTAGTAACAATGTGAGGGGACGAAAAAGCCTTTCTCTTCCTCTCCATTAATTTTCTTAATTCTATATCTATTTTTATACTATTTTAAGATTTGCTAGTATTGTGAGTAGATGGGATAGACAAACTTTCGAATTTGAAAGCTCCACTTAAATGATCGATGGCCAAGTTTTTAACCAATAAATCTAACGTCCCTGCACCGAATTTGAATATTAACTTTCATCAGAATGTTGACTTCATGGGCCTTGTAATTGTCAGTAAACTGAATTGGAAAGTTCATATAACTCATGCTCAAACAGGTTCTTGATAGATATAAAATATATGAAGCTCATCTTTTTCGGCACTTATATTACAGTGTTGAAAATTAGGGCAATCCAATACTATTAGTGAATTGAAATTTTTGCAAAAAACGCCATTCGATTGATTTATAATAAAGGTAACTTAAGCCACGCAAACTCAATCTCTTATTCTAGCATGATTTTATAATTGGATGAAATTTATAAATTGAAAATATCTTTATTTTTATTTAAATTTTTAATTGATGCGATGCCAGCTATTTTTAATACGTGGTTTATAAATAAGAAAGATATGTTATCTTATGATTTAATTAAGGGATTTTGGTCATCTAAACACACCTTTTTTCAGACTTAAAAGTTCACATGATTAATTGTCCCAAGGATAGGATTATAAAACTCTGACTGTCTGTAAGAAGGAGTGCTAGCTACGTATGCAATATCCAAATGAAAAGAATAATGAAAGAATCCCGCCACTGGAATTACATCTAAGATTTATCCCCTTCATATCAATACTTCTACATTTACTTATGAGTTATGACTCACTTAGTAACTTAGCTGAAATTGATGAAAGTTTGTTCACTAACACTAAAAGAAAAAACTATGTCCCACGCGAACCAGGAATAATATGAAATAAAATATGAGAAGAATAGTCAGCATATAAAAATATATATATTGGTCATTATCAACATCTAACTGTCAATCATTCTCGATACTTTGCCAATCCTACTAATAAAGCTCACCTAAAATATTGAAAGGCATTGAAAATTTGAAAACTAAAGAAATAAATAAATGACACAATTGCGCTCACAAAGGTTTACGCGACTCATATATGGATGAGTTATGAGTATATGTATATTATCAGTATAATATTTCTCCCGCCACCTGCAATCTGAGCAATCAGTCGTTTTGCAACTTTAGAAGGTGAATTGCTTACATTGTTCGCACCATTTTGATTTCCAACATAATTTTTTAAATTTACAGTATAAAAAGTTTGTGTGTGTGTGTCTACTAAACAGTAAACACGAATGCCATAATTTTTTGGCTTTGAAACTCCGAAGTACATTCGGAAACGACATCTCGCTTTTGCACGGAAATTCAGCCTCACCAATCCCATTCATAGTAAAATAAGTGTATAATGATTTAGACTTATTTACATAACCTTCGAAAAAACTCTGGTCGCTCCAAATTTTTCATGCTTATATTACTTTTCCTAATTTTGCCTTTTGGGCCAGGAAGATGAGTTATCTCTTCTATAATAATAATTAGTTCTATAATATAATATAGGTTGATATAGAAGAAAAATATTATGTTTTCTAGTTCGCGAATTTTTAGGCATTGTCCTAAATAGCTATTCTTTTTGTGATATAAAAATTCATCATCAAAGTCTGATTCTGAATTATAAAAAGGGTCTAAAACTTCTTTAATAATTGCAGTAGCTACTTCCTACAAGCTTTGGATTTCATCGATCAAAATCATTAGTAAAAATAGAGAACAAATTGTTCAAAGTTATTTTAATTCAAAAGAGTAAATATTTTTTGTGATATAAAAAAACAAAGTAAGCTTAGGAAAAATACCATTTTTTTGTTTTTCATTTACTCGAACTTAGTTTTTAAGAAAAAGAAAGAAAAAAATTATAATAAGAAGTAAATTGTCATAAGAAGTTATTGAATCAACGTAAAGTTGACATCTATGCTTTATTTCTCTTCTATCAGTGATGATTCAGCAATATTCGCAATAGCACAAAAAGGGTTTAAATGTCAGATTAAGAAAAAACTTTTCAAAATAGGGCTTTTTAGGTTAAGAATGGAAAAACAGCAATCAAATATAGAATAAGATTTATAAAGAATGATAAAAGTATGGGGTTCAATCTACCAAGAAAGTCTAATCTCTTTATATAGCAATGGTTATGTAGCAAGTACAACGAAGATAAGGTATGTATGATAGTTTAAAAAAAAATTTTTGTTAATAAAACTTGGTCCAAATAACTTCGTTTTCATGTGATTTATAGCGTATAACCTAGGGAATGGAATAGCTCATTTAGATAAATTTAAGCTTTCTAGGAAATTTATAAGGATTTACAGATAAAAAGGATTAATATATCAAATTTAAATTTTGAGGAAAAAAATTGTTCATTTTTAGTGATTTTGAAAATTAAATTTTTTTTTCTTTCAAAAAATGATTTTTAGGTCATTTCCAGCACTTTTTCGAAAATTTTCAAATTTTTTGAAATACATTTTTAGAGCTTTTAGGAGCATGAAACTGATAAATATATCAAAATTTTTTTCCATTTTGAAATTTTACTATGTAAGTAGTAAAATTACTACTTTACGAATTTTTGAAAATTTTCATTTTTTTAATGAATTTCTTATATTAACTCCGTAATTATAATAGATATTCAAATTCTGATTACAGATTCATAATCTACGAAAAAAATTGAGCTTCAAACCAATAATAAATTATCGACATTGGAGATTGAAAATTTTCGGAATGATCATTTTTAGAGTCTTTGTATAAAACCTTCACATTGTTAGGGTAAAGCATATCTAGCGATAGACTTACAGATAGACTATGCATATCGGTTTCAATAACTTGTAAATGGCAACAAGGGGGGATAATTACGTAATCACATCCTATAAGTAGTGATCTATCACAGCGTTTTTCAAACTGTGGGTCCCGACCCTTTAGTGGGTAGCGTGAAAAATAAAATGGGTCATGACAAAAAAGAAAGGACATATAAATAGTCGATGCTGAATAAATGAACCTAGTGAGCAGAGTTTGTCTTATTACACTTTAAGTATTATGGGTCTCGATGCAAACCGTGGTTCTTGCTATGGGTGGCAGTAAAAAAAGTTTGAAAAAGGCTGATCTATCATATATGGACGATTTTGTTCCCTTGTTGAGATATAACAACTCAGTCATTAAATAGCGAATAAATCAACACATGAACTACTGTACTAAAATAATTGACACAGTTTTTTATTCAAAAGTTGTCTGAATAATCCAATCAATGGGATGGATGCATCATCTTCTTTGTCTAAAGTTTGACTCTGTTTTGGCGAATGCAATGAATGCTCAAATGTGAAAGTGCAACAATTCCAGCTTCATTTCAAAAGATGTCAATTTTTTATGCCAATTGTGCTCTGTTATCTCCTTAGCTTCCAGCACAAGGTTAAGGGAATTTGGAGATTTAAACATGTTTCCTAAAAATAATTGCAAATATATTGTAAGAGGGATTCATCATAAGTTGAATATATTTTAATTGTAATGAAGAGACTTGGCGATGAATAGCGCACCGCGTACCAATTAGATCTGGAGATTTTTGCTTAACGAGATTCTGAAAATCAGAACGACAATGAAGAATTACCAGAGCGTCGTCAGTACACACTCCAAGTGGATGATCCGGGTTATACCATGTACTGTAAAAAATGCTGCAATTTGTAAAATATTTATCTTGCAGTTGTGCTGGTTTTTTATCCTGGTCCTCTTCCTCTGAAGAATTTAAAGACTTTTACGTCTGGCGACCCAATTCTAACTTTGTTAGTAATCAAGCTACCACTAGACATTAAGATAGTTTGCCACTTTGAGTGCGTTCGCGTTAGGATTGTATCTTTCACTCAGCTCTATTCATATATTTGAAACATACACTCTAGTAAAATAACATATATCCAGGTATAGTTACGAAGTAAGGAGGGCTGGTATTAGGCGTTTAGTGGGATGGAAAGTGCAGGTAGATCCTGGACTCATCATTTCGTGCTGGACCACGATATCCTAAAGGATGGATGCGAACGTCACAAACAATACTTGATATAAACTTAATTTGCAGTTCTTCTACTCTTAAAAATTTCACAATACAAAATTTTGTCTACCAGATGCTAGTCATATACATACTGTACGTCAACCCAAGACTGAGTTAATTTTGCAGTGTCTTTTGTTTCATCAAGCTGAATTGCAAAAAAGTTGAAAATCGGATTTCAAATCATTAAAACCACCTGCTACATTGTGTTATCAGACATCTCAACTTTTCAAGTTAGGAACTTCTAGCACATTCAATATTATATCTTTCCTGCAAGGTAATATTAACTGTTCTCCTATCGTGTGGAACTTTTTCACAACAGTTATTTTTTTCAAACTTTATAGAACACTTTCAAATCAAACATAAAATTTTGCAAAAATATTCTTATGTTATCAAACCTGGATTCGTGTTCGTTAAGCTTCATTTCTAAGTGTCTTTTTAACTATGCGAACACAAAAGACACTAGATTCCTCTTCCCCACCAGACGTTAATGCAGTAAAATTAAACTTATTTATTCCTTTAAATGTGACTTTCTGGTAAAAATCGCAGGTGACCCAATATGGATGCAATATGTTGCATAAAACGATCCACTCAGAGATCCCTTCTCGATCCCCGTGGAACCTCTTCGCGGCACGGCGGACTCTAGTTTGAAAACCACTGAGCTAGAAGGTTGATGGAATCAGAATTACAAACAAGGTCACTTGACTTCATAAAATCAGTGCAGTTGTGGTGAGAATGAGAGCTTACAGTGCAAGTATAATGTCGGGTAATAATGGCGGTGTGTTCATATTGGATAAAAATTCTTTTATAATAAATTTTGAAAACTATAAAAAAAGAATTCGTCCTCCCAAAAATTTTGAGGCTCTGATTTCAATGTTTTTGAAAAAGATTTTTTAAATATGGCATGATATAAATATTTAACATGCATTAGTATTTTATTTTAGTATAGAGTATTTTTTATATCTACTTCTTCAGCGAAGAAAATAGCTTTTCAAATTCTGGCGTTTTTTAGCCAAAAATTTGTTGGTTTTTTTTATCAGGGCCTGGGTCTTTTAAAATAGGGTAAAAATTTGGATAAAAATATCAAATGGATGCTTTTTGGCTACTTTAGCTGACAATTCTTGATGGAGTCTCTATCCGATCTTCTTAAACTCCTGGATTTGAATCCTTTTGACTCGTTTCGCAGAAAATCTTCCAGCCATAAAAAGCTCGAATCCAACACTATAAAAGGCATCGCTGATTTCATCAAAGAAAATGACGTTAAAAGTATCATTGTTTTGACTGGAGCCGGCATTTCCACTGGTATCATTTAAATTATGCTTTCATCTACATCCGTGAAGAAACAGGAGATTCGTATAGAATAATTCAGGCGGCATTCATTCACCAGAATCCGCTTTACGAAGAAGACTGATTTGTGCACGTGATATCTATTTCCTCTACAAGGGGCGCTGGCATACGGTAGTTTTCATTTCGAAATGGCGCTGATGTACGATAGCTTTTGAAATTGCTTACTAAATTGCGATAAATAGCGAATTTCTTTACTATTTTGATCTTGGCATGTTTTTCTTTATTGAACTTTTGAGTTTATGCCTGTTTTATTCAACACAACCAACTCAAGTCAAGAATTTGATAATTAAAAATTTTGCTTTTTAATTTTAATTTTTTTCAAACACACTTCTAAGCTTGTTCTATGCCTCCTTAAAATTAATATCAACTGCCAACTAACTTTAGTTTGCTTACTTACTATGATCTCTTCAAAAACACAGAATCAAGTTTTTCATTTTTAATAAATACGAAAGAAAAATAACTTATGCAAAAAAGATTTTTCTGATCTGAAAAATACGTTTTAAATGATAAAAGATTGAAACTCTAAACTTTTCAATTTATTATTCAAAACTCCATATCAAATTGTGGTAAAGAATGCTGCAGACATTTATTCTCAACGTAAAAAAAGTTAACCGAGTCATTCATTAGAAGAGCTTCGTTGCATATAAGCGCGCACTTTGTATAAATTTTGTTCTTTTGCATATGTAAAGTTTGGACTTGGGATCGCTACTACTAAAAAAAACTTCGTTTAAATTTTCCGGCTTTTTCGTTATCGTTGCCTTAATTTCGTTCATTTTTTAAAAAAAAAATTTGTAATTATTGTTTAGTTAGAAAATAATAAAAAAAGTAAAGTTGCGTAATTTTGAAATATTAAAATAGGAATAGACTCCAAAATATTTTATTTTATTTAATATCAAAATTAGGAATAGTAAGAAGGTCTTTGAAAATTTTGACCAAAATGTTGGACTATGCTAGTGTTAATACTATTTTGGGGGGATTTTTTTTTATCACATTTCCAGATTGGAGCCCATCATGGTATAGTCGATTCCAGAAGTGCTTTTCCACGGTTTCTGTCGATGAAGATCCTAGATTTTTGTTACCTTGAGTTTGAAATGATGAATGCTTGAGTGGAATTATACATAACATTTGGAATTAAAAAAACAAGAAATAGTTGATATTGCAGGAGTATAGAAGGCATGAAAAAAATATATATATATATATATATCGTGCCTTCATTTTATCCTCTTTTATAACACTGCATGTGAAAATATATACATAGAAATGGTTGGCATTGAGGAGGCATAAACCAAACATCCACAAATTTTTAAGGCCTCATAATTTTTTACATATGATCTAAAATGAGCTGAAATTTTGGAAGATAGTTAGGAATTATGGAGCAAACCTCAATACAAAATTTCATGCAATTTGAAAAACTGTAAGATATTCATTTTTAACCTCAGATTTTTTACAAATAAATACATAGTATCTTGGTGAATTTCCGTATGCACATATATAATGCCTCCGGTGTTTGCCAAACTCAAATTAACGAAATCACACACACGCGCGCTAACGCAAAAATGTAATATCGTCGTTGCCTTTGTCGTTAATTTCAAAGAATTTTCTTCGTTATCGTGTAGAGCGAGAACGATGCCAAAAATTCAACGAAAATGTTCTTATTTTCCCACCTCTAGTTAATAATATAAATAAATATATCTAATAATTAAAATTTTAAAATTATAGTATATTTTTTTTACACTAAATAACACTCAATTCCTCAAAAAAATTAAACATTTTGAGGCAAGAGGTTATATATAAGCAATGCTTAGCAAATGTTAGTAATAATAAGTATACTAATAATAATCTTTTTAGTACCATTTAGATTTAACTTTTTCATAATACAAATTTTCGTGGGGGGGGGGGGGGGCGGATGGTTGATGAGATAAACAATAATTCGCCTACTTTTTTATACATTTATTGTGTGAAATTATAAAGTTTGTTATTCGTTAAAAGGATCTTTGCATCATACCTACACAAGTGGAAGATTTATATATTTATATAATGTAAAAAGAACATAACAATGTTACAAAACATGGTGGATCCAACCAACTATGTTATTGGCACACTGATATGTACAAATAAGGGATAGAAGTTTGAAAATAACTCAACAAAAAAAAGTTGAAAAAATCCATATAAATGAAAATAAGAGAATTTCAGAGCATTTGAATTTCCAATCAGTGAAGAAGATAAAAGCAAAAGCTTTCGCCTTCATATGGTCGCATTTATTAATATAAAAAAAATGTAAGCTAATTAATTGCAAAATTTTACGCTACCAATAATTTTTCTAAGATGCTTTGAAACACTTAATCAAATATTTTACTCTTGTATCTTGCAAACGTGCACATATTTTACTAATTTTGATTTTAGCTGCAGGCATTCCAGATTTTAGAAGTCCTGATTCCGGACTATACGACAATCTTCAACACTACGATCTGCCTTATCCTGAAGCCATCTTTAATATTTCCTTTTTCAAGGTTCATTTAATTTTTTAAAGTAAGCTTTCAGTCCTGATCGAGTGTGCTCGTTAATCTCTCACCCATTTCAAGTATCCTAAAACGATATTAAATTTTTGGTTGTCGACAAGTGTTAGGTTTCGTAGAGTTATCTCCTCCATTCTCGGATAAATCGGTTTTTTGTTATTCCACCCGTACATATCTGGGAACGATCTCAACATGTGTTAAAATGTTTTGATGATTCGGCTATTTACGTTTCTGCCTCCACACATTGTTTTGGGGATCATAAATGCTTTTCCCATTTTTTGATTCATTAAATTCATTAATTGGCTGCTCAACCAATCAGATTTCCTGGAAGTATGATAAGCATCTCTGTATATTTGATGCGTTTGTCCGATCGAGGATCAATCTGAGGTATAAGACGACATTGAACCAGAAACGACTCCAATCTAACTTCGACCGGCCAAGCCAGCTATATCTACTTAACCGACACTACAACTAGCAAAGCCTAGTTCACCTGAATACTTCTTACGATGGCCGAAAATTCTTAAGAAGTCAAACTATTTGCAAAATATTATGTTTCTGCCTTTTCAGACATGGCGAGGCTGAAATGTCAAATTTTAGTTTTCTAACAAACTCCAAGCTCAGTTTACTCTTCTTATACAACATGACTTTTTACAATTTATTTTATGTACGCGTATATTGATTGATAATAATCAATAATTCACCAATACAATCACAACACACATATTAGTTTTGAGCCCTCTTAAATTTTTTTCTCACTGCGTCCCTGCAAATAGACAAATAGCAAATTCGCTATTTTCTTTTTCGACAAACTATCGCTTCATTAATTAATTTGCACAAATGGGCTTGGAACCAAAGTCTGCGGATAAACGAGACGTTAGTTTTATGAAAACATACCTTATCATATATCTTCAAAGCCTCAAGATGCACGGAATACAAAATCACAATTTATCTGGGCACTTTAACTAATTGAGTTAAACATTACTACTTTTTCCATTCTCTATATTTACCTATGGGAAGGAGGACAATTTGGCGCTAAGATTATTCAGTTTCTGGACAATTTGGCATTAAAATGTATTGGCCGAATTTTCCAGAGAGCGAATTTTATCTGAACCAAGCTGTGTATTTTTTTTTAAATATTAGTTTCGCTTACATTGTAGTTTGGCATATAAAAGATAATTGGCGCCGTATTTAATTTGATATATATAAATAAATGAATCTTTGTAAAAATTATTTTTTGAAAAGCTCATTAAATAACATTTTGATTTCTTATTAGCCGGTTGAGTGTTAGTGCTGAAGAAACATACATTATTTTTAGCTATTTTTTTTGATTTGATAGCATTTTAAAAAGTTTATTTTCAGAGATTGAAACATTTTTACATTGTTTGTTTCTGCAACTCAAAAAAGATTTCAAAAATTGAGCAACAAAAAATTTTTCAATCTCTGAAATATTTTGCTTCTTCTATTGATGTTCTCCGTCACAAAGAGCCTTCATAACACTTAAATCTCTATGTTTCCCAAGGTTTGAGTCCGCCAATACGCACAGACTAATACTTCGTCTATACTATTCTGAAAATTTGAGAATTTTGTTGTGTCAAGGTTTTTTAATTATCTCGACCACAAGACACTTTTCACGTTTAAATGCACGATTCCACGCACGCACGCATTTATAGCTTCTTTCTCAACCCATATGAATCCAACAGTACTTTGAAATTATGACAAAATATTGCTATTTTCAACATAGCAACGAATTTTTATTTTTCCTATATTAAAGTTTACCTAAAATATTCTTTGTAGAACAATTTTATTTTCATTTTTGAGTGCTAAAATTTGCTGATGAATAATGTTCTATTAATAAAATGATCTTTATGATTTCTTAATTTCTAACTTAGCGGCCGTGAGTAATGTTGGTTAGATACTAGACTTCAATAACTCAAGGAATTGGGTTCGATCCCGCATCAAACCTCCTTTCCTCATATTTCGATTTACCTTTTAGCAAAATAAATTAGAAAAAAATTCTGAATTAAATAAATTCCTTTTTTTAGATTTTAATAAAATTGAACCGGAAGACCTTTCCCATCTCAAATAAATATTTCTATTTTGCATCTTTTTCTATACAAACAAATAAAAAAAATAATGATAAATAAATTATTCCTAGGAAAATCCTTCTCCATTTTTCAAGTTGGCAGAAAACTTTTTGGGCATAGCAAAGTTGAAAGTATTCCCTTTTTCTTTTCTCTTCTTTTTTTCTTGAAAATTATTATCGTGAAAAATATATTTTCAATTATACAGCCGACTCTTACGCACTACTTCATCGCTCTTTTGCATAAAAAAGGACTACTACTTCGAAATTTCACACAGGTTCTCTTCCTTCTTTCACATAATGTATTTGTAGTAGATCTTCTCTCCCCCTCACCTCTCTTCTTTGCGTGCTCAGCCGAAAATCCAAGAAGATTCACTCTTATTAGGCATATCAAACGCAATCTGAAAAACGAGACACACAGCCCTTCATAATTTTTTTTCTTTATCTTCCGATACCTCTAAAGAATTGAGACGCGCAACAACGCGTCATTAGATTTTAGATCATTTTAATTTATACATTATTTCTAGATTTCCAGTGTATTCAATGTGATATTTCTTGTTAATGAAGATTGCTCCGTCCTTGATTTGAAATAATCACGGTGTTTTTCAATATTCATTCAACTACATATATCATCTATGCTATAGTGTTAAAAAGAATCAATAAGAGATTTTTTTATATCAAATTATTATTATCAATTTTTTCTACGTAGTCCAAAACTTTCTTTGACATTTTGTAATTTTTCATTGCTAAAGAACGCAAATAAAAAAACTTACTTTACTTTTTTTTAGCTTTGATCTGGACATCTTTCTTATGGCCCTTTAATAAATCAATCAAATAAAATGTAAAAATGCATTCCAATTTAGTCTTTTGAGAAGAAATCACGAAAGAATAAATGCTTAGCTTTTATAAATAACCCAATAATATTTGGCATGCGCACAAATGAAATCATTTATTAAGTATACTCAATGAAAAATAGCCCACTAGTTTTGCGTTACCATATGGTTTGAGCAGGGCTTGGGAGTCGGTATCTAATAAAATGTAAGAGTCGGAAACCGAGTCTGTTATTTTTTAAGTATTTTAACGTATTTTAGTTTAAGCTAACTAGAAGAAAAAACGTTTACTTTTTGTAAGCATATGGAATGATCCTTCTTTTGTCAAAGTCGGAATCCTCAATTCCACCGCGCCGCTTTTTACACATGAATAATGTCACGTTGTTTGAACGGTTTTTTGAACGTCACCACTAGGAATAATGAAGGTGCTTTTGATTAGAACATCGACACACTCGAGCACGTTGCGGGCCTGCCTTCGGATAAAGTGGTTGAAGCTCACGGAACATTTCACACTTCCCACTGTCTCAGCTGCAAAGCGTTCTACGATTTCGAGTGGATGCAATCTCAGATCCTCAAACTCCACGGCCCTCCAAAGTGTGATCGCTGCTTCAACGTAAGTCCTTTTAGAGAACCGTATCCTATTAATCTCTCATCTTCGCTGATGGGATTCGGTACTTTACGTAAAATATTTCGTAAGATTTAACTTACCGTTAATCTTTTTCGTGGACGAAGAAGAAAGCCATAACTATGTTACAAAACATTTATTTAAATTTTTGGTTTAAAACGTTTATTTCTCATTGAGATTATTGCTGCCGCAACTATTGATATCAAATTTTCTATTGTTATATAAAAAATATCAATGATATTATATAGCTAGGAATATGTATGTACGATTGCGTCAACACCTAATCTAATACCAAGAAGCCTAATACTAATTCTACGCTAATTCTAACAGCGACAATAGATTTCCAAAATTTTACACATTAACCCATTTAGTACCAATGTTGTTCCCCAAGGGAACCTAGACGCTTTCAGTAATAAATCATAGTTTTCCGAGCCCTACCCTATGGGGATCCCAGCTTGTGCTCCTCTGATAAACACATATAGTAGTAACTAATATATATAAAACTTGTATTAATAAATACAATTTTGAAATTCACTTCATCAGAGACAACAGATTTTTGTTTTTAAGAGAGGATGCTGTTCAAAAGAGGAGTTTAAATGGACTCTTACAGTCTTATCAGTGTATTCAACTTGTTGAGTTTTAGCTTCTGTCAAAGGAATGCAAAATTCTTCTGCAAAAACTTTCAAAAAAAGCGACGAAGAAAAAAAGCAGGTCATCTGATAGGTAGTTCTCTGCCTACTTTTTTCCAAGTAATATCATCATGCTGTATAAACTTAGATTTTTTGATGTGATTACCCATATGAAAGTTTGATAAACAAACAAAATTTGTAAAATTTATTGAAGCAATTTTAAAAGAGATAGAGATATCCTAACTATTTTCTGCAAGGGACTGCCTTGATTTATGGATTATCGGGTTTAATTGAACATTAATGATGATGATGATAAAAATGTACTTTCGTAGTATTAACTCTTTTTGCTAAGTGATAAATTTTTTTATGAATTTTAATATTTAACAAGTTAAGCTAAAAAAAATTTCTTCTTAATTTCTGTTTTTTTTTCTCTTTTTTTAAGTAAAAAGTTATTCCAAAATTGAGATGGTTTTATCGACATTTAACCAAAAATTCTTGATAAAATATGGCTCTGATTTTGAGGAGTTCCTTTAGTCATTGGAATTCAGAGAGACTAGTGTTTTTAAAACCATTCTAAAAATTTATAAAAATCAATGAGTTAGCATTACGATGTGAGATATCGTTTCACAAACTGATTAATCTATACATTTTTATCTGTAGAGAAAAGATTGATATTAATGCCCTACAAATGTTAGAGTAGATTGTTTGAAGTATAAGAAATTATACAAGACGAGTTTTTGCTATAAAAGACAGAAAGGCAAATACAAAAATTAGAATCTAGAAAACAGAGTTTGTGCATTTTGTTTCTCTCCTTCAAAAAAATTTTTCTTGTTTTTTTGGAGTCGTACAGCAAGTTTGAAATAAACGAAATTTATTGTTGAGAGTATAGGATGAACTCGAACATATGGCTTATGTTGGTTCAATTTCAAAACATTCCTCAGCTTTTCCATGGCTGATTTTTGAGCAAAGCTTTTATATAGGATATTAGATATGTTACAGACTAATTGAAATCATAAAAAATTCAAAATTTTAGGTTGTCAAGCCAGACATTGTTTTTTTCGGAGAGAATTTGCCGCGCAATTTTTTTGCTCATCTCAGCGATTTCAAAAGATGTGATCTTCTCATTGTGATGGGCACATCTCTCATTGTTCAGCCTTTTGCTTCTCTTCCTTCGCAGTATGTACTTTTCTTTTATTTCCAAAACTAATATTTCATGAAGTCCATAGGAATTACATCAAATGCCTAGGCATTTTAGTTGATTCTTAAAATTTCTGAGTGTAATAGGAGACTGACCAGACGTACCGTTTTTTCTTCTATTTTAACTGGTCCGTTTTTAAAACAAATCCACTTTTTTTATCACAACTTATTTTATAACAAAAAAAATCTGCAGTTGTTTTAGTATTTTATAAAAAATTTAAAAAATGGATCAGAAATGTGACAAGTTTTATCTGCCACTCTTAAGATCAGAGAACAAATCTTGATCGGAATCAAAGGTATAATAATTCTTGCATCTTCCATCATTATCATCTCATCAAAGTAGTCAAGCATCATAGAAACATGTTCAAACACTTTATCTTTCCAAAAAGCATCTAATCTATTCTTGAGGGTATTCAAAGAATGCGATTGAACAACAAAATCACGCAGTGAATTCCCATCATGATTATTCTTTGCTAGAAAAATGAAATTTTGAGGAATGGGAATCTCTGTGCTCTAGAATAATAATCAGGTAAGATATCTGGACTGAGTTCCATATTCTTGTTGGCAATCTTGTAGACTGAAATCATAGCTCTCCTCTTGAATCTATACATCATAGAAAGCAAGTTTATCGTTTTAAGTCTTTCCTTGTAAGTTAAATCCTCTTCAAAAATCTTTTTAGAAGTAGCCTCTTTTAATATTGACAGCATCTTACACATGATTTGGAAAAGCAATGATGTTACCATTCTCCAATATAAGTCTTATTAGAGTTTTGTAGAGAAGTGGTGCAGTAGTAGTGTCCAATAAAGAAAAATATTTTTGTACTTGGTGGGAATTGACAAAAGCTTTGGATACTCTTTTTCAAATACTGTCGGAGAAGAGAAGTTTAGTGTTCTTAATGATGGCCAAGTCATTTTGTGAGTCAACTTTTATTCACCATGTGAGAGCCAAAGAAACACAAATAGTGCATCACTCTCGATATGATTCGCATTTTTGATTTGCCGTTCATGTCAACTTGATTATTCAATTCTTTTTTCATTTCTTCACATTCATAAGGCAATTTTTTTTCTCTGCATCATCATTCACCTTCTTGATTCAAAAAATTTCTTGAAATCAATTAAATTAGATGCAACCATAAGTGAATCTTTATTTTTCATCATCTATGGAGTTGTCTATCTTTTAATCATGGTTTTCTACCGACGCTAGATGTCTTGAAATAATGAGACATTTTAAGTTTCAGCACTGAAACAGTAAATAATGAGTTTTGTGCAACTTATTATTAAATTGAAGAATTAGTTGAAACAAGAAATTATATCATGCTTGTTATTGGATCTATTGACATGGTGTGTTTTATTTTGATAAAACACTTGTCTTACCGTTCGTAAGTTTTTTCAGGAAGAAAATTTGCGTTTGGAAAAGAAAATCTGCGATACCTCAGGATATGTTCGTGCCATCTCAATCCAAAAATCACTATGAAATATTTTATTAAGAGTTATTCAATTAATTTTCGTGGAATTAGAATGTCACGAGGAGGTACTTTCCATTTGGATTTTAAATAAATGTATCAAATTTGGAAAATCGAGAATATTTTACTTCCTGAAAATAGAGAAATGTTTCCTAATAATTC
Source organism: Nectonema munidae (assembly GCA_030549495.1). Lineage (NCBI taxonomy): Eukaryota > Metazoa > Nematomorpha > Nectonematoida > Nectonematidae > Nectonema > Nectonema munidae. The sequence continues at coordinate 256,771 of JAUIRK010000920.1, forward strand.
CTAAAATTTTGTCATTTATCTGGCATTCATTTTCTTCTTGGTAGTAAACTTAATCTCATTTCTTTGCAGTTATAATAGCTTTCCCATTTTGACTTCTATAAAACGACTTGTAAAATTCAAAAAAAAATTTCGTAAATATCTTCTTTCACGTTCTGATTTTTTTTTAAATTTCTTGACGCAATAAAAAATATCTTCAAAACATGTGCCTTTGAAAGCCATCTTACTCTCGAGTACGTGATCTCGTATTTTTAACGTCACTTTTAGATTTAACGAAAAGATTACAGTGTTCGCATGAATGGATTGAGCGATGTTTGACGAGGAATTGGTTGTTGCTTGTTTTAACGATTAAGTGGTTGTCAGCTTCATTTTCTATGTTAACAATGATATTCCTTTTAATAGCTACTACTAACAGTTAGGAATTAAAACAACTACTGAGTGTATAGATTGCTTATTCTTGATTATTCACTATGTCTGCGCTATTGTACTCGCAACGGAAATATAGACTTGGAAATTGCGAACAAATAAAGAAATCGGCATAAAAGAGCTTTAGATCAACCAATCACTGAAAAAAGAAGTCTAGGAAGGCAGAGGAAAAGATGAAGAGATTACTTGAAACAAAGAATGGAAGAGCTGGGTATATTAATGATGCAGACGCTCAATGCATCGACAAATCGAGAGAATGGATCAAAGCCCGCGACGTCCTAATAGGAGATAAGGTGTAAGCAAAGAAGTAGAAGAGAGAAATCGGTATTGAACAAATCTGACTAAATGAGATCATATAAATTCTGTGATGTGAGAACTGTCTACATAACAAAACTCATGGCAAATTTTCGAAAAAGTTCCATTACAAAAAAATCATACTAAAGTTTTTCTATGCTTTTTACACAATTTTTACGCAAATAAACATTCGTGACTCATTTGACTTTTGTCGGTAGTGATAATGAAAATGGAGTTGTCTTTTTGTGCGCCTAATATGATTCTTATCTTCATCTGTTTTAGCACGCCAATTTCGGTTCCAAGATTACTCATAAATAAAGAAAAAGTCAGTATGAATTCCTCAATATTCAGCATTCCCACAATTTCGTCCATTGCTAAAAAGAAGTAAGCCTTCATTTTCTTTTTAAACCGTTTGACACCATTGTGACAAGAGATACGCGCAAAAATAAAAATCTCCTGCTCAAAACATTTAAGATTCCATTGGAAATGGGAAACTAACTTCTAAACTAACAAACAATCTAATGATGATTTTTATAATTTTATGTTGACATTAAAACACCCTATGCTTTTTATATTTTATATGGAGGTGATTCTAATCATAAATACAAAGGGACTTTATTTGCCTTACTTTTGAATTTTTTCGTTAATTAAAAAATCCATGTTCACATTACACTCATGATTCCACCCTTCCAAACATATGTAGATTTCTATCTTCGATTAGTGCCGTCTCTTGGTGTTCGTGAATATATATATATAGTATTGTGTAAATATGATGCGGTGACATATAATTGAACATTAGTTCCGCTTTTCGTTTACGTTTATTTCTCATATACACGTAACTCTGAATGATGCAGATATATGTGATAATTTATGTGCAATTACTTCCGTGAATATTCTATTTTTACAAACTAAATAGTCTTTTTTCAATTCTAATTCGTCATTTTTAAGTCTTAAATTATGTCTTGCCTACGTTTTAAAAAGATTCCTTTTGAATTTGAATTGAATTAGGCATATGTGTGTTTTTATTAGAAAATAGCCTTGTATTTGGAAAAGTTTTATTTGAGCTCAGCGCGTTGACGATCAAAATAATCAGGCGATATATGCTGTTGATCAGAAGATTTGTTTTAAATATGCAGTAATGAACGAATACTAATTTATTTTTGTTAAGTCAACTCACATTTAGCGACTTTGATTCAAAAAATCTGTGTTTGAACTTTAAAATGCTTTTGTATGAATATTTAAGTGATGTATTTTATATGGGATCATGCGATGACGGCTGCTTGAAGCTCGCCGAAGAACTTGGCTGGAAAGAAGAGTTAATAAAATTTGCTCAAGATAAACTAAGAAAGCTGTAATTCCCCTTTCAACAACTTCTTCTTTTCTCCTTGATGTTTGTTATAATAATAAATTGTTGACAAAAATAAATTATTTATCATTTGCATCAATACTTGTGTATGCGTTTGAAAGAAGTTTTCACTTTCAGTTGTTCTCAAACTGGGGTCTCGGATGACATATGGGTTGTGAGTGGTATGCCGCTTTTTAGTTACATTCATGTAACTTTTATCGCTTTGACTGCTAAGAAGTGTTAGAAAATAGATCACTTTTTCACTCGTATAAATGGCGATTCTTCAAGAGCTCCTTTTCCTCTAAAGAAGCTACACTAATTTTTATCTTAACTTGCAAAACTCTTCAGCATCGTTAAACATTTACAAACACTTGTAAAGAATGGGAAGCACATTGATTGAAACAAACTTGATTGCGTTTCGAATTACGGTGTAAAAAATACGATTTTGATCTTTCGTAAGTTTTTTTATATCGAACCGATGAGATCATGTCAAACCCTATTATTTTAGTGATAGCATATTCTATTATTTTTTTAACCACAAACATATGTGTAATGTAATCGATAAAAAATAACCTATATTATATATATACATCTAGAATCGTATCCAGGGAGTCTCAAAAGAATTCTTAAGCCTTAAATTGTCTTTCCTACAGATGACGGATGAAAGAAATATTAATATAGAGAGATAATGGGATATAGAGATTTTGGAACCCTGTTGCTAATACGGTTTTATTTTTAGCCAGCTCTTTTCTGCTTAAGTGTGACATAAGATTTAATTTTACAAAAGATTGATTGGCAAATTAATATACTTACTCGATTCTTCAAAACTGTTTCTGCATTTTAATTTTGAAATTATGAATTTTTCTGATGCATATATCGGATTTGATGTTTTTGAATTGTACTTAACAAACGCTATTATTTCAAATTTATTTCACAACAACAATAACATATATAAAATTGATAGAAAAATCATGTGTGATTCACCTTATTTCGTTTTGATTTTTTTTCTTCAGAATTTCGATACGTATATCGTATTTTTTTATTTTGCGGCACGAAAAAAAGTGAAGTTTGGAAATACGAAATTCTTTTCGAACCGTAATGTATGTCGGCCACACTGCATATGACATGAGGGTTTCTTTATCGAAAACAAAAATAGAAGATCTCAATTGAAAAAGTAAACAAATCGAATTAAGATTCGGTATTCGTCTTATATTTTATGCACCATTTTTTTGTAATACTTTTATTTTGTTGTGTTAAAATTTATAAACTTTAATTCATATCATTTTTTTGAAAATCATTACGTCAAAATTTAGTGAATTAATTTGAAAATTGCTATTCTTTTTCGTTCCATTCTGAGTTACTATGGTCACACCTAGTAACAGACGTTCCTCTTATATACAATATATGAGAATGGTTGTAATTGGTTCGATTCTACATTAATTTGATTGATTAAAAAGAAAATATTTTTGCATCCAATCAGATCAAAGAATCTGCTTAATCTTCCCTCCCGTTGCAAAAAATAGAACATAGCATTTTATATATAGAAGGGCGCTTTAGAGTGGCTTTTACTGAGAGGTGGGCGGTTTGTTATTTTTACCTTAATTGACATTTCTCATGTTCACAAATTTATTTATAATTTTGAAGTTTATTCAAAACTTTTAGAATTAATGATACCAAGGAAATGAAAATCTTTTGCTTTTAAATATATAAAATGAAATTAAGTTGAATAATTTTGCATATCAATTTTTTTATCTGGCAAACTCTAACACAATTTTAATATCTCACAAATCCTTTTGTCCAAATCTGACCATATGTGCTCGCTAGATTCACAGATCGTGGAAAAACTTGCTGTTTGGTATACACAAGCTTCTGTGAGGGCGATAATGGCATGCCAGCGTCCATCCTTAAGAAGAAAGTGAAAAGGACACGAACGATGGGAATAATTCAGCACGGCTCTTTTTCCTCCAACCTATCATTGTTCATGGCTGAAAATAACTTAGCCAGAAATGTAGGGAAGCGTATTCTTGAAAACGGCATCGGTCCTCCCATAAATCACCTCAACTTAGAAAGTTGACAAAATTGTCTGAACCATATGCCTTCATAATTCGTGACTTTCGATACCTGCATCTCTTAAAATACCATGAAAAATTAAAAATTTTGATATTTTCTAACCTTATAATTTAGTTTGTATATTAGTAGGTATTACCTTGAAAAGTTATAATTATAAAATCAGTTTTGAAAACATTTCACTTAATATATTGAATTTTTTTCAATAAACATGCCTACTTTTTAGAAATAGTCAATCAAATTTTTGATTGATTGGAAATATATCTAATAAATATTCATTCAAATTTTACATAAAATGTAAGTTTTTATACTAAATCGGCCTTGCTGTTTTCATTTGTGGATTCAATTTTTGCATATAGCATTTGAAAATACCTATGTCAATCTACAGAAATATTTTGAAAATTAAATAAAATATCTGTTTTTATACCAAATTGACGATTTTAGTTTCTTTTCTGTGCTCGGTTTTGTATTTTTGCTTTTGAAAATATCTGAAAGCGTCATTTAAATTTGCGGTTTACGTCTAAAAACTGTCACCGAAAATATTTTTCTAATTTTAAATAAAATATCTGCTTTTATACCAAATTGGCGATTTTAGTTTCTTTTCTGTGCTCTGTTTTGTATTTTTGCTTTTGAAAATATCTGAATTTCTATTCAGTTTCAAAAGCATAACGCTTTTATACCTATATTGATAAAAATCGCTACTTGATTGGAAATAGTCAATTAAAATTCTGATTAGTGATGAAATTCTCTCTAAAAATGTTTCCTTTAAATTAAAAAAATTGATTTATACTAAATCGACTATGCTTATTTTATTTTGGTACTCCATTTTAGCTAATACGGTTAAAAAAATATCTGGAAGTGTCAATTGAAATAGTGATGTATGCCTGAAAATAAGTTTTTTTTGAAAAAAAATTTTTCTTAAAATCCTTATAAATTGTGACACAATTTTAATATCTCACAAATCATTTTGTCCAAATCTGACCATATGTGCTTAAATTAGTTACATAGTTTAAATATATTTTTATTTTTTATATATTTTGGCTTATAATACTTTATTTAAATCATGTTGAGTATAAAATATTTATTTTAAAAAAGAAAAAAACACATGAATATTTTGAAGATTATTATGAGAGGAGGAAGGAACCTGAAAACAATTGAGATCAAGAGAAATCATTTTAAAAAAGGTATGTATCTTGACCAAATGGTTTACCATGTTCCAATGAAAAATGTTTAAATCTATAGCTTATCAACTAAGATTACAAATATCATCTCACTAAGGTGGATAGGAAAAACAGAAAATTTTGAATTGGTCAGATTTATTAAAACTGTCACAGATGCCAATATGAGCATAAGATTTAGTCATAATTGAATTTATCCATCTTTTCTTTTTGCGTGAAAGAATGAGTCTTTTAGATGATGAAGCTGGACAACTTTTTGTAATTGAACAAAGAACATCATCAAAGATTTCATGAGAAAAAAACTTTTTAATCTATGTCGCAATATCATCTGATAAAAAAGATTCTTTAATCGGAAAGCTTTGAGAACGGATAAAATCTGTTCAAAATAAATCCTTAGAAAAGCTTTTTCGAACACATATTGCAGAAAATAAATTTCTGATGAAAGAAGAACTACCAAGAAAGGATAATCATAGAAGGAATAGAAAAATTACATACTGTATAAAAGAAATGTCCATGAGACTACCAGCCGATAACGAATTTATAGTTAATGCCTCATTTACGCACAGCTGCAAGTAGAATTTATTTTAAACTTTTTATATTTGACATTGATTGATAGGTTTGATCGATTATTTTGAAACGTTTGATTTTCATAAAAAAAAAGCATTACCACTAAATCCAGCAGCATACTTGAAAATGTAGGGTGTATACTGTATATGTGTAAACAAATTTTTTATATGTATTTCAATAAAAATTTTATCTTGTCATGAGCTGTCATATTCAAATCATTTTTTACAAGTTTGATGAATTTTTATAAAAAATGATCATCACCACTAGATTAAATTTTTTTGTCTTTTCTCCACCAAAAAAATGTTTACATAATATTACAATTTTAATATGTAAGTTATCCAAAAAAACTGTCTTACTCCAGAAGTCAGAGAAAAACTAATGTTTATAAATTTTACCTATATTAAAATAAATATTATAATGAAATGATATAATCAGTCATTTTTTTATTTTTGTAAACAAACTATTTTGAAAAAACTATTCTACTTTTTTTCAATTTAAACGCTGTTATAATTTTGAGAGTTTATTTTAAGCCTTTTCAAAACTACAATTAAAATATGTGTGGGAATCGGTATCCTTGATTGTAAAAAGCCAAGAATAAAGATCAGAAAAAATTTTGGAATCAGTAGAACCACTATTTTCTTCAAGCTCTCTTTTGATAGTCTGCCGTTTTGCGTGTATTTTTTGTGTTAAGATGAGTCGTTTTTAGGATTATGATTTCGTATACACTAGGGGTCGACAAAGTGGTCGATATCGACCCCTGGTGGTCCATAGCAGATCTTTAGGGGTCGATAAGATAGGAAAACGCACCAAATTGTTCTATGCTTTTTTTACTTTAAAGTAGTAATAAATCTCCTTTTTCTTTTTAAACATAGTTTAGCACATTTTAGAGTGTATGATATATGAAACATTTTTGGTTTCTATTTCTCTCTTAATTGTTGACATTGATTAATGCTTTTATGAAGCATTTCTATGTGGGGTGGGGGTGGATTTGAAGGCAAATCTTCTATGAAGGGGTCGATGGGTAAAAAAAGTTTGCCGATCCCTGGTATACACGAACGGGGCGTGAGTAAGGTTAGATGCTGGGTTTCAATAGCTAAAGGTCTTAGGTTCAATCCCGCACCAAGCCTACACACTACTTTTATACGTTTTGCGTGTATCCAAAGCCATCGGGTATGACAACACGCATGCAAAGCCAAATTTTATCTAAAAAGAAAAGAAAAACTTAAAGACATTTTTGTTAAGTTTCACGACTTCAAGTAGATTGTGAGTAACAAGGTTAAAGTAAACGGCCGGTCACAATGAAAAGAAAATTCAAGTTATTCTTTGCTGACAGTCCGAGTTTTTTAAATGGAAAAGGGAAGAAAGAATGGATCTTCTTCTTGTGTATAAATGCTGGATGTAGCCCCAGGTGGAAGAGTATGCTAAGTTCTGGAAGTTTAAAAATTCTCCGATAACGAGATAATAGAATGCTTCAATTCCCAGGATGACAGAGAAGCGAGACTCCAGAATAAACTAAAGTATTCTTCGATTGTGGATCCGAAGAATTTTAATGTAAAGAGAAAGCGACTAAGTGATTATAATTTCTGAGTAAATACGAAATCAAACGAACCATAGATCACGGCAGTTAGTTTGGGGAAAATGTTCGTTGTGGAGAGTAAATTAGACGATAACAGAGGGTATTTACCAAAAAAACGTGTATTGGCTCCTTTTTCTAATTTCGCTGCCTCAAAAGAAGAAGTAGAAATTCTGAAAAAGATGAACTTCATAAGGATGGCGAAGATGTTTGCTTTCACTGCTGAAGACGTTTCCTTGTACATAATCCAGAAGTTCGTTGAAGAAGAAACGCGGTTAGAGTGAGTGAAAATGAGTTTTAATTTTTCTAATAACTCAACTTTTGAGGAAAGTTAGCCTTTCCTACTTTGCTCACAAACTTGAGGAAACTAAGCCTTTCATACATTCCTCTAAACTACATTTCCCACAAAAGAATGAATCAGAATTTGCATTCATTGAACACTTTCTTATCGATTCTTACTACTGTCTCCTTTTCATATTGCAAATCTCGGCATAGAAGCAAGCATTGGACTTCCTTACTGGAGGGAACAGGGTTGTCTATATTCTGGCAAACTTGATTTTGGTGAATACTCCACGGTACCTTTACAAGCAGGCTACAATGAGTGTGAGGAATCTTTGGACATTGCCTCAATTACATTGTCGAACGCACTTTGCGATGTTTAAGATTTACAAATGGTGAAGAGCCTTTCATATTATTTGATTAAAATTTCAAAATTCGGTTATTCTTTAAAATAAATGAACTAAAAAAGCTTCAAGTATGAAAAAAAAATCTATAAATTCTTTCAATTTTCTGTAATATCTTTTATAGTGTAGAACCCTTATAAATTTAAAATTAGTTTTTAGAGACATTTACGAATTTGAAAAGTTTAAGGATTGGAACTTCGAAAAGCAGAATCGAGTGAAAATGCTCTGTTTCTGAAAATCTAGTGGGAACGAAAATGATAATTTAAGCATAATTTTTTCTTCCTATTCAAAGACATGTCCGAGAAAAGATAAGTGTAGAAGGAAAAGATTTTAAATGATATGGAATCTCCCTTCACTTGATTGATACAGTCGTGCTTGCAAACTGCGGTATCTCATTTTTTGACTGCAACTACGCATACACTGAATGAATTACGAGGACTTTAGTGTTTGCAGCTTATATGTACAATGTACGTACATGAATGTGAGATTAAATTATATGCATATCATAAGTTTAACATAACACCGATGAGGATTTTTGAAAGAAACATATGGGTGGGAGAAATTGTGAGAGTAATGGCCCATAGAATAGGTTAATTTCAGCACCTAACTTTTTCCGTGGTTGATTTTATTCACTTTATACACCTTAAGAATTTCTATCCCATGAATGGAGTCTTTATACAGGAATTTAAATATTTTGCAGACTAATTGCGATTATAAAAAATCAAAAATTTTAGGTTGTCAAGACAGACATCTTACCAAATTTTTTTGCTCATCTCAGCGATTTCAAAAAAATGTGATCTTCTCACTGTGACGGGCACATCTCTTTTTGTTCCGCCTTTTGCATCTCTTTCTTCGCAGTATGTACTTTTCTTTTATTTCGGAAACACTCACTTTCTTAAGTGTAATCATTTCACGTAATTAACTAAAATGACAGTCCAGTTATTTCATGAAATCCCTAGGAATTGCATGAAAGTTCTGGGAGAGTAAAATACTGCAAGGGACAGATGTTTTCGCTAAGCTTTTTAGCCAGGTGTGCGCCGAAAAGTTATCCTTTTTTTAAAGACGATTGCCGAAAAAAATATTAAATTTAAGGTCCAACGCCCATTTATCTAGGATTTTTTAGAAACGTGCCAAACAATCAGGAAGAATCGAATCAATTATTTTGAAGATTTCTCGAATAAATTTGGGATATTCAAATGAACTAGCCAAAATCACACATCTGATTGGATGGAAAACATACACATATGTTGAGATAACATTTTTTCATTTTCACTAAATTCTATAAATATTTACATACTTAATTAATAATTTTTCTATATTGGATTATTATTGTTCCTTCTCCTCACTAACGTATATTAGTGAATGCTTGCATAACATTGCCCATATCTTTTCCAACAAAGAAGAAACAAATTATCTCTTTTCGCAATCTTGTATTATAGTTGAAGAATAGGGTGGGTTGACTCCGCGAAATCTCATTTTTCATTGTATAAAACTCAAACATTTTTATCCATATTTCATATCTAAGAAATTGGAGTAAGGTGAGTTGATGGCAATGCAAATAATAATCTACAACTTTTTTCCTTACAATAAATCTTGTATTTTAGTAATAAAGTTTGAGGATGAGAACTTTGAAACCCAGCATCCACTCCTAAATACCTACTTCTGAAAGGCTAGATGGCGTTAAAATTCATAATTCCGCAAAAAAAAAACAAAAAAAATTTCGTTTTATTCAACAACATATTTCAAAAAAAGTTAAGTAAGTAGAGGGAAAGGATTTCAAATGATAGCGAAAAGCCTTTCACGTGATTGATACAGTCGTGTCTGCAAACGGTGGCGTATCTAATTTCTTGTCTACCACTGAAAGAAATGGTAATTATTATTATCAGAGTATTTTGTGTGTGTCTCTCTCTCTCTCTGATGAACATGAATATCACGACTGTCACATGAAAGGTAAAGGCAAAACCTTAGGGTATAAACACGTGATGTAATTTCTTTCTCACAATTCTTTTTCAATTAAATGATGATGACACAAACTCATTTTTCCTCATTCAATCTATAAGGTATTACTACCACCACAAGATAAGTGAATAAATCATCAGCATCACCACAAGATATTCCATTTTTTGAAGTGGCACTAAATAGACACTCTCCTTGAAGGACATCTTCTGAAGCAATTTCATGGTAAAATTTGTTTTACGCAACTCACCTATTTTCACATACACACAACGACCAAAATATTGTGATCCAATTATAGGGATCTTTAGCAAAGTGCACACATGGTTATGGCATAGAGACATTTTACAATACTTACTTTTGTGGATAAGCTTGCTTCCAGACTTTTTCCTTCAAAAAGGCGTTTATTTTACTAGTTTTTAAGCTTGTTCCTTCTTTCAACATTTTTGACATGACTGAGGGAAAAGGGGCAGTCAACTCGTAGTACTTTTAATTTCACGAAAAGAGTACAACTTGTAATAATGCCCACATTTTTTTCTGGCTAAAATGATTTCGCGCCACATTTTAAAATTTAAAAAAAAATCAAAATTTTCAAGAATAATTGCCAAATTTTGTTCAAAAGTAAGTGTTAAGTCCTTCCATTTTTGGGATAAAAAATTTATGCTAAAAAATGGTTGACCGTATTAACAGTATTTAACTAAAATTATGCGCATTTGAAAGAATTTGGTGAATTTTAACTCTTTCAGAAACTGATTCATCAAATTGATTTTTATAAAACAATGATGACATTTGTCAAAAAGGAAGTATCTTATAGAAGTGATTCACTTGCAAATAAAAAAAAGTTTAAATAATTGAATATTAATTATAGTTAAGAGTTTGTTATGTCTTAATTAATCTGAGAAGATAAATAAATCCAGAAAGTTTGGTAGGTTTTTCGTTTTTAATACTAAAAGTTAAAAAGTAGACCAAATTAGTCGAAAACACCAAATTGTAAAACGTTTTTTTGCAATATTTGCCAAATTTTGGTTATTTTTTTTAACTTTTATGTTATAATGAAAAATATATAGGCTCTTGCGTTGAAATTCCTTCACTGTTCAAAATTTATAACAACTTAGACTATCATAAACATTCAACCTTATAAATTTGATTGATTAATTCACTCTGAAATTTGCTTGAAACAGGTTAAATATATTTGGATCACGTCAAATCTTGTTAAAACCTGTAATCAGGTTTATGTGAGTATCATCAATTCGAAGTTCTTTAGAATATTTTTTTCCTCTCTGTAAAATGATGTATTCATTTATCTTACTAATTTTATTATTCTTTTCGCTTTCCTCATTCTATTAGTAGATAAAATTGTGGCACATGTGGCATAAATTTCATGCAAATTTTTTTACGAAATTCTAATTTACACGAATGCATTTTGGTACTCTAGTACGAGTTCACTGACTCCTTTAAATTGTTAGACAAGATTCATTTGCAAAAAGTTGCGGCAATTAGCGTACTTATCTCTACACTTCTCTTCTGCCTGTATATACAAGAATATTTCGAAAAGGCTGGTTGTTTCAGAATTTCTCCCTTCCACAGACACTTTACTTCGTGTTGATGAATGATCAAATTTTGTCTTCAAGAAGATGACTTGATTATTCTAGTGTAGGGATGGGAAAGCTGCAGAACGTCTTGAGTCAAGTGCTGCTGTCTTTGCTTAGCTTTCTTTCTACACTGCAAGTCTCAACAATTCCGATCTCAAACATTTCTTTTCGGATTTCAATGCTGTAAGCAGGTTTTGTAAAAAAAATCAATTTCGATCATTCGATACGACTTGTGATTGATAAGTAATAAGTATTCTAAGCTTATAACTTTGTAATTTTTCTAAACAAGTATCAAACTATCTAACAAAAAAATTAACTATATACCTAATCTATAAATAGCATATACAAACTTACTTACTAAAATAATGACATTTTTGATTCATTAAACTGGCAAAGAAACTTCCACGTCTTTTGGAACATTATTTTCAATAGAAAAATTTCCATGCTTCGAAAGAATTTTTTATAATTTCTTTGATTCGTCATTAAACAGTTTGGAAATATTTTATTGTACTTAGGAAAAAAATTTTTAGTTCCAAAATATTTTAACTTAGTCCAAAACAAAAGGCATCAAAAAAGGCCGTGGGTCGTTATTGATAAGCAATTTTTTTCATAGAGCAATTATTCAAAGTATTTCTACCTACAATTTTGTGTATAGATCAAAAAAAAAATTTTTTTTTAATTTTAAAAAAAAAATTCAACTCACTCTAATATAGCTACAAAAATAGACTATGGTCAATTTCAAAGTTTTTGCATGTCCTTTAAAATAGAATTTGTTATAGCTTTAAAAAGCGGATCCCATACCTGACCCACTTGGTCAGGGAGGAAAGGGTAGAAAACAAAATGGTATTTTCACTCCCTCTTCCCATGACATGCCTTGAAGTGATCAATCAAAGAACTCATTTCTATTTGTTTATGGATAGTGGTTTCTTATTCCTGCCTTTGCATCGAAGTTTGTGTACTTTATTACAAAAATGTATTTTTTTTTTATAAAAAAAATATGACTATTTTGTCATATATAAAATGTTCTAGCGTTTGCCATACCAAATTCTTTGACAATGTGCTCTTAGTATCACTTTGAATTTTCTTTTAGAGTGAATATTACATACAAGAGATGCTTCTCTTTCAGTAGGCATTGAAGTTCTGTGCTAAGTTTTCACTAATCTAAAAGTACCTAAAAGCTCCTTTCATCATAACTCAAAAGAGTTTACAGAAATATGGGAACAAGATTTTTTATAAATAAACTTTTTTTATATTCCTATATCTATACTCTATATTTTTTAATAGAGAGAGAGAGAGAGAAAGAATTTATTCAAAATTAATTTATATGAAAAATATATGTGCAAACATTCCATGGAGGATCAAAAAGCGCGAGCCGATTTCCTATTTTAATTGTATACACATTTTGATATTCCTGAATTCATTCCAATCAAAAGCTTGGGAGATACGTAAATTTAAAAGCGGAATCAACACAAAGCTCGCCATATTAATTTGAAGACATTTCAGGGGCGCTTCAAAAAGTCGTTAACAAGGCTTTATAATGATGATCCTTGACTTATGGAAAGTCGACATTCTTTCAACTCTTTCGTTTATTCGCATACTTGACGAAGCGTAATTATTTCGTAAGCCAGTTGGCAGCTGGTTTGACATTTCTAGTGTAGCTTTCAGCTCGTAAGTTTATGAAATTGTGAAAGATATTGCCCCAAAGTTGTTTTGCTCGCTGTGAAAAGTAGTAATATTATTATTTGAATAGCAAAAAAAAGAGTAAAGTTGATTTTTACTAGCTATAAAGTTACACCATACCTCTCTAATTTGATATTTTCATGAAATTATTGGATTTATAGATGGCGTTAGTATGTTGTCTACCCCAAAATTATATAACCACATTTTTTCAATGATAACTAGAAAAGTAAGCTTTTTTTTTTAATTTTTTTTATTCCCTCCACTTATTTACTTTAGTCAAAATTTAGATCTGTCCAAACTTTCGTCTAATTTTTTTCTAACCTAAAATTTGTTAGGATTTCTGTTTTTGAGGATTCGTAGGAACTAGCGAAATATTTAGATCTATATTAGCAAAATAACAGGGTAATCTTTTTTCAGGGAAAAACTTTGAAAATCTTCCATATTAACCGTGTTTTTCGGAAACTCACTTCTATATTTAAATCTTCTTGACATCAAGATTATTTATATGATCATCATTCATCATACTTCTCTTTTTCCCACATAAATTATGGAATTTTTACCCCCCTTTAAAACTACATGATTGCGAGAATGCCATGTTTATATCTGTTCTACAAAATTTTACTTACTCTCAAGATTCAGCAGTTGCATTACAAAAATTAATGAATATTCATAACTTTGATGATGTTTTATGACGTCAAGGAAGAAGTGAAATCGTTCTCTTTTATATTAAAAAGCACAAAATAACGAAAATGACTGTGGCTTGTGACGCAAAAATGTTTTGAATTCTTTCAAAAAATGTTTTTATTTCATTTTCGCTCACGTAATGAGTGTGAGATTCGGCCCTGAAAGTTGTATATATTAGTGGCATGGAAAGACCACTGGGAGACAACAAAAGTGAGGAAATAGTATATAACAGGAACGCCTAAAATCATGACCAAGTGCAAAAATATGCATGCAAAGCAGTTCAAACAATTTCGTAGATAATGAACCTCTAAATCTGAAACAGCTTGTACAATTTATGAGCTTTAATAATAATTGAATAGTATTAAAAAATGATTTAGAAATGATAGCAAAGTTTTTTGACTCACCTTCTTTTGTCTGGAAAATAGGCTTCTAGAAATCCTTCTTTCTAACATTTATTTTTCCTTCAACATACTAATGTCAATCAGCACGTCTACTAGATAGTTGCTTAGGAATAGCACTAAGTAATCATTCTTACCTAATCCTGAAGATTTAGCTTTTGATTTGCAAAATTGTTCTTTGTGCCAATACTGATTTACACATTTAAACTATTTGTGCGCTTTGATATGTCTTGCTTCCAAAATTTGATCTTGTCTCTAAATCAAGTTTGGCATCGCTGGTATATAACGTATATGTGTAACAAACAAAGTATCTCTTTTACTGACTACTATATTTTTGATTACAAAATCCATGAATTATTATTTCAAAATCCTAATGAATGTCAAAAAATGTTCAATTAGCCTTTGTCTATCCTTTAATTAAGAAGGTGATACATTCATCACATATGATGTTTCATTGAACTTAAATCCGCAGGGCTGTGCATTCCAAAATTTTTTGTCGACTTCAATCACGTCTGCAACTCCATGCTACAAAAACGACTCCACCTCGGACTTTCAAGAAGATATAAAAGATAAAACTAAGTGAGGAAAATATTATGTTTTAGTTTTGGAAATGATTGATATGAACCATTTTACCTTCAAAATCTTCTTTTTTTAACTTCCAACTTGTCGTTTAGTTTTTTTTTGAATCCGATTAAAATTTTACGTTTATTAAATTATGGGATAAAGGTGAGCATTTAAATTGTGATAATTTTTCATTTTTTAAATTTAATTGATTTCCATTTCACACGTTCACTAGACAATATTCATTTATCTAATTATGATAAAATAGAATATCAAAAATAGTTGTAGGAAGAAGCATTTATTACTTATTTCACATTTTTCGTGAAAAACTTTCGTTCTTTTTTTTGAATTTTCAATTCTCTATATATTTTTGTACTTTTTAAAAAAAAGCTACCGTGGGGTGTTTTCATCCTGAAGGCACAATTGCACCGCTTGTATAGAACTATGAGAAAATAGGCTTGATGCGGGATCGAACCCAAGACCTTGTTGAGTTATGGAAACCTAGTATCTAACCAACCTTACTCACGCCCCCTAATAATAATAATCATAATAATCAAGCTGTTTATTATTATGTATTTAAATGAAGGAGGCATCTGTTCCTTTTCTTTAAAGCTCTTAAAAATGATGAATTTTTAAAACATCCATATCTTAAATATCATTTTTGTGTCAAATTTATTTGGCCTTTTTTTGATTAAGATAATTTTTCGCATAAAAAGTGTTGAATAAAACAGAAACAGTAAATAAAAAAGTAGAAAGAAAAAAATGGAAGAATAGAAATTGCTTTTACTGGTACGTTTTCAAATTCTAGCATCCTTTCACCGACAATTTATGACGCTGATTTTAAAATCTGAAAAAAAAATTTAGTACCGAAAAGTTAGTTTAGAATTTGTTTAACATTTTTCAGGCCTTCAATTTTAGCTTCATTTTTTATTTTTATTGTTTCTATAAAACAATCCGTTTCTCTATTGTTGTTCGTCCAACTTGAATTTGTTTTTCTTCATTTGAACTATGGTTGCTCCACACTTTCTTTTTGAGCACTTCCAATCAATTTTATCAGATTTTCACATAAACAAAAAAGGACTTTTAATTTTAAAAAAAATGATCACTACTTCATAATTTTTACATTTTTTATTTTCCATTTCCACAATTTTAAGTCTTATTCTTATGCATAAATTAATAAGAATATTGTTTATGTAGGGAGGAGTTATCTGTGACTTCACTGAAAAGTGGGGGTCAGCCTCGAGTCAAAAAAGTGGAGTTTTACTAGAATTAATAATATATTAAAAATTCAAAGTCGAACAAAATAACTCAAGTTTACAGATTTTTTTAGAGAATGTACAAATATTCTGAAAAAAAAGCAAAAATTAAAGTGTGTATAGAAGAGACGACATACTATAGCTATGAAGTGGTGACATAACAAATTGCAAACACCTTTTCCAAATTGAATGACAAACAACATTTGTTAGTTAGATGTTAGCGTATTTGTTTTAAAATAGCATAAACCATAAATCATTTTTAACTGAAATGCAAAATTTCACTCAAAGCTTAAATATCTCGTGGATAAACTTAGTTTTCCAAATGAATTTATGACAGGTACTTTGAATCTACGCGTCTTCGAACTGAACAGCTTGAACTGTATCAAGTACTTCTTTCAATTACGAGACTAAAACTTGGATTGAAGCAGAAAGAGCATTTATTCTACAATGCTGGTTTGCTTGTAACTGAAGTTAGTCTTTTCTTTTCTCGCTAAACATTATACAAGGTATTAATTTTTTTTCTGAATTATTTCAAAAGACAAAATTAAAGATAACAATTAAAACATACTTTGAATTTATCCTTTCGATAAACTACTAAATTTATTGGATAATTTGATAAATTATTGTGTGAATGTGTGATAAATACATAAAACTTTATTCGGCAGAGGGCGTAGTGGTGAGAGCGTAGTATCTCGATACAGTTGGTCTGAGTTCGATTCAGGATACTGACTATAATACTTAGAGACGTCATATAAATTTCATTTAAAATCAAAAAATTTTAAATATGTAGAAATATGAGAATAACTCGACTTTCACTTCACGTTGTTCGAGTAAATTTTGATTTGTCTGAGTTTTTACGATTCCTATGCAAACGCTAAGAAGAAGAGCTGACTAGTCGGGAACGGTAGCAGATAAGTTGTGCATTTCAACGATTTACGTCTCCCACACACTAAAAAGTCTTACTTTCACGTGAAGGGCATTTCTATGGAATGAAAGTAGAGAGACACACCACATGCATTCCATATAATGATGATGATAATAATAAGTGGCAGTGCTTATGACATCGGGTAGACACGCCTACCTCATTGTCATTCATTGCATTTAATTAATTTTTTTATATTTATTGAAAAACAGTACTAAATTTATCTGAAATTTCATGATGAGTTAGTTAGGTGCAGCGGTGACAAGGTATGACATCATTTCAACATCAAACTCCATTATACTTTTGTAAACTTTTGCCATACACATAAAACTTGTCATCTCTCTCGCCTTCTCCACTATTTCATAAATCATTCTTGTATTTTCCCAATTTTCTTCTTGCTCACATATCTCCGACAGAGGAGAAACATTCACAGCTCTCAACTTTTGATATCAAGTCATATACACATATGGTAATTATTTTTTTACATTCCCTTAAATTAGTTATATAGCGATTTTTATATGTTTTGCGATTAGTATTATTATTATTAAAGGTCAACTCTTATGAAAAGAACACTAATACTAGGGAGTAAGATTTTGTTAGATACTGGGTTTCGATAACTCAAGGTCTTGGCTTCGATCCCGCATCAAGTCTGCTTTCCTCATATATCGATACAAGCGGTGCAATTGTGCCTTCTCGATGAAATCACCACACGATAACTTTATGTTAAAGCGTATACACCAAGGGTTCTCAACCTGGGGTTCACGAATTCCCAGGGGTTCACAACAAGATTTCTAGGGGTACTTAGATGGCTGACAAAAGAAGTATTTTAAATAAAAGTAATTGCGGAATGTGAAATTTAGTGCTAGGAGTAAATTTCACCCCTAATGAGTTCCTAATGAGCTTGACAATAAATTATCATTTTGTTCATTGACAGATTATTGGGGGTTCGGAAAGATGGTCTTATAACTCAGGGGATACTTAACCGAAAAAAGGTTGAGAACCCCGGTATACACGATTAAAAAAACTATATTATTGTTGCTTTAAAGCTTCACATCTTCTACATTGATTGACTTTTTACGATAATGATAATTAGAAAATAAATTATAAGTTTTAATTTTTCAATATAAATGTTTCAATAGAGAAGACATTGATAATGGAAAATGACAATCGAATAATCACAACAAATTATACCCTCACAAATGTTGAATATCTATAAAAGTAGTAAAAGAGTGTCAAAATTTGTATCATGACTAGAATTGCGAGATGTCCCAGTCTTTCCGAATTGTTCTGGGTTTGACTTAGCTTTACAACGGAATCACAGAGGATTTTTAGAATTACGTTTTTCATTCACTATTATCTCTTTTTACCGTAAAACAAAATGATTTTTGTACAAGAAATACAAATTTTTGTTCTTAACTTTTCGATATTTATCGAGCGAATTTTATTTTTATCCAATGAAAAACATGCAGCATACCTTCAATTTACATTTATATTTTCTCTAAAAGCCTTTTAAACTGTTTTCTAGACTTTTTAAAACATTTAAAAGCATTTTTAATGAATCTTCTACTAGATTTCTCTTATAATTAGAAATATTTCTTGGAATGCTAAGAAGTGCACAAAAGTTTTTTCTTTTTTTTTTAAATATTTAGAAAAAGTATTTGAAAAGTTTTCTAAAACAAAGTCAAGAATACTCAGTTAAGAATGGAAGCTGTCAAGTGCAGTGTGGCGAATCCACATGTGAAAAAACGAAGAACATATGCCTTGAGCGTAGAGTTGGCCTTAAAAACGCTATAGCGATCATCATTGGATGTGTTGTTGGCTCCGGTATCTTTGTTTCGCCGTCAGGTGTGATAGCCGGAGCTGGCTCCCCTGCTTACGCACTGCTCATATGGTTTGTATGCGGACTCAGCGCGTTGTTTGGCTCGATTTCATATTCCGAAATTGGAACGATCATTTCCAAGTAATATTCACTCTCTTTCTAATATCAATGCTTTTGAGTATAATTTAACTTTTGACATGCAGGATATTTCGTCGGGAAAATATATATCAATCACACTCAAAACTTTGTCCAAGAATTTGCATCTTCTTGCAAATTCAATCTCGTTTTCTTTACGAAATCTTTTATCCACAAACTTAGGATGCTGTTGAGGGAGTAAAGGAGTACTGCAAAAAATTGTCATCCTTTTGATTAAGTCATTTGATGGTTAATTTTCTCAGTCAAATTTTGACAAATGGTTTTAAACTTTGCATCAATTCTCCAACGCGACCATCTTCCAATAGACAATTTCCTTGTTCCTACTTCATTTTCAGCATACAAAGCGTTAGTAATAGAAACATATTTTTCGCATCACTTTTCTATTTGCCTGTCAATTGATTTAAACGTAAAATATGCAATGAAGACTATATCAACTTTCGACACGTCTTACTTTTTGTCTGAATATCATAAAATTAATTGGTTATCTTTTATAGAACAGCTTAGGGATAATCCTGAAACCCTTTTTGAAAAAATTACTTCTGTGTTTTCTTTATTAGTGCATAAATCTCAAAGAACCGTTGTGCGTAACAACAAATCAAGGTATAACGTTCGGTTTCAACCATGGATCCAAACTGAAATACTTGAACTGATTAGAAATCGAGACTTATTATGGAAGAAAATAAAAAAATCAAAGAAAAATTATTCTTTTCTAAAGGATGACCTTGTAAGACTTCGAAATCATGTAAAAAATAAAATTTCCTTTTCAAAAAAAGAATACTATAAAGCATTTTTTGGTTACTAAAGAAGTTCAAAAGAAGTTTGGTTACAACTTAATTCTTTGTTAAAATCAAAAAAAGAAAAAATTGATAAACTTGAGATTAATGAAGGCGAAATTATATATGATAAAAAATCAATAGCTAACAAATTAAACGATTCTTTTGTTTTGCCACACTCCTCCAAATCTGATAGATCTGTATTAATGAAGAAACAAAATGACAAAAGTTTTAGTTTGGATTTTATAGATCCAAATGATGTTTTAAATGCAATAAACGAATGTAAATTGAAAATGACAAATGATGCTTATGGCATAAACCTTCATCACTTAACATTACTTTCAAATAGCTTTTCTTTTATTTTATCAAAGTGCTTCAATACTTGTATTCAGTATTCTTTTTCCCATCGGTTTTGAAATTAAATAAAGTTATTGCTGTTCTAAAAAAAGGTAACAGTTATAAGTTGTCAAATTTTAGGCCAATTTCTATAACCCCAGTTTTTCAAAAATTTTTGAAAAGATTATATATTATCAAGTTTCATCTTTTTTTATCGAAAAGTAGTATATACTTTGACAAGCAGTTTGCTTTTAGACATAACTTCTCTACTGAATTACTACACAGTTTTTTAATTGATAAAGTTTTATCCTATTTAGAAAACAAAAAAAAAGCTGGATTAATCTTTTAAAATCTTACCAAGGCGTTTGATTCAATTTCTCATGGAATTTTACTAGATAAATCTTTCATTTATGGGTTTTCTCATGCAAATATAGCTCTTTTTTCTTTTTTTTTAAAAACACAAGGCATATGTCTCTGTGGATGATACAAGTTCTGATATCAGATGTTTGACACGAGGGGTGCCACAAGGTTCCATCCTTGGACCTCTGCTTTTTGTGTTATACATAAATGATTTGCACAAGTCTTTCAGTTTTTTTCATTTTTTAATGTATGCTGACGATGTGACGTTACTTTTTGATTATAATGCCCGATATTTATCATACCAATCTCCATAGAGTTTACAAATGGTTTGAGAATAATGCTTTGACGATTAATGCTAACAAAACTAAAGCAATGATTATATCCACAAGTAATAATTTTGACCCTATCCTATTTAATAAGAGTGGTGTATGCGTTGTTGATTGTTTCAATCTACTTGGTTTAAACTTTGACTCAAAATTAAGTTTTAAAAATCACTTAAATTATCCGAATTTGAAACTTAGCAGAATAATTGGTATAATGCATCATATTAAAAAGTTCTTTCCTTTAAATATAAAATTGATTATTTATAAAACCCTCTTTTTACCTCACTTAAACTACAGTCTCATAAACTTTGCACACTCAAATATGAAGCACCTGGAAGCATTGAATCGTAAAGCACTCAAAATTGTTGTTAATTTAAATAAATTTTCACACTCAAGCCATATCTTCAGAGAACTGGGAATTGCTTAAAACAAAAGACCTCTATAATTTGAAACTTGGAGTCGTTTTGCTTCACTGTCTAGAATCTAGATCAAACCTCGCATAATCTTTTTCAAGGCATAATTAAGTATAATGAAAGGATATATTATTCTTTTCGAACACCTTCAATGTTAGTCAAACCTTCTTACCGACTCAAACTCTCCAATCAATTGGTGATGTATAAAGTGCCTGTATTTTATGAAGTCTATCATCATACAATTGTAGAAAGTTGTTCATCATTTAAAAAATGCAAAGAGAAAGTAATCTCTGCCTATCGAGAGAGAATTGTCTGCTCTAAGAAAGACTGTTTTTCCTGTAAATTTTTGTGATTCATTTTTATTGATGTTTTTTTTAAATTTTTTTTTCTATATTTTTTAATTAACTGTGTTAGACATTCCTAAAGCGGTTTATATAAACCTTTGTAACCTAACCTCATCAATGACATTTTTATCTGTAATTTTACTAATTTTGATCTATATAAAAAAATATGTATTTTCTTTTTATTAATGATCCTGTTAATGTTTTGAATAATGTTCTTCTTCTTCTTAAGTTTAAGGCAGAGTTAGTTTGAGTGCATATGGAATCGAATAAGATCTCGGCTTCAAAGACGAACTTAATTTCCAGAGCTTCAACTTTTTGTATATGAAATTTTTTATAACATTTAAAATCTTTCATATATATCATTAAAAATTATTGTAATTTTGATATTTAAATGTTCAACAAGTAAAAAAAAGTTCTTAATCATAATTCACGAAGTTTTGTTCTTGCAAAATTAAAGTACTTTACAGTATAATATTTGCAATGTTTTGCAAAAGATTGATAATGCTTGCAAAATATTCCGTACAAAAGTCTGATCTACGAATTTGTGTGGATAAGGATGAACTTAGTTAAGTGAAGTGTTTTTAATCAAGAAGGCGAAGTTGGTTCCCTTATGTCGAACTGTGAATAATGAAAACTTGGTGCTGGAGCGAGGCGAAGATCTCAACAACCTTTCTAGTATAGTTGCTAAATCCTAAATTAACTTTCTCTGCTATCATTTTAAATAATGAACATATGGCCATTTTTCTTTTTAGATCCGGTGGAGATTACTCCTATCTAAAAGAAATATACGGAGAAAAGTTTGGCTTTCTGTACCTGTGGATAAGCTTGCTCATCATATATCCAGCGAGTGCTGCTATTTTGAGCATCACCTTCTCAACCTACATCCTGGCGATCTTTTTTCCAACATTTAACACACAAATTGGTCAAGCCAATGTCCTGATAGCCATCTCTGTTCTCAGTAATATCTTCTTTATCTTTGCTTTGCAAGAAGAATTTCTTTAATTAATTATTATTAAATCGCTTTAACGAACATTTTTAACCTGAGTTAACGGAGTCAGATTAAGCGTAGTTTATTTAAATCACATTTTAAAACTTGATTTGAACAAAAATTTAGTCATTACCGCATTTTTACTTCTGTTTTAATTTCTTCCCCTTTTTTCATGTAGAAAAGGAATTAAAAAAGCTGAAATAAATCAAAAAAGAAAAAATTGAACTATCGTATATTTGTAATTTACTTTTTTCCATTTTACAAATGTTAGGAAAAAATATTTGATTGTTTTATATTTTGTACATAAAATATTAGATTGGTTGTTTCTCAGCTTAGCAGTTAAAGATCAGAGGTTCGATCCCAAAGACTCGCGATATTTAATTGTAATTATTGAAATAGCAATTATACCATTCGTTTTATAAGCTGTGATATCTCCCATAAAATATTATTAAAAGTTAAAAATACTTCCATCCATAAAAATGCCTTCTTAGTGTCATTGTCTGCGAATATATAGGGTATCTTTGTTTTTCTTCTGTTGAAGTTTTTTTGGAATTTTTTGGTGTATGTAAACTTTCAATTTTACATCTACTGAACTGGTTTCGAGGTTATTTCATCCTTAGCTTTTAAAAAAATTCAACCATTTTTGATGACTTCTTTAGATAAGACACAGAGAAAAATGAATACTATTTTTTAATTATTATTTAACTATTATTATTATTATCAAAAATTTTGATATAAAAAATTTGATTTGTTGACAAAGTTGTATAAATATTTGAAAGTTGACAAAGAAATATAATTATTAACATAAATTTGACCAAAAAAAGCAATTTACATATCAAACATTCAGCCTTCTTGTCTTTTCGTTGAAATAGTTCAAAAACTTTTTTAAGGATCGAAAAACTTCTCTCATGGGATGCAGTACTGATTCCTATTGCTAGAGCAGCTTGATACTCAAAAAATACTCTAGACAATTCTATAAAATATTTATTGAAACTACCAAAGTATACAAAGAAAAGGCTTCTTCACAAGCGCACTTTATCAGGTGTAATTCATTTAAAACTTATTTAAGTTTGAAAAATTGAGTGGAGAGGCTTGGAAAATTGAGTGGGGTGAGGGGTGGAGGGGGCTCAGGTCAAAAATGGGGGGGGGGGGGGGCGCTCAAGCCCCCAAAATAAATAGGGAGCGCGGGCCCTATCACGCAGTCCAGTTGAAAAGCAATCAAGTTATATAGCTTAGTGTAAAAATGTTTAAAACTTTCAACGCAATATTGTAAAAAAATTATAAAAAATGCTCATTATAGAAATAATTCATTTTCTAAATTGTTGATCAACTTAGTCGATGGCATGTTAAAAATTTCTTTAAAAAGTTGAAAAATCAAATATATGTATCATATTCATCAAAGAATATGGAACTTAAAATGAAAGTTCTGGGAACTCAGCCACAAAATAACCTATAAAATCCGCCTGCATATCCAAGTACTTAAAATATAAATGATTAAGACACCTCTTTCTTCCCACTTTGACTAAAGAAAGAAATTGAGCTCCAGTCTTGATGCTTTAAAATCTTCTTAAAATGTTTAAAAAAAATTCCAAGTACGACTTTGTATCGTAATCCTTTCCTTTTCAAATCTCTGAATTCTTCAAATTTCGATGCTGTAAGCCGGTATCGAGGTTAAAAAATATTCAAAATATTGCATTAATTTTTTCATATTTTAATAATTGGCAAAAAAATAGGCTGTCGATTCTCTCATATGGGAAAATGGATCTAGTAAAGACAATCAAGATACCAAGATCATCTTTACTTCCTCTATTTACAGAGGGATCATCTTTACTTAATTAAAGAAAAATTAATTTTAAAATTTAATTTTTACTTAATTTTTAAAAAAATATAATATGAAAAATAAATCAGTTTTAATGCAAATATATTTTACAATTATTATTTATCTTTACTTGCGGCATTTACAGAGATATCATCACTTGGTGCACTTTTAGACGGATCATCTCTACTTGGTTGATTCTCAAAGAGATTGCCTTTACTTCTTGATCTGGATAAATGTTAAATTGTGATCCAAAGTCAAATATTGGATTGGAATTTAGAACAAAAGCTGTTTAGAATACCTTCAAAAGTTTAAGTTCAAAGACTTCTTCGTTTAAATTGGAAGAAATATACTTAATTAGATTAAATATATATTTTTTATTAGCAAGATATTTTATTTAAAAAATTGACTTCATTACATCTGTCCTTCCACATTGAGGCTCTTTCATTTTCCTAACATTCTGTAAATGTTGAAATGTTAAAATAATGGATGCGAATATATAATTAATGTTTACATATTTATGCTGTATAAAATAGCATTTAGATTTTGTTAATTCTAATTCTATAATAACAAAATCACAAACTTTTTGAAATCAAAAAATTCCATTGCCAAAGATGGGTTAGTAGTTGACGCGTAAGCTAAGTCAATATAGATGATCTGGGTTCAATTCCCGATCCTGACGATCCTATGCAAGATTACTCTATCCTTGGATGAGATAAACGAAAGCTGAGAAAAAGTTAAACAGATATATATTATTTAAATACATTCCTTTTAATTAAATAGTTTATTTTTGATCTTTTTGTATTTTTGTACAAACTACAAATCACCACCCACAAATCAAATTTGCAAAAAGAGAAAAAAAAGTGAATAACGAGTGAAACAGTTATTCAAAAATCTGTTCAAAACAAATGAAAAATTCTTAAAGACTTTGCCATATGTAAGAGATAATGAGGAAAAATATGCTTTTTTGCTCTCTCTCTCTCTGTGTAAAAGATTTAAAATCATCACATCTATTTTTGACTTTGACGTAGATCTTAAACATTACTTTTCTTCCTGTTTCATCATTATTTCAATTTTTTTATTTTTTATTCAAAACAAATTCATAACAACCTCTAAAGCACACTTTCTTTATGCATGCTTCTTAAAAATATCATTTATTATTGTGGGTGTTGTTTTATTACGTTATTTTATCCATATTTTTAGCTACTTAAATAAATGGCCATAATTAATCTAGCAAAGATATATTATAAAAATTTTAAAAAATTCTAGAATTTCAAAAAAAGTCACTTGGATGTTAAAATTATGTGTATTTAAATGAGATACTAATATTTCGCAGAAAATATTATGACTTATAGTCTTTGGAAATAAGATTTGGAAACATTAAAAAGACTGGTAATGTTAAAAATATGAAAACATAGGTAATTAGTGATTCTAAAAGACATAATACAGCTGTTGTATTCTCTGAAGACTTTAAGCAAAATTGCAAAAAATTAAAATATATTTCGCCCCCAACCCCCCCCCCCCCCCCTTATAAGAAATTTCTGGATCCGTTACGTAATTTAAAGATTTTAGCAATAGCTTGAACTGCTTTTGTAAAATATATTCTTTTAACGTTAGTTGGTTCGTAAAGACATTTGCTCAAAAAAAAATAAGATACAGATATGTTGGCAAAAGTATTGATTGTATTTTATCCAATAGTTATTAAAATATCAGTTTGAAATATAAAGAGAAAAGTTTTATTATTTTGCATTTACACCTTTTTCCAAGCTTTGACTAAAATATTAATTGATATTTACTGATATTTAAAAATAATAAGGATAAAACTTTTAAAATGCATTTTTTTAAAAAAATCACATAAAATCTTGATCAATATCACCGAAAGTTATTTTATATCCGGAAATAGGGCAATGGGAAAAAGCTATATATCAATTTTATTAATGCTGATGTCATAGATTACTTTTTTTTGCAAGACTTACTTACACATATGTTACTTAAGTTCTTCTCTCTTACGTGAACTGTTTGAGTTCGAATGCAGCAAATCACGTTCAATTCATCTTTACTCTGGCGAAAGTTTGCGGAATCCTACTCATCATCTTCATTGCACTCTTCTTCATCATTAGAGGTGATCTTATTTTTCTCTCCATTTTTATTGGAACACGAGAAGATTTCGTTGGAAAAGGAGTTTCGTTGACAACCATATTTAGTTAGGTTATAGTTGCTTTTGCTATCGACGCAATCTCATTTTGGCTCTTGACAAAATTTCTTTTGTTTATCGAGGAGATCTGATGTTGAAAAGGAATTTCTTGTAACGCTAATTTTATTTAACATTCTAAATACAAAAAATAAAGCAGAACAAATACTATACAAACTATTTAAGTAAAAATAATTCAAAAATAATATATATTATCATTAGCAAAGTAAATAAAAATTAAGCATACATATATATATATATATATTTGATGGAAGAATTTTTCTTTAAAAATATGTGATGCTATCAAATTTTTGTTCGCATCACGACAAAGATATTTCAAAAGAAGTTTAAAGATTTTCCCACTACCTTTGTACAAGCAGGGCGTACTATGGGTGAGACAAATTTTTGGCCATGATGAATTCTATATTTTTGTCTTTATTTTTTTTACTATGAATCCTTGTGAATGGGCACAGCATGGTTTGATAATGATATAATTTGCAATAGCATAATTTGATTAGTAATAATATGTCATAAATCTATTATGATTGGTTCTTCAAAATGTCAATTTTATCATCATCATTCACGCTTCATAAATTTGTTTGCGTTTTGTTCTTTGTATGCTTTTCCTTCAATAATTTTCACGAAAAGTCAAATAGACTTTTCTCGATATATTTTCCCAAATTACTATCATTTCGCAATTTTAAATATTTTCATTTCCATTTGCTTTGTCGTAAAAATACCGTAAAAGTATACCGTAAAAAGTACGTTAAAAGCTAAACACAAAAATTATCCCACTTTTTAGTTAGCGTAATACGCGTGTTTTTAAGTAGAATGTCAAACGTTTCATTTTAAACACTTATTTTTGGAAGTCTTCGCCGTTTTCAGAAAATGTTTAGAAAGAACTAATAAAAGAGAAATTAATAATGCAGAAAAAAGATCATTTTTTATTCCAAAACGAACAATAAAATCAACTAAAATCTAGAAAACGTTTTTCAAAGCTTCTTTCAAGTTTGTACCTTTGAAGTCCGCGGGTCGTATCTTTGAATAAAATTTCCAAGAAGAAGGCAAAAATATCTCCTAATTCTTTGCGTAATTTGGATCAACCACATGCAAAGCATCATGCGCGAGATCACAGTTTTTTATATATTGTAAAAATGGCAGTATAAATTATGGTAACTTTCACATTCTCGTTTATCAGAAGTTACAAATCTCTTCAATTTTTTGTAATGATGTTTCAAATTTGATTTGCTTTCTAAAATTTAAAACTGTTCATTTTTGTTTTATTTATACTATGATAAACAAAAACATATCGAAAAACTTTTAATCCCAAAATAAAACAACGTTGTTCACCATCACATTGTAAAACTGCTGTTTATAATGCAATAAACAATGAATAATAAAGTATATATACATAGGTCGATAGATGGTAAGGATTCTCTTGATTCGGAATCAAACAGAAACTAACTGCATCGAGACCTTATAAAGACTTATGAGAGTATTCTAAAAATGAGATATTCTTTCAATTATGTTATTATAAAAATTCAATTAAACATATGTGTTTTAAAAATCATTCAGCTACATTTGTGCCACCGTTCATACAAACTTACTTACAATAAGAACATCCATTTATTTGAAAGTCCTTAAAATTGTATGCCAGACAATTCACCCCCAATAACTTCAAACATGAGACACACTCATTATAATTAAATTTGTTTTAGCATTATCATAGCAGAACACTAATTGTATTTGAGAAGCTATTTTATTCTTTTTATCACATTCTTGTCTAAGTTATTAAAGACGTGTAGACAATTTAATAACGTGTAAGGATATAAGGTGTAGGTAGACATATGGATTTTTAACTTTCAGAGACAACTACTCCTTGCAGAAAGACTAATATAAAAATATTTAAGGAAAACGCTCTTTTCATTCAAAAACATTATAGACTGGGAAATTCTGATCTAGACAGCCTTAAATAATATCCTGAAAAATTTCTATGCATATTTTTTTAATTTTATGATTGACAAATATTTACTCTGTGTCTCTCTAAGATTTTTTAAAATCAATAACTCTTTTTTCTCTAAAGTTCAAAAGAAAAGAAAATCAAAATGTTCAAATTATGAAAAGATTGAATCTGTGAGATATATCAGGAAAACTCTGTGAAAATTATGCTTAGTTTTTAGTTCACCAATAAATTTCCTATTTATTGTTTTTTATTTTAAGACATATAAAAAAATTGGTTATATACATATAGGAAAAAAAACATAAATTTGATAAATAAAGTTTTATACAAAAAAATAAAAAAATGAAAAAAAAATTATCACTGTCAAATGGTAGTTAACTGGTGTATGGAATACTCAGATAGTTCTAGTGTTAAAAAGAACAAAAATTTTATAATCAAATGTGAATAATTCTTAATCATACCTACAGGGCTTCATATTTGAAAGTGTTGTAAAATTAAACAAGAAGAAAAGAGGAAAAAAATTCCATTGAAACAGCTACAGAATTTTCATGAATATTTTAAAAATTTTTAAATGATGTTATATTTGAAGAAAACTGTTCAAATTCAAATTCAGTTTATCGAATCAAAACACATGTTCTGTAGTGAAGGGTCCACTTTAAAAATTGGTAGGTGTTATATATAACCAAGGAAAGTAGATGTATTATATACTAAAAAGAATATGAAATAAATAAATTTAGATCAAAAAGTAAAGTCTTTGAGTAGGTGTAGAAAAAGATCATGCTTAAATTTGAAGTAGGATGTGGTAAGTCTTAAAATTCTGGGTAATGAAATCCAAAGTTTCATTTATTAAAGGAATATAACATGACCGAACATAATTTATTAGTGAAAGTAGGCAGAGTCTGTTAATTATCGCATCTGAGTAAAGGAAAGAAAAAGAGGAGAATGCGATGTTTAGCAGAACTCAAACATGCTGTCTTTCCAAAATTGATCCACTTTGTTCTTGAAATCATATACGTTTGGAGCATTAACAATATCATCGGGAAGTGAATTCCAATAACTACTCATTCTTTCAGAGAAAAACTTCTTAAATAGGACTTTTTACAAAACGATTTCTGACATTTTTGAGAGTGGAATCTTTGCTTTCTTTTTGAAAAATCAGGTAAAATTCTAGAGTTGATGAGCATCTTTCCAGCAAGGATATTATAAACGGTAATCATGTCTCCTCTCTATTTGAAACGATAGAGTAGGGAAGGTGTAGATTTAGTTTCATGAGTCTTTCCTGGTAGCTTAGGTCTTTCAAACCATGAATGTCTTTAGTGATACATATATATGACATTTAGAAAAGTGATTCTTAGAGAGATTATAAATGGGATATATAACTTTTTATAATTTTATCTTTATAGATGTAGAAGTAGTTTTCGTGAATTTTTGTCCTTTTGTTTTCCAACAATTTCTCGCGTATTTAGGAGAAAAGTTATTATCTTCGGATCTTTCGGAAATGAAATATTTTTCATCTTGCTTTAAATTTGAGCAAGAAAAAGTTTGCATTGAAGAATAGAAAATTAACTTTCCAATACAAAAAATTTGCTACGCTGTCAAAGTTTCCTAAATAAATAAACATCAATCTGAAAGATCTCAAAATGAATCCTTATACTTCATATACGACTAAGAATTAAAGTAGGTAGTCAAGAAAAAATTTCTGAAAGCTCGTGATGAAGAAGTTGGCATTTTTGATTAAAGCTAAATTTTCTAAAGAAGTATTATATATTTTTTTGATCAAAGGATTTCTAATTAAAATAAATACTATGAGAGTTTCTTTAATGAAAGTAAATTTTTTTTTAGATGATGTATGTATAGAGAAAGAAAGTTAAAATGACGATTTGATTATAAAAATGAAATATTTCAAGTGAAAATATAATTTACTTTCATAAGTAACAATTAAATAAAAAATTGATAAATCCCGGAAAAAAATTATCTCTGGAAGCCAAAATTGTTTAAAAAAAAATAGTGCAGGATCCGGGAATCTTGGGAAATCAAGAAAAAATCACTAATGTAGAAATCAATGGAAATGATTCCTCATGAGAAATAAAAAATAGAAAAAAGAATTTCCACTTTCTTCCTTTGTATGAAATAGACGCTCCGTTAGATTCTCAACTTCCAGTTCTGTTAAATTATTCTTGCCTTGGATGCAAAATCAAGAGTAGCAAAAATTTCAATGTTCCAAACATAAATTGGTTGCTTGTGTAAGTCAGAGCTTTAAGTTAGTGTTAATTGCAAGATGTCAGCATTACAAAAAGTAAAATTTTTAATAATATTGCGAAAAGTTTACGTTTTAACCCTTTCATGCCATATGTGACACAAATCTATCACAAAATAGAAATCGTCTACTTTAACCCATTTACGACCAATGTTCCTATTTTGGAACATAAGTAATTTCATCTTCGACTGCTTTTTTTAATGTCTTTGAATATAAATCGTCTGCGTTTTTTTAGATATCGTCTGCTTTGCTTGGTCTTAAATGGGTTAAGTCATATGAAAACTCTTTCAAAAAGATTAGTAGGTGAAAAATCTGAACTTTAAATGCTTATTAACGCAATATAGTGTGATTTAAAGTCATCCTAAAATGGCAACCATTTTTAAATATACGTAAAGTTCATTCACCCTTCTTTTCTCTTTTTTGGAAGCTGGCCAATCAGGCCACCATACTTTGTATCCTATGTTTCTGACAACGAATCGCGTGTGCGCAAATGTTTTCAAGGCACTTTGGTATTTAGGAGAATTTGGCCACTTGTCAAAGGAGCATTTCTTTGATGGCGGTGCAACATCCTTCAACTCGATCTCATCTGCGTTTTATTCAGGCATCTTTGGCTACGCTGGATGGTAAAAATAAAATCTTTCTTGCACTCACATACCTATTCTGCATTATTTGTTATCCAAGGCGCCCTTCGAATTTCTTTAGGAGATGATGCAGGAGGGGGTGTGGGTGGGTGTGGCGTAGATTAGTGTATCAATATGGGATATTTTGTCACGTGACAATTCGCCTCTAAAAAAATTGTTGAAAAGTCTAGATTATTATATTTTCTTTTGTTTCAATTTTATACTCCCGAGAAGCAAGCTGACTCCCACGCGCCAGTTTCTAGCTCTCTTTCCAGTTTAAAATTAAAATTTTTTTTATTGAAAAGTAATTTTCGTCAAATTTTAAAAACTTCAGCTGAAATACTTGCGATTGGAAATGGAGTTTTATAATGCCAATTCTATAAAAACGCAGATGTTTTAGATTGTGGAGATTACGATGGAATAAGTTGCTAGAACATTCTCTTAAACTCTTTGAAAGAATACTCAAAAAAATTACGAATATCCGAAAAAAATTATGTTTATATTAGACCTCCGAAATAAAATATAAAAAAAAGTTTTTTTTTAAATTTACTTTGCATATGCTCTACAAATTTATTAAACAACAATAAATGTAAAAAAAACTGTGAGAACGCCAAAGACGAAATGTTTAGGAAAGAAGAAGAAAAGATTTTGGTTCACTTCTTTTTTACTTGGGTAAAAAATGATGCCCTTAAGAATATTTTTCCCCCTGACTGACCCTTATAAAGAG
Source organism: Nectonema munidae (assembly GCA_030549495.1). NCBI lineage: Eukaryota > Metazoa > Nematomorpha > Nectonematoida > Nectonematidae > Nectonema > Nectonema munidae. The sequence goes on from JAUIRK010000920.1 coordinate 289,030, forward strand.
TATTATTATAATTTTTAAATAGTTTTTTTTCTACTTAAAGTATAGGAAAACTTTTTTGAACCTGTCAAAAAGGGGTATACGTTAAAGTAAAGTATATTTATTTTAAAATATATGAAAATTAGCGTGTTCAGATACGCTGAATTCATTGCTGATGCTTCTTATTTCATGTCAACGCATCAATCAAAATTGATCGAATCTGTCAAAAAGTTGTAAAGACATGCTTCAGACAAATATGAGTGCTATGGAGCAGCAAAGCTCTGAAATTCGCTTATTTTTGCAATTTTCAACACGACTTGACTGGATTCAATATAAAATCGCAAGTCTTTAGTAATATTTTGTTCTGTAGCTTTAAAACATATTTTATTATCAAAGATTTTTATAATTTTTGTATATATTAGGAAAGAAAGTTAATTATTCTCTAGCTGTATTATTTTTTTCACAAAATTCTAACTCTTTTCACTCTCGTTTAACATAGCAGCACATGTGTTCATAACTGCGCAGGAGAAAAATTAGATGCATTTTCAGATTACATGAGCATCACTCTTCTAGGTGTTACAGTATTTGCCAGATAAGACAGGCTTTCATTGTCCAGCACCGTATAAAAAATATTGATTCATTACAAATTAATTAATTAAAGATAATTAAATTATAATTAATTAAGATCATGTGTTCATAACAGCGCAGGAAAAAAATTAGATGCATTTTCAGATTACATGAGCATCACTCTTCTAGGTGTTACAGTATTTGCCAGATAAGACAGGCTATCATTGTCCAGCACCGTATAAAAAATATTGATTCATTACAAATTAATTAATTAAAGATACTTAAATTATAATTAATTAAGATCATGAATATCTTGAAAACGCCAGAAGAGAAAGAATAGAGAAGTAAACTTCGCTCAAATCAAAATATTTTATACTCTTTCTAATAAAAGTAGTTTATAAAGGTAAAGATACGGTGGCGTGTTTTCATCGAGAAGGCACGATTGCGCCACTTGTATGGAACTATGAGGAAAGCAAGCTTGATTGCGGATCGAAGCCAAGACCTTGAGTTATCGAATCCAGCATCTAACCAATCTTACTCAAGCCCCTAAACTTTGACTAACGTCTAAATAAGGATAAAACGTCATTTAAAGAAAAAAATTGTAAAAAAAACCACATATGTTAAAAATATTGAAAAAGGACATATGTGCTGTCAGTAAAAATTTCTTTCGTGTTTTCTTTTATGTTATAGGCCTTTTCATTAAAAAGTGTCATAAACTTGCAATCAATAATGATGATATGATTTACAATCGTAGCAAATGTTAGCTATCTTTACAAAACTAATTTCAGAAAAATATACATCACGTGATTCACACGTAAATAATAATATAATTGAACAGTTGTTGATGATTAATTGTAATAATTATTAAAATAACTTTTTATAAAAAAGTGAGTTATTGAGTTAGATAATAAAAAAATGATAAAAAAAATTACTTTTTTTATTGAGTTTAATTGAGGTTGTTATTTATAGTTACACTCTTAGTAAGATATTCAGTTAATAAGCTTAGGTTAATTACTTTGCTTTTTGTAATAAAAGTTAGTTATAATTGGTTGTTTGATAGTCGAGTGTGATTGGTTATTTATTCATTTCTAATAATTGGTTGTTTGATATTCGAGTGTGATTGGTCATTTATTCATTTCTAATTAAATATGATTTGTTAGGTCATGAAGAATATTATGCACTCACGAAATTTTATGATTGTGAATGTCGTTTTTTACATTTTAAATGTTGGCTGAGCAAATGCGAAAAAGCTATTAAAAAAAAGAAGGAATACTCTAGAATAAGAGCGCAACCAAGGTTCGCAGCACATATGGCATCCGAAAATCTGTCATAGAGGCATGATTGACAAGCGTAATTAATTTGCAAAAAAACAAAGCCATCTATTTTTCCACAATAATCTTTTTCTCTTTCCATATAGGAATCAAATCAACATGGTGACAGAGGAAATTAAAAATCCTTCCAGGTATTTCCCATTTTGTAATATACTTTTTGTTTTGGCCAGGATGACCAAAAGTTGGAGTAAAACCGTTATAAAAAAGAATTTATAGTTTTTAAAAAATTGACTTCAAATTATTATAGTTTTTAAATTCTAGACTGAGTTATAAATGAAAAATTTCCTACGTCAAATTTCTATCTATTGACAGCAAACTTCACCAAAAGTTTATTTGAAAAAGAAGACAGTCAAATTGAAATTTTTTAATTTTTATTTCTAGAGCGATCAAAATCTATCCTAAAACATAGGAAAAATCACTTATCTTTTTGCAAATTTTATTTAAAATTTATTTAGATTTCTGAATTATAAAAAAATTTCCTGTATATAAGATAAAATATCTTTATCAGTATAATTTCTGTTTTTGCCAGCCATTCTCTCAATTCTTAAAAACTCATTTATGTTTTGGATCCGGAATTTGGAGAAAAAATTATACATATATCCAAACATTAATTTGTAAAAGAAAGGAGTACAGAAATAAAACTTTTAAAACTTACTGAGATCATGACAATTATAACAATCTTTTTAGACGAAAAGAAAATTATTCTTGAATTTTTGTGCATAAGCGAATCATAGTCCATTCAAGATCTGTAACTAGTTAACTTCATCATTTTTATATTCCATTAGAGCTTATTACACGTCTCATCGTATAGATAAATGATTGCAATTGCAAAATTAGTTTATAAAGACTAACAGATAAAAATGTGTATAAAAGAAAAAATTTTAGCAAAAACGAACCTTTTTTTTAAAATGTTAGAAAATAAAAAAAAAATTACAACTAAGTCTTTGAAGAGCAGAATTTAGATTTATTTTTCAATGAATATCTGAATATTAAAAAAAGACGATTTTCATTTCTTGCGACAAGGTTTTCCTATTGGGTAGTGGAAGTGTCAATCATATATCATGCGAATAGAGAATTTGGCCGATTCATAGTAATTGTCCAATGAATTTCTTCTGTACTTTGTGTCTTACTGATATTTTGAAGATTATGACAAAATTAATTTTTAAAAAACAACTTCAATGTTTATAATTAAAAAGTAAATTTCCATTTTAAAGGATCGACCAGTAAAAAATCATGATTTACATTAATCATAATTAAACTTGTTGGAAATTGTAAGAAAAAATTCACAATTGTTGATATGACATTGACACTCCCATGTCAAGAAAGCTTTGACGGTATGAAATTTGAGAGGGTTATGTGATATCGCTAGTTTACGCCCAAACTCCAGAACACCTTACTGACGCCTTCATTTTAAACGATAATAATAGAAGATTGGAACAGAAAGTCTGTAAGCGTTGTTATAGCATTAAAGAAATCCTAAACTTATTCTATGAATCTATCAGAATTTATCATTAGATAGATTTTTTAATTGTCTGTATCACCATCAAGGGTATAATAATCCTTCATGATTGGACAGATAGAGATATCACGATAGCGAATCGAGGCCAAGACGACTTGAGCAATACGTAATCAAAAAATTCGCCTGCCCTAGGAATCGAAGTAAAGTCTTCTGAATATCACGTATTGTCTGCGTCAGCACTACCCTAGCACACAAACACACCACAACCCAATACATATTAGTGCTTATAATTGCTCAATGCATATTTTTAATTAAATTGAAAAAACCTTACCATTGTTTTGAAACAAAATTTTAATTCCAATGCATTCTACGAGAACGCGACATTTTTCTAGAAGAGAAGATGTCGTATCCAGCATTTCTCTGTGATAAATGGAAGTATCTCTATGTGTACTCACTATTTAGATGTGTTTACTAACGTTTATCTTGTCAACTAATTCACGTTTTTCCGCACTTCTCATCAACTCCTTTGAATTTCATTTTTTGCCATTTTTATCGTTCATGTTAAGGTTTTATTTCAATTAAAAATTTAATTTTTTAAAAGATTTTAATTACCATTACTAGTTATTAGCTATTAGTTAATTCACTGAAACAAAAATTTTTAAGAAACCATTTCGCTAAAGCCGTGATTAATCTTCTTTGCCCATGCCCATAAACTAAGTATTATGTTTGTGAAATCCTTTTTGAAAGAATGAAGAATATTTTTAAGTGCTTATTTGTCTACTCTTTTCAAGAAATCTTCCGCTAGCAGTTGTGATATCTTTGACGTCCATCATCGTCTTGTACATCCTCATCAATGCCTCTTACTTCGTCTTACTGAGTCCCTACGAAATGATGCATTCAAAGGCGGTTGCCGTGGTATTCCTCTTTTTTTTCCAAACTCAATTTCATCATGTCCACGTTTTTTTACACTGACGTTAGGATTTCCTATGGTCAAAACTAAGTGACGCGAATTTTACATATGTCGGTTTTATCAGAAAAGCAATTCCATTTTCATCACCACAATGAATTTATACATTTCTACTTTAAGTTCATCCTTTTTCAATTTAAATGCTGTCCTTTCCCAATTTAATGGGTACATATTGGAATCCGAAAGGAATCCGAATGACATTTCAATTTTTCACCGTTTTCCGAGGCATTAATTAGGATTTTGGATGTCCGAGCTAACCGACCCGTATTTGACAGATTTCTGTGGACAGTTTCTTTTTGGTTCACCTGCTCTAGAGTATTACTCGTATCATACCCAGAATATTATCTGCGCATATGATCTTATGGCTTTGAAAGTCTTGCTTATTTCGTTCAATTCATTCCTCACCTGTTTGAATCCGCTATTAGTATACTGCTAGATGGTGAAGAGAGTATGTCCGAAGTAGGAAATTGCAAGAAATAGGCGTATCGCATAACATTATAATTAATTATTTCACACTTATAAACACACAAAACAATACATATGCACATTGCACATATTGACAATTTTTGAGACTTTTTGTGCAAATCGCACACTAAAATTGAAAGAATTCAAAAATTCGCCCGAATGAAGTAGTAAAAAATTCCAATATATTTAGAGTTTTTTAAAACTTTTATTTAAATTCTTCATTCCATTTAAGTTCAATAAAACCTTCCTAAATTTTTTCTTCTAGAGATTTCATATTTCAGGAAATCCGATTTATCATCCATTATCTTTTGAAAAATATTTAAAGAAGCAATCAAAGCAATTAGCATATTCCAGTGGGTAGAGACGCTGAACCTTAGCTTTGATTGGTCTCAGCATCACCTTGTGTAGCCGCCATCTTGGCAATTTGATTTGTTTGTTGTGTTTGAATTTTGCATTAAATGATTTATTTTTGATAGGCGTTCACCGAAAAAGCGTTTCCAGGCTACGGTTGGATAGCGTCTCTTTTCGTAGCGGTTTCCACGTTTGGCGCGTGCAATGGCCTGCTCTACTGCGCATCCAGGTAAAATACCACATGTGTCCAATTCCTCATGCCTTGATTGATTGAAAGCACAAGATTTATTCACGCATTTTATTAACTTAATTTAACACAGGCTCGCCTTCTCTGGAGCAAGGGATTCCAATTTGCCTCAGTTTTTAGCATTAATCAGTATCCATCATTTAACTCCTGTCATATCCCTCATCTTTCTTGTAAATATCATTTTATTCACGATTTACTTTCCCTCCAAGAGAACGACTCTCTCCCCCCCCCCCCAAACCAAATTCCCCCACTTTCAACAATGTCGGCGTTACCGTAAATCAATAATCAGTGATTCTCAACATATTTCCTCTTATGAACCCTTTTAGAACTGAATTTTTTCTTTGTGGACTGACCCCTTATTTTTTATTGTTTATTTAATATTTTTAATATGGACCCTTTGCAAAATAACGGACCCTTCTAAAAATATTATGGAGCCTTTGGGGGTCCATATGGACCAGGTTGAGAAACAGTAAAAACAAGTTTTAGCTGCAAGTTCTACCAAATCATATCCATTTTAGGGGTGTGACTTATTACTGAAATCATCTGAAATCTCAAAACTTTTAAAATGTCAATTTTTTCAAATAAAATATAAATAATTGGATGTATTTCAATGTTTTGGATATTTTGGAATGAAAATTTTTTTTTAATTTTTTTTCTATTTTTTAAATGTTTTTTTTATTGATTTTCAATATGTAACAACATTGTATTATTTTTAATTTATTTACATTTCAAAAAATTTTTAGATTTCGGTTTTTTTCGGCATAAGGCACACTCTATTTTAGGGATAAGACCATTTGGTTTGTATTTACACTGCCCCTTCTATCCTCCCTAAAATTCCACTATGAACTTGCGAGAAAAAACATTTACAAAATACGAAATTTTATGAATTTTTGAATAATTTTTCAAAATCTTCCACGAAATTTATCATTTTAATTAAATTAAAATAAAATTCTTTAATTAAATTATTCCTAATTAATTAATTAGAGTTTTAAGTATATAATTGTTATCAAATTAATCAGATGTTATTCCTTTTTATATCACTGATAAAAAGTTTTATTTCTTCAACTTTCGCGCCTCCCCTTCATTACCAAAACATTTTTTGCTTAGCACGGAATCTGCACCAAATACTCCTATATTTACTCATATAAGGCCTATTTTAAAAGTTGATCAGATGCCTAGTTAAATGTCTTCTTCACTAACTTCTCGTGCCTAACTTTTACTCTGAAGAAGAACTCAAAGAGGCTTCGATATATCAGCAAAAAGCATGCATCTCTTATCTATAAGAATTTTGTTCACGCAACATCCTTCTCTATATCTTAGATCATTTTAGTTATAAATGTATAAAAAATATACTCTCTCCTCTCTCTTGCTTCTCATTTGCAAAGTTTCTGCAACTTAAAACCAGTAGTTAGTTGCAATTTGCCCTAGTGATTGAAGTGTTATCTTATGATCCAGTGATCCCCGTTTTGATTCCCCATCATCCGATCCCTATAGGCGGTCCAATCATGGAAGATTCAATACTCTGTTTGGATTTAATATAAGATCAAACTAAAAAATAAGTAGCAGTTGTGTTATTGATATACTCAGTGGGCTCTCTCTTATACTGGGTACTCTCTCTCTCTCAGTAGATGTGGTTTTAAAAAAAGGCCTTCGAAACGAAAGAGTAGTGGACGTTTATATCATTAACACAAGACGAGTGGTGATTTTCGACTTTTTTCATAAAGATTAAAACATATGCGCGACCTGATAGATTCATGGAATGATGAAGATCGGTCCATGATTGTGATAAAATATTGCTACATGCCATAAATTCACAGATGTTTCGAATGTATGAAATTATTAAAAATCATTAAAGAATAAAGCTGATAAATGAAAACGCAATTCACAGCTCAGTGACAGTTGACCAATAGAAGAATGGCGTAGGCCGACATATTGAATTAGAATCCCACGTTGATGACTCAAGTCAGTCGATTTCGCGCGCTTTTTTTTTTAAAAACTTTTGGATTTGTGACGTCATACCTGTTTTCGCGGTATATCGCGATACCCGCATTTATTTTGGTGCTGACCTAGCTATTTTGAATGCATAGGAGCGATTTGACATTCTTAAAAGTTTTTGGTTAGAGCACGTAAACAAGTTCTAGTTCATTTTCATTTTTTTTTACATCTTTCAATGTGTTTTGCAATACAAGTTCTCTTTCTCATTTAGGAGAGGACATTGAAATTAAATTTTTGAAATTAAGATATGACGTTGATTAAAAATATTTTTCAAATTGAGTCAGCCTATTTAATCCGAACAGAACAACATTAAAAAAATTATTTGGATACGGTGAAGAGCTCAGGGAGACGAAATGGGAAATATGCCAAAATTTCGGGAGAAATATGCTCTGACGTGATTTTAGACCCAATAGTTCTGTACCTGTTTAAAATGTAGCATCTTTAAAGCGGTCCAAATCACCCAAAAGAACCTTTATATGCTTTTTGTCTCCTCAACATAATGATTTATTGGACTTCCTTTTTTAAGTGCTGTGTCTCCATACTTCTTTGCTCCGCTAAAGATGTCAGTGTTTTGATAGAGTATGCGAGTTTTGTCGAATTTACGTTCATTGCAGTCACCATCACAGTTCTCTTTTGGCTCCGAATCAAGTTTCCGAAGATTGAAAGACCAATCAAAGTAAGAACAAAGTTTCACTGCCATATAAAATTCTTTATCACACCAATTTATATCTAGTATTGTTCAAACCATTTTCTCATTTAAAAAAACTAATCTTTCTATTAGCAAATTAAAACAAAACTCATTTGTGTTAAGGTGTCTTTGTTCTTTCCTGTCTGCTTTCTCTTTGTGTGCATCTTCATGCTTATTCTCTCTTTGATCTTCGACTACAAAACTTCGCTGAGCGGGCTCGCTTTTACGGTCCTTGGTCTGCCTGTTTTCGTGATGTCCAAGTTCATCTATAAAAACTGGGAGTGTGTGCAAAGATTATTCCGTAACTTCTTATTTCCTACATTTGATGATGATGAGAAAGATGATGATGAGAAAGATGGTGATGAGTGGGAGATGATGATGAGAGGGAGATGATGATGAGAGGGAGATGATGATGAGAGGGAGATGATGATGAGAGGGAGATGATGATGAGAGGGAGATGATGATGAGAGGGAGATGAGAGGGAGATGATGATGAGAGGGAGATGATGATGAGAGAGATGATGATGAGAGAGATGATGATGAGAGATGTGTTGATGAGAGAGATGATGATGAGTGATGATGATGAACATTCATTCAAATTTTACATGCAATATACACATTATTGTAACAAATCAAGAATTGCAATTTCATTTATAAATTCTTTTTGCATTTAGAATTTTAAAATGCTAATCAATGTGAAACAAATTTGCGGTTTATTTTTACACTTTTTTATAACAAATCAGCAATGCCAATTTCATTTATGGATTGTTTTTGCATTTGCGGTTTATTTCTAAAATGTCTAAGTGTAAAATAAATTTGTGGTTCACTTCTAAAAATTGTTATCAAAAACAAAATTTGCGGTTTACATTTTAAATCTGACTAGGAAAACAGATTCAAATTTTACATGAAATACACACATTTTTATAACAAATCAACATGCCAATTCCAATTATATTGTTTTTGGATTTAGAATTTGAAAATACTTGTAAGCGTGAATCAAATTTGCAAATCAGGTGTTTTACATATGTACGCATTTTCAAGTAGGCTGAATCCAACAGTGATGTTTATTTTTTATAAAAATTAATCATAGCTGTTAAAAATTATTGACATATGACGCTTCAACTGAAACAAAAGACTTCATGATTAAATAGTTATACGTAGCTATATATGTAATTTATTTTGTCACAGAACAGATAGAATTATAAGTAGGCAAAACAAAATTGCATAAAAAGAAAATATAACTGCAAATGATATAGAACTAAAAACGGGATTTTATACAGAATGAATCGGTCAATTTAAATAAGTTTCGTGTTTGACCATTTTAAGAAAGTTTTATACGTATAATTTCTGCATAAAATTTGATATTTTATTTGCAGTATTTAAAAAAAAAGTGATGATCTCCTTTATTTAATAAAAATAGTTTAAAAAAAAGAGAAAAACTTTCGAAAATTTGTCTTTTTGATTCTATGTTTTTAATTCAAAATTTTGTCTTGGGTTCTTTATTAAAAGCAAAAATAGTACCTGCATTTACTATTGCCGTATCTAATAGATAAGAAAAAGCAGCTACTGTCCATTTTTTGGTTTTTCTGTCTGGAATAGTTTCTTATTCTCTGATCGACTATACCCGTTCCATCCTTGGAAAAATCGTGCTGTTTAAAAATTGCAAGTTTACTTTTTTCATCGTCTACTGTAATTCCTAAAATATATATGTTTTACATCCATCTCTTAACTACTACTGCTATATGCTTAAAAGATTCAACATTATTTAGATAACATTTTGATCTGTCTACAAAAAGTTTTCATCGCTTCTCTGGAAGGATCAAAGTTGATACTGTTTGAAGAGAAGGAAACCAGAGACGTTCCAAAAAAGGCAGAGGACGCGTGCAAAAGAGAAGAGAAGGACGTTGTTGTACAAACAAAGTTTTAGAGAGGCGTGCAATAAAGTGGACCGATTTTCGTCCTGGCTCACACATGTTTTAATCATGTTACATCAAAGCACTTTTTGTTGTTTTGCTCTGAAAAAATACTTTCAAATAAATGGTGTAGTTCTTTGGATGATTACCAATAAAATATTTCTATTTAGAATTGGATATCACATCATTATCGGATCACAGGGTTGCCAGTGAAGTTCTATAAAATGTATAATTCTCAGGCTTTTATATGATTTATATGAATTTGTCTACAATTTTGATCCTGTCTGCAGGGTAAAGAAGATGCAAACACAACGTGCTTTTAAAAGCATAGGGGCTTTTTTATAAAAAAAAATAAAAAATTAAGAAAAATTATTTATTTTGTGCAAGCAAAAAAGACACGAAACAAAAAATAAGAAAAAAAACAAGTAAATACAATCTCATTAATATTACTATTCTTATTATGCAGGTAAATGATGAAAGTAAATGTCGTCAAAAAGTAAATACATGATTGGATAAGGATGATGAAATAAATGATTGATTGCTGCAAATACAAGATGAAGAATAACATGATTGGTGAAGAAAATAACAAATAGAAAAATGCAGTGTAAAGACAAGATGAAGAATAACATGATTGGTGAAGAAAATAACAAATAGAAAAATGCAGTGTAAAGACAAGATGAAGAATAACATGATTGGTGAAGAAAATAACAAATAGAAAAATGCAGTGTAAAGACAAGATGAAGAATAACATGATTGGTGAAGAAAATAACAAATAGAAAAATGCAGTGTAAAGACAAGATGAAGAATAACATGATTGGTGAAGAAAATAACAAATAGAAAAATGCAGTGTAAAGACAGTGGTGAGTGACTTATTTTTGACTGTGTTAGAAAAAGCAGTGCGAGAAATGAATGATGAATTAATTCATTCACTGATTCCACTTCTGGATTAAAATAATGCAAGCGAAAATGCTTAGAAATTCTAAAATGCCTTGTCTGTCTGTTGCCACAAGAATAATTTTTTGCGCGCAACAAATTACTCTCTTTTCAAATCGGAAGAAATGCTGAGTTGTCGTTGGTGTGCGAGGTATCATGAGTTAAAAGACGAAGATATGACATAAGCTAGAGAGAGAGAGAAAGAAGAAAGATTCATGTAAAAAATGGTGTGTGTGTGTGTAGGTAAAATTAATAATAAAAAAACAAAGATTATCAAATTGGCTCAAAATGTTTGGTTTTCTTCCGCATCTTTCATCATGAGGAGGAGAAGCGGTTATGTTTTTGTTTTCGTCTGCGCCTTCTTCGTCTGCGTGTTTTCTCGGGAAGTTTGCCCGCCTCTTTGCAAGCAAGACAGCAGAACTGCTGGTAGTAGGGGTTGTGACAGAGGTCCGCCTTGACGATCAGTTTGCAATTGGCATATTGGGGGTGATTTTTGCAGACTCCCTCCTCAATCACACCTTGCTCCTCTTCTCCGGAAGAATGTTCATCTTCATAATCTCCTCCAACACCAGAATCCTTATCATCACCATATTGCGAAACTTCATCCTGATCACTGCCCAAATCCGGTAGAACATCGCCACCCTTCTGGTTTTCGTAGTCGTAATCATCTTCGTGCATCATCTGCTGGCCACCGTTCTCATCATCCGAGCCTTGTTGAACACTCCCACCGATATCTAAAACACATATGTTCACAATGCTTAAATCATTACATACCGAGTTTTTCCATGAAGACCACAATGAACGAGCAGACATTTTTCAAATGACCAGTGCAAAATTTAGAGGAACGGTTGTTGCATATTTAAAAAAAGTAAATTGCTGTTACCATGTGGTTCGCCACCAAACACCTCTAATCGAGTTTCATCTGAAGCACTGCCAAGGGAATTTTTGACTTTGCATTCATATCTCCCGGTGTCCCATTGGTTAGCTTTCAAAATAACCAAATCTTTGCCATCATTTTCGATCTATAGCATAACAAAAATATTGTTCAGATGGAAAGAACAAAATGGCGTTGTTGGGTTGCAGAGAATATGGAAATAAGGTCAACTCACAGCGTATCTTTCTGGCTCACGGTTTTCATCCACAAAATTTCCGTCTTTGTACCACTTCATGTCTTCGTAAGGACCGGAGCCTTCACAGTGCAAGCGAATCATACTTCCACCTTGATAGTCGTGCTCATGTCCATCTATCTTAGCTTGGATAGAATCTAGAACACAATCAAAAATATGCACCGTTTTGTTTCCGCAGGCAAAAAAGATGGCTTAAACTTGACAAAAATTGTTTAAAAAATAAATCTTAACCAATTGTTGGTTTGAGAGGATACACATCAAACATGCCCTCCTCTGGTAAAGAAAGAGAGAGAGAGAGAAAAGTAAAATGAAATATAACCTTGGAGTTCAACGATAGATTCGATGATCTTCCTCTTCTGGCCTGGTTCATTCACAACACACCTGTACACGCCTTCATCTTCGGGGAGAGTTGTAGAGATGACCAAATCATTGTTTTCATTCACGGAAACTCTGTCATCAAGGCCAACCCGGAACCCGTCCTTCAACCAAAAGACATAGGACGAGTCTACAGGCTCATCTGTTGGACACTCTACGACCAGAGGCGAGCCAACCGAACCAGGAACGATTCCTTGATGAATGATCACTGGCTCATCACTCACAGTTGTCACTTCTTCCTCTTGTTCATGGTAATCATCTTCATGGTAATCTTCGGGTTCTGCTGGAAACTCTCGTTGTTGTTGTTGTGAACCCGTTTTTGGCATGAATCTCGAAGCTGCGAAAAAAAATCGGGGTTGCTAGCATTAAATGAATTTGATCGCTTTGATAAAAGATCACAACATCCCTGATACATAGCAATTAATTAACGTTTATAGCGGCCATCATTTTTTCAAGTTAAAATTAATTTTAAATCTTTTTTAAACTGCGGACACATAAATTGAAAGATATATTTTGATATAATACCAAAATTTGTTATTTCATCATCATCATATATTCATTGCAGTATATCTTATTTGTACAATTCACGTATTATTTGGTATTGAGGCACTTTTATTTAGTACTTACCCCACTTACAAAAAAATAGGATATCTTAGGAATTATCAAACCTCTCCTCAATGAAATTTGTCGACTTTTCGTAAACCCCTTACTAAGATTCATTTAAACGGATAAAATTTTAATGTCCGTCAAACCGAGGATAATAATTTATTCATCATAAGCACGCAAAACTTTTTCAGATAACAAAAAGTTGTTTCGCTTAACCGTTAATGTGCGGTTTAAGTCCGTGTAGAAAAATGTTTATCCTTAGTCTTTTTATTTAAAGAATGTTTAAGATCCATGCGGACAGTTATGCTATAAATTGAACCTTTCCAGAATCACCGAAATAGAATGCGAGAGGGGCACCCAAAAAATAGCCAATGAAAAGTGGAAATAGAAGCGAAGGAATGGAAATTTTACGATTGACAACGAGTTTGGTGTCGAAGTACTCTTTGGTGTTGTCGTTGTGGGTGAAGATGCAGCGGTAATAGGAGCCATCTTTTTTGTTCACTGGATCAATGATGAGAGAGTCATCTTCGTTTATAGTGAATCTTGGATCCTGGTCTGGGTCTATGCGAGATCCTCTGTTTAACCAGACCAACTGCAAAAGAGGCATTTAAAAATAAAGTTATCCAATCAAATGAAGCAACGCATACTTCTCCATCAGGTTGATCCAATGAAAAGCGATGTGGGCAGCGAATCACAGCCCTAGAATTTTCATCAACTGTCAAAGTCTGCAAACGTGGAGGAGGTCTTGGAGTTGTTGGTTTGCGGGGTGCTGGCGTAACTGGGAGCACGTATTCATCACGATCCTCTTGCTGACCTCCAACCGAATGAGTGGGGGGAGGTGGTGGCCTCTTCTGACCATACTTTCGTTGGTGGTGTTGGGGAGATCCGGGAGAGGGCCGAGCTCTGGCGGGAGTTGGTCTTTGAGTTGGTGCGGAGAGGGGAGTTCCAATGTTCACAGTTGCAGTTCTCATCGCTGACTTTCCACCCCCGTTATCCGCTCTACAGATGTACTCGCCAGAATCATCTTCGTCCGTTTCTTTGATGTTGAGGGAGTTGTCGGGCAGGATGAAGACATTTTGGTTGTCGGGTTTGAGGAATTGTCTGTTCTTGTACCAAACGACGCGAGGAGTGGGGATTCCTTCAACAACGCACTCTATCGTCAATTCGGAGCCAGGATCTTGATTGTACTCTGTCGGTCCAGGAAGAATATTGGCGGGTGTTCCTTGAATTAAAAAGTTGTCTATGTCAAATCTCACTATAACAGATCCATTTAAGTATTACAATTTTTTTTAAAAATAAGGTTGAATTATTAACAAAGAAAATATTAAACAATTTTGCTTTTTCCCATCAATATTAATTCTATTGATGGAATTTGGCTGCTATAGTGTTGTTTTGCGGTTAAAGTTCCTTCTTCAGAATCATTTATTTTAACTAAAGGATGTGTACGATGATCTACTTCATTAAAAACCCCTTTTCTTGGCTTTTTACATGGATAAAATCTTGACAAGGAATATCAAAACATTAGAAAACTCACGGAAAACGACAGCTGGGGATGGTGTGGTTTGTGGAAACGATGTTTTTCTTGCAGGAGCTCTTTGGCCGAAAGGAGGGGGGTGTGGTTGGGCGGGGGTTTTGACTTTACTAGGGAATTTGGACTTGGCGGCACTCGGTCTTCGTGTTCTAACGGTGGTGGGCTCTTCATAATCGTCATGTTCGATTTCTTCATCAAAGCCCAAATCTTCATCCGGATGCTCCTCAAACTCGGGCACATCTTCGTATTCGGGCTTTTGCGGTTGCTTCTCTTTCTTAGCCTTACTCCCATATCCTCCATTGTCTGAAAATTGGGGCATTTTTCGGGGATAGCCTTTTTGAGCACCATTGCCATCCTCGCCTTTGCTGCGTGGGCGCGGAGCGAGCTTGTGTTGATAAGCGGAATCAATGGAATCTCTCCTATTGGGAGTGGAGAAGTCGCGCGCACAACTACACACCGGGCATCCATTCGCATCCCGTGACATGCCTCTAGGGCAGTACATGCTGCAAGTGATGGGTTTGCAAGAACTGGAAGTTGCTATAGAAGGCGTATAGAAGATTAAGTGAATTAGTGAATTAATGAAATGATGTTGTTGCCTACAGGAAGAAGAGCACTTGCTGGTGCAGTCAGCGTATGAATCAAAACTATTTGCGTTTCCTCCACATCCAGAGTAGTAGAAGGGGGCACATGTGTCTCTGACGGAATCGTAATACCACTTAACGATATTTTTATGGCAATCACCCACGCTGAGAGGAAGAGAACACGGATCTTGTGTGCGGCTGCGAATGCTAGCTTTCTTCAAATCCATCACTTTTCCAACCAATCTGAATGAAAATTTAAGCGTTATGCTGACAAAGGAAAACAAGAACTAGTTCACAAACAAAGATATTGGTGTGTAAAAAAATAGAATATGAAAAAATATTTGCTGTTAGATAAAACTTGAACTTATTTTCCACGTGGTACCTGATTCAAGAATAGAGATTCATCAGGAGTCAATGAGCGGTATTCAAAAAAATTTTAATTGAACGATCTAATTTACCATATGCTAACAACTTTTCGTCTTAAAAAAACTAAAAATTGGACTAAAACTTTTGTTCTAAATTGGTTAACATCACCACACAACCTCATAACAAAATCGAAAAAAACAAAGTGATCTCGAACTAAATAAGTTTTCAAACATCCCTCTAATTATAATAGAAAATTCAGTCATTTTTATACCACTTTTACACTTTATTCAGCTAATGGTTACCTTCGCAAACCTCCTTTTTAGGGTAAAATATCTTTTCGAAAATTTTCATCAGAAAGTGAATATTTGATATCAAATAATTTTAGATTAGAATAGGGATTTTTTACTCAAAGATGATCCCCTGCAAAGAAAATCAAAATCTTTATCGACTCTTACCGATTGAAAATTTTAAACAAAATTACTATATTTTACATTGCGTTTGTTTTATTGATCCTTTAACAACATGGGTGCTATTTTTGTTTCAAAATGTTAACATGGGTGGTGTTTTTTGTTTCAAAATAGAAACACCATATTAAAATAAAATAATAAAAAATGTGACTAACGTATCCTGTTTTGCTTTTGAATCCACATATCTAGGATTTCTAAAAAAAATAAAGGTGTAAATAGAATTTAAAATAACGAAATATTTTTTCCGTAACCATGAGCTTTTTCAAATACTAGATGTGTAAATGAACCTGCCCGGTTTTCGAACTAAAAGTAGGCTTAAATTGTCCTTGGCCCGGTTCAAACTATAAAACGGTCTACCAGACTCCTCGCCCGGATATTATAGAATCAGACACGAATTTAATACAACAACATACAGTATAAATACGGTTCGATCTGGTCAGTAGATATTATTGTCCCGTTCAAAGTATAGAAGGTCTGGTAAAAAATCATATCATTGCGCAATATTTGGTTGGTGAAAGAGATTTTTTATCAAGTACATTATGGAAAAAGTAAACTGTGAATTCGAATGGAATATGCCGTTACACTTAAGAATGTGGTTGTTATATCTTGTCAGACGCTCTCCTCAAGTTGGTATAGAAGGTTATACGGATCATAGGAATCCTTTTTTTTTTTTTTTTGAAAAAAAAAAGAATATGGCGTTTGCAGATTTTTATAAGTAAAAACAACGCACCAAAATATACATAATTTCTCAGGGTCGTTTATACAATAATCAGAAGAGAGTTCGCGCCAAAAATTGAGGTATATGCATGAATGAATGAAAAGTACTTGGCTAATGATGGTTGGTATCGACGTTTGCTGTCGTAATTTTGAGATGGACCCTTTCTGGGATGGGATGGCTGTCTTTGAGCATAAATATCATTGGGATTACGCCTAAAAACAAGAAAACGTGAATATGAAATTTTATCAATGCAACTTCGTCGAAATAAGCTAACGCGAGGTATTTTTATTTAGAGTTTCCGTGAGGGCCCCGATAAACTCTAGGAATAAAACGAAAGATCAATATCCTAAGAATCTGAATGTTAGAATACTGCTCTAACTTTTTAAGCTTAAATAGATGTTATACAAATTTGTATATAAGTGATCTGGCAAGCAATGTCACAGGAAAGACACAGAAATTAATCTTAATGGCTAAACTTGATTAATTTTCCAAAATCAATGTCTTCTTATAACACAATTTTAAGGCTACAAATAAAAATACTTTTGCTTCCTACTGTCTATTGTTTTGTGCTTACTTGTACATTCTTCTAATGATACCAACGCCTAAACCTAGGGCTTTTTTTTAAATAAAAAAATTAGTTAAATCAGTAGAAAAAAAGAATCTTTAAATATTCGCTAACTGAACTAAACTTTTGAAGCGATCCGTTATCTCCGTTATCATAATAACGAATGTTGACCTCATAAAAGTGAACTATAAAAATTAGCTATGTAAATTTTATGCAGCAATAAGTACGAAACTAGAATATACTTTGATTACTATAAGGAAATTTATTCGGAGGGGCCAAATGGGCCACCATATTGTATTGGTCCAAAATTAAAGTGAACAATGTAGCTCATAGCAACTCCAATCTTTGTGCTTATGTACTCCTTCTACTTGTCACATTTTTTGCGTATCTCATTCCAAAAAGTAATTTTTCATTATAAATTTGCTTTCTTATTACAGGTAGAAGGCCAATTTCAATTTTTTGAAAGTTCAAGATTTGATGCAGTTGAATCCAGCAAAAAAGGAATTTGAAAAAAAAGGGAGAAAAAAGCATACTGTGGGGGAGGAGGTTGTCTTTCATTTGATTTGTGGGGGTAAGGAGCTTTGGGGCTGTAAACGGGGTATGGAGGAGGGGGGTTTTGAGGGCGGCGATGAGGGTGAGCGCCATTCTTACGCGCCTTGGGAACGGCGTATTGAGGTGAGGCGCCACAAACTTTGCTGCATTCATCGCGTGTAAAGAAGCGGTTGCCATTGCCCTGACAGCCGCCATAGACGAAGGGCAAACAGCGTCTACTGCTGCTATCATAAAACCACATGGGGATTTCGGATTTGCAAGGACCAATGTCTTTGGCTAAGTCGCAGATGTCTACAAAAAAGTCATATTCCCATAAATAATTAAGCTGTAGATTTGTAATTAGTAATCATTCATGCCGTCATATGATGGCACATATGGCAAAGTAGCTCAGCAAAGCTGAAAGAAGGAATATTTGTAGGGTTACAGATTCGAGAAGTTATTAAGGATGGATGTTTTGAAGGGCTCCTGGAATACAAAGAATTAAGGGCTTGGAAGGCATTTAAATCAGTCTGCAGTGGTTTTTTGGGAAACACGCGTTCTCCAAATTACAAAAATCTCATTGATGAGTTACTTATGAGGACATGAAATGTCGAATGTCGCTAAAAATACATTTTCTTCACTCACTCCCATCTTGACTTTTTTCCTCCAAACTTGGGTGCTGTCAGTGACGAGCCTGGTGAAAGATTTCACCAAGATATAAGCAAAATGGAGTAAAGCTACAAAGGAAGGTGGAATCCAAGTATGATGGGGGATTACTGTTGGATGTTATATCGCGATAACCCTGATAAAAGTTTCAAGAAGTCGTCAAAGAGGAAATATTTTTAATCATTTTTTCGTTTTTGTCAAAAAATAATAAATTTTCTCTCATCTTTCAAAGTGTGATTCCTTTATTCAATTTAATTGATAATAGCACAAAAACTAGATGAGATAGAGAAAAACGGTAAAAAGATTTGAACTTTTCATGGTCGAAATAGTATAAAAAGTATAAGATGATGCTTGCCTCAGAAAAAAAATATTTTTTTGTAGATTAGTGTAATTTGCGTATAGATGTTAAGAATAATAAAAGAAAACAGATTTCTATTGAGCGCAAGCTTCATCTTAGTTGGAAGTAAAGCGAGCTTGCAAACTTAGTTGGAAGTAAAGCAACGTCTACAAAAATGGTCAAATTGAATGTACATTTTCGGGAAATTTTCATTCGGCCAAATGTCCCGTCAGGAGGTTCTACATAATATGACCCCATGTAATTTTGGTTAGTAATTAACCTTGGGTTAAAATTAACAGAATAAAATTACAATCATCCGCGTCCACTGAAAAAGGTAAAACGAGTGATGAAAGAATGAGATAGAAAATTACTCTGATTTCGGTATTTTCCACATTTACGTTCGCACTCTTCGCGCGTTTTGAAGTTATTTTCATTTCCTTCACATCCGCCATACCTGAAAGGCTTGCACTCGTCATTTCCTGAATTGTAGTAGTATCTTAGATGAGTTTCTTTGCAGGGACCAGAATCTTTGTCGCTGTAGCAAAATTCTATTTCGAGAAAAAAACGTGCGTGAGGAGATTCTTTGAAAATCTTTAATACTAATAGGACAAGAGGGGTTTTGAGAAAACCGACATTTGAGGAAAAAATCATAAAAAGACAAATTGTTACAAAGTCTGTGTCTGTTATTATTTCTTGATCAGGTGAATTCAATACATTTTATAATTTATAATATGCGCATATTTTTTACTATAGACTCATAATAAAAGGTACTTATATGAAAAAATTAAAGCGCATCCTAGAAATATAAATATGATGTAAAAAGTTTCTAAAATCTTACGTTCTCTCTGGGAATCCGTCACGGTATCTGAAGGAGAACTGGGAACACCATGTGCTTCTTGGATGTTGGGGGAGGGAGGGTGTGTGGGGAAGTTTGGTGGGGGAGTTGGGATTGACTGTTCGGGGGGGCCAGATGCAAGACAAAAGGCCATGCACTCATCTTCGGAATTGAACTTGTTTTCATTTCCCTCGCATCCACCATACATGAAGCGAGAGCAAGCTCCGTTATTTGAATCGTAGTACCACTTAACTTGCCATTCCGTGCACGAGCCAACATCTGGCTTCATTTCACAAACGCCTGTTCCGAGTATATGCATGAGATGACATTTTATGATTAGATTTTTTTTAGAAAAAAAAAAATTTTTTTAGTTTTTTTTTTAGATTTTTATGAGAGGACGATCTGTAGTAAATTTAGCTCCTGCCGAAATCCCCAAAACTTTGAATATCAATTCTCATGATCTTTCGGCGTATCGGGCAACCCACAACTCTAATTCGCCACTGCTTCTTACCATTATACTTGAGCAAAATTTTAAAACATCTCCAAGGAAAAAATTAAATTTATGATAGAAAATGATCTAAGTTTGTGAATTAAATGATCGATCGATGATCTCTTTCAAACGAATATTTAGGTTCAAATCTACCATTTTATTATTGGAATTACGTTTGAAAATCAAT
Source organism: Nectonema munidae (assembly GCA_030549495.1). Taxonomy (NCBI): domain Eukaryota; kingdom Metazoa; phylum Nematomorpha; class Nectonematoida; family Nectonematidae; genus Nectonema; species Nectonema munidae. The sequence continues at coordinate 309,303 of JAUIRK010000920.1, forward strand.
GCCTAAAAGTGGCTTCAATGTATTAAAATTTAGGGGAGTTCTATATATTTCAAGACTACTGTCGATCAATCTTGAAATAATCTCTGAATATGAAGTCAATATGGATGACTTCTTAGGTTAACACAATAAATGGTTCAAATTGTGGACAAAATGAAGCAAAAATGGGAAAAGTGATTTAAAAACAAATACACACTTTGATCTCCTGCGGGAGAAGGAGCGGGTGTCGGCTCTTCATAACTTTGTTCTGGCTCGCCCTTTTCTTCAAAAGAGGGGGCCGTCGTGGGAGAAGGTTTGATTCCCAAGCACTGCGATTCACATTCTTCTTGAGAAGCAAAGTTGTTCGCATTTCCTCGGCAACCGCCTAAAAAGCGAAGAACAAGACGTAAAAGCCTGTTCATTGACATACTTTTCCACTATTTGAAATACAATGTAGTGAATGTGTCTCTTTGAAAATTCTTGCTTTTTGCCCTGTCGTAAAAGAGATCATACGGACCAAATTTCTTGAAAGAGTTCAAAAAAGAAAGAAGAAAATTTATCGACATTCAGAAAGATGGATACATAAACAAAGATTCATAGCAATTTTACATGAAATAAAAATTATCATCATATATTTGGTCCACACAAAGACTAATTAAAGTCGATAACGTGTGTAACCGTTTATATGCACATATTTCATTTAAAAAATATACTAATTTAAGTGATATTTCTTTCTTTTTTTTAAAGATTAACGCAGTTCAATTATTAAATTTTGAAAACTTTCTGTTTTTAATTTGTTATATTTTAGGATAAGGATACAGTTTTTTGAAATATTTGCTTGGTGGTGTGTCGTGAAATTTTTCTATGTGCTCAAAAAATTAGGGAAACACTGAATTAGACCCTTGTGACTTTAGTCTGCTCACACATTACAAAATTTTATAAGTTAAATTTGGAATAATAACAAAATTTGAACAAAAAAATGAGATGTTCCTTTCAACGTGCTTATTTTATAAGCTGCTACTTTTTATGATGTAACGAAGAAAGACGCATATATTAGGCAGACTTACCGAACACAAATTGCTCGCAAGCACGCAGGGAAGGATTGAAGTGCCATCTTAAGAAGTAGCCGAAGCAAGTTCCGGGCTCTTGAGGGAGAGAGCAAATTTCTATGAGAAAAGTAAAACAAAGTTAAGCCATTTATTTTCGGTGGCGTATAAAACTGGCTTCGATACATTTAACATCCTTTTAAAAAATATGATTCATTTTAGAGTTAGTACCTTAGAAATCGAGAACCAACACAATTCGTTTTCGAATGCCATTTATTATTTTAGCTTTTAGATAAAAAAAAAAGGATATAGAAAATAATTTGAAAATCTTTTGATTTGAAGATAATGGAAGAAAGACGGTAAAGTAATGGAAACCGATAAAAACTATGTTGAAGCGACTAAATCATAAAGGTGTAAGATTTACGACATCCTTCAATGAACATCTAAAATTAGCATTAACTACCTTGAATGGTATGTAAGCCCACTTTTGGAAACATATAATCTAAAATTTTCTAGGAGCTTTCAACAGGTATTTAGGTGAATTAGTGTGATATCTGCAGTTGCACGTGAGCTCTTGCGTCTCTATTCCTTGTTTTTAAATTTATCAGAGTTTGAAGTAAATGGAACAAGGATACGACCACTGTCATTAAGAAGTTGCAGTTGGAGGCGAAATAAAATATCCTTCCGACTTCAAAACGAAGAGAAGGGATTAAAATACGAAGGATGCACACATACCAGGATTGCATATCTTCTGACACTCAACCAAGTTTTTAAAGTTGTTGTCGTTACCGCCATCTCCTGAGAATCGGAACTCCTTGCATTCTCCAAGAACGGAGTCCCAGTAGTACCTCTGCTGATCTTTATCTCCCTCTCCATAATCCACTGGTGAGTTGCACACAACACTCGCTGAAAAGAAGATGTACGCGTAAAAGTTATCTTCTGGTAGTCAGTCCATCAAAAGAGAAGTAGTACAATCATAAATTTGCTATTTGTGTGAATGAAGAGATGGACGATTTTTGTTTTTCCCGAATAGCGCGGTTTTAAACCACAGTTCCTGACAAAAAACCCATTAATCTGCAGCTAGGCACTTTCATGAGAAGAATGTATTAGTCGTAAGAAAGATATGAAAATGGTTGTTGGAAATGAGGGGAAAAAATGAATGAAAAAAATATATCATCTACCTTCAAAAGCGGGAAAGAAGTATAATGACAACTTTTGTATTTCACATTTTCCAATATGACTAAGGGTTTTAGGAAAATTTATTTAACCGTTTCTTTTGATAGATAATTTAGAAAAATATATCGGAGCATGATATAGATATAGAGAACTGTTAGCGTAACAATGTTGTAAGGCAGTTTTTTAATTGTGCCGTTGCATTATACACCTGGCATGAAAGGGTGTGTGAGATAGCTGCAAAATAACTGCTATATAAGAACTTGCATGTTTATTATTTGCGGAGTGTACGTGCTAATGTGGCCTTTATTCCAAGAAAAGTTCCCTACCCCTGTCCTAGGACCACATGTGGCTCATAGCCAGTTGCACCACGTAATATCTTATGGGTTTATGAAGCAATATAGCAAAATCTTACCTGGTTGCACGGGTGGACCTTGCTTGGACTCATAATCTTCGTAAACTGGAGACGGTTCCGTTTTTGCTCGGTAGCCATTTTTTTGATTTGGGCCGTGAGTGGAGTCGGCAAGACAGGCAGTCACGCACTCGTCTTGTGAGTTGAAGTTATTTTGATTTCCTCCAACTCCGCCATAATAAAATTGATTGCACAACTTGAGATCTTTGTCGTAGTACCATTTAATCAGTTGTTGATCTCGTGAAGGCCCCGCATCTCTGGGTTGGGAGCATGGATCTAAAAAGAAGCCATTTTTAAGAATCAAACAAGCAACTATTTGAAATGGAAAGTAAGCAAGAAACAATTTTAAGTCAGGAAGAACATCATTAGCGTAATGTTTGTTTATTAATAAAATTTGGAATTTTTTTACATGATATTTTATGAAAATTCATTCATCAATTCATCAATATTTTCTTAAATATGCTTAATTGTAAATCCATTGAACACATGACTGAAACATATATATAATACTTATGTCCAACACATATGTGTATACAAGGAATATTGTTTCCCAAATCATCCCATTTTTTAAAAACTGTAATCGAAGTCACCATTTAGGAATAACACTACCATGTTGTGAAGTAGATTAACTAACACGCCGGGCGCATCAACTCATATTTCAACAAATTTTCTTTCAAATTTAGATACACTCTTTTCAATTTATGGTAAAACTGAAACAGAACTTGGTTTAATTCAAATATATTCTCTTTTTTTGAAAGTGAGATAGTGAATTTTGAATTACCCGAACTGAAAGAGGGGGGAGGGGGTTTTCGTGGATCAAAGTATCCGGGAGTATCTGTTTCATCGTAGTCACCATTGTAGTCCTCCAAGGAAGGGGGAGGTGGGAGTGTTGTTGTGGGTGGAACATATTCTGGCTGTGGCAGGGGTCTTCTTCGGGGCTGGGAAGAGGGCATAAGTTTTTGTTGTTGTTGCGAAAATTCCTTCTTTCTTCGGCATTTTGCTTCGCAGTCCTGTTTTTCATTGAAGCGATTCGAATTTCCTCCTTGACCGCCATAATAAAAACGATCGCACAACTGCGTCTCTTTGTTAAAGTACCACATGAGCACCCAGTTGCCAGCTGTTCCTGGATCTTTGTCCATTGTGCATGGATCACCTCCTGCGCAAAAATCGCACGTTAGAATAATTAGTGTTTTTAATTTTTCTTAAAATAATTGATAAGTGTAAAAAATAAAAAAAATTATAATCAGTTATACATACATCGACAAAGATAGCAATTGAAAATGTGAAAGATGATGATGTGATAAGGTGATGTAGATTGTTGTTTATAACAAAATTGATTTTGCTTTTATTGAGAGCACGGGTGATAATGTCGAAGAACACTAACACAATACACGGCTGAAAAGCGCACTTTTTTCCACACAAAAATTGTTTTTTTTTAAAAAAAAATCATATAAGACATGCTGAGAGGATCATGAGGAAGTGGTGATGTATAGGTTGTTTTTTTCAACAAAATTGATTTAGCTTTCATCAAGAGCACGATGTGGTGATGTAAAGAGCAACAACATAACACACGGCTGAAAAGCACCATTTCACACAGAAGAGAGGATGAAGATACCTGTAAAAACTGCTTTAGTTGCAACTGGTGCGGGGGGCAAGCGAGGAGCTTGCTTCTGACTTTTGACGGGGGGCCGGCGTGGAGAGGGGGGAACGGAAGGTGTTTTCTTCCAGTCCCTTTCAAAACTCGTTGGCGGAAGAACTTTTTGGGTGAAGCGGCGCGCACAAACCTTTTCACACTCCTTTCGCGATTGGAAGTTATTTCGATTTCCCTCACTGCCTCCGTAATAGAAGCGGGAACAGATGCGCGTTTTCGGGTCGAAGTACCAGCGAATCACATAGTTCGTGGAAGAGCCGGGATCCTTGTCTTTGTCGCAATCACCTCCTTTATTCATTCACGTCATTATCAACACATGGTCAAGACAAATAATCAAAAATTTATTAATGTTCCACAAACTACTACCCTCTCATTACGATTTGAACTCGTAAAAATAGTTCTTCAACACATGGGCCAAATTAAAAGCATACGTTAGCGCAACAACATCTCATATGGTCAAGTCAAACTGATAGTTAGCGGATGACTAGTCAAAACATAGCATTATTATCGAATTCAGTGGCAAACTTTCCTTGTCCATAATTAGTTTAGTTAGAATGTTGTGCTCAGGCTGAAAGTTTTTTGCATTTTTGCTTTCATTTATAAACTAATGGTACACATGTGCTCATAAAGGTAAAGGTACCGTATCGAGAAGGCACAATTGCGCCGCTTCTATCGAAGTATGAGGAAAGTAGGCTTGATGGGGGATCGAACCCAGTACCTAACCAACCTTACTCACGCATAAACTATTAATAATTTGATTAAAAAAACTTATTGAAAAAGTGGGCTGCTAATGCTTATTCCTCTTCAAAAACCCCTATATTTGTTTAATCGTTTGCTTTACTATCTACATGAAAAAAATATTTGTCGCTATTCAAAGTGTTTAATAAAACATATGGGTAAAAAAAATTAAATTTCCTATACTACTCCCTCAGCTCATTATAGGGAATTTTTTTTCCCTGTAATGAAATGATAATGAGATAGTGTAATCAAAGGGCTAACAACAACATAGGGGTTGCGTTAATCAAATGTAAAACAAATATTCAGTAACACAAGGATTCCTACCTTCTCCAACATCACCAGGGAAGGGATAGAGCGGTGTTTTCGGTTGTCCAGGCTTCTGCGCAGGAACGTACTGTGGGGTGTATGCTGGTGGAGGTGGCTGGTACTTTGGTCCTGGAGTAGGTTGTCGTTGTTCATACGATTGTTGCCTGTTCGGGGAAGAAGGCCGTCTCATGCTAGAATCGTGATACGGAGATTGTCTAACAGAGCCAACTGTTGGTCTGGCGGGGGATGGACGATGAGTGTATCTCGGATCTTGGGGTGGAGGGTGAGCGCCATGCTTGGGGCGAATTTGAGGATGGCGAATTGATTTCAGAGTTGCTATGGGCTCTTCGCAAGACGAAATACAGGCTTGCATGTCGTCAAATCTTGAAAAGTTTTTTGAAAGAATTAATTATTATTGATATTGACGCTTTGATCAGATTTGCTAAAATTAAATTTCAATCTTTTTCTTCATAGATTTTTGAATAAATTTTGGAATTATACATATTTTTATCCAAAAATGATTTAGCAAAGATGAAAGAAACTGCCAACCATTGACTTGCAAATTTTGGAGAGAGAAATTTGAGAAAACAAAGAATTTTAAGAATTCTGTTTTTATTAAAGCTTCGAAGAAAAGTATCTTGCACGTTAAATGCACAAAGAATATTCAATTCGCAACGATTACGAGGTCTAAAGTTTTACATGTCTCAATCTGTAGGTTAACTAACAAAAATTAATTCCATTTTAATTTGTTTTCAATGTGTCTTGTGGACATGACCGCAAAAAAAACTGAAAGGAAAATCTTGAAAAGTGTGGCAAGAAAAAAATAAAAACAACGTTAAGAGAGGATAATCTTTTGTTACCTGTTGGGATTTCCGCCATCTCCTCCATAGTAAAATTGTTTGCATCTCATTTCATCTGTGGAATAGGCGTACTTCAATTCCCAATCAGATCCCAAACCGTGATCAATCTCAGCCTTGCAGTTTGCTTAACAAAAAATGGAAAAAATAGAATTTTTTAAATAAAAAGCTATAGCTTCTATTATACATAGCATCTCTGGTATTGGTTAATTTTTATTTTTTTACTCTAGTAAAAAAAGAGAAAGGATATTTGTTTTTTTTCTTTAGTTTTTGTTGAATATTTTTAAAAATTGTGATTTTGCATTTTAAGACATGGCATAAACAGAAACAAAATAAAGTTCTGCATAAACCTAGATTTGCAATAAACCAGCTAACTCACGTGAATCCTTTTCTTATAAGATTATAATTGTGGAAATGAGATAAAATTACGCAATAATTTTTCTTCGGGTGTATCAGGATCCAGACAAAAGGTCAAGCAATCAACAACTGTTTCGAAATTGTTGCCATTGCCTTTGAATCCGGAGTAATTGAAGGCTTTGCAAGAGAAACTTTTGGGATCAAAGTAGAACCTATTGAAAACTTCGTCTCCTTTACCAGCATCCTTTGTGAGATTGCATATGGATTTGTCTGAAAGATTAAATAGTGACATAATTTAAAAAAATATTTAGACAAATATTGATGAAAATAACAAATTATAAGTAATTCTGAATGCTGGTCTCGATTGTATTAAAATGGAAGTAATTTGAGGTAAGGAGAACACATTAGCAAAAATACAAGAACTTTTCTAACAGACACATGTGTGTTGTATGACTTTTGTGTTAAATCAATTTTCCACAACATATTTCCAATGTTAATGTTGATTTTATTATTCAGTTATCGTGGAAAATGGAAAAATATTGTAATTCAACTTTGCCAATTTCTAGGAGGAAAATCACGGGTTTTCCTTCAGAGTGAAACAAAGTAAAGGTAATTAGATTTATCGACGAAATCATAGATTATTATTAAATATAAATACTGATCAAGTAGGGGGAGATAAGTAGTCAAGTCGGAAATAGTGTTATAAATAGAGAACATAAGCCAATCAGAAATAATGATTATAGAATATGAAAATTTTTAACGGATCATCAGCTCTGCGTCTTGTCTATATTTTTTAAGTTATGCCGTCAAGGAAATATACATCAGCTGTTTTAATATGAAAAACCAATTTATGACTAGCGAATTAGTGTTATGAATAGAGGAGATGAAGTTTAAACATGAAAAATCACACAAAGCATAGGAAGAATTTTTACCAGCATCAGCTTTTATTCCCTGGCAAAAGTCTTGGCAAGTGTGCATGTTCTTGAAGTTATTTTCATTTCCGCCATCACCCTTATAAGCAAATTCGGAGCAGGATCGCGTGATTGGAGAATAAAAGAAGCGTGATTGATTCTTCTTCCCCTTCCCCTCTTCTTTTTCCAGAAAACAAACTTCTAAACAAAAATTCAGAGATGATTTCCAAGACCAAAATCGCACAAAAATTTCCCTGCAAGAAGAAAAAATGTAGATGATCTTGATTCAAATGACCTTGAAAAAGCCGGAACATGCTCGAAGTACTTACAGTTTCAAAATTAAAAAAAAATGAATAAACACGGTTAGTTTTTGGAAAAAAAACTTTTTGCACTTCAATGAATTAAAATGATGATTTTATCAACTGTGGTTGAAGTTTTAAGAATGCACAAAAATTATGAATAAAAATAATCATAATTATAAATATCATATATTCTCAGGCTATACTGCAATGTGAGTAATATGTTGTACAATTTGATTTTCCCTTCAAGTTTGAGGGATATACATTGTTCAACTTCAACTATTTCTTCAAACTTTGGGGTACACCTTTTATTTTAAAAGCAAACGGGGTGTTATGAATTCAAGCTTCAATCGAGGTCTAAAAAACTAAGCAGCTTTTGTTTACCAATCCTTAGGTCTCATATGGATCTACTGCTAAAATTTTGGAATTGAAAACATCGCCTTCATTTCTCCCTTTAAGATCTATTTTGAGTTATTTTTTATTTATTTTTAATTAAAAAAAAATATATCGATATTTTTTAATTATTATTTATACTCTATAATCAACTTCGAGATACACAAGTTCTAGCGTTTCAAGGCAATAAGAATGTGATATTGATGATGATGATGATGATGATGATGATGATGTGAGTGAATGATGATGATGATCATGAGCGAATCAATAATGTCATGATGAAATCAGGCCGTTAATTTTCTAAATCAAAGCCTGAAAAATGTGGCTGATAAGATAATATGCTCATCAAAAAGTCGATTCTAAAGTTTCGTTAGCGAGATTCAAGACTTGATCACAAAAGCGAGGAGTGAAGAAAATGAGTGTTCCATCATGGGGTGTTCATGACAAGTCAGGTGTCAATAGTATGCTGTATGATTGATTAGGAGACGATGAAAAATAGGGTACGTGAGTGGGGATGATGAATTGAAAATGCGGAATGAAATGTGAATGATGGAAAGGCACACATGATAACAACATACCAGAAAGAGAGGCAGACTTGCAGTGTTGGTTACACTCTCCAAGAGTTAAATGAAAGTTTTGGGCGTCGAAGTTGAGACAGCGCAAAAAAGGCATGCAAGTGAGGAATTTAGTGTCAAAGTAGTAAGAAATAAAGGAAGAGAAGTTTGTGCAAAAGGGGGGAACAGACAATCTAAGGCACAGCTCTAAGAGAGAAAGTTCGAGAAAGAGAAAAGAAGTAAGTAGAAAGGTTATTGGAAGGAAAAAAAAGATTAGTGTAGGACAGTGCAATTTTGACCGAATCAAAAACTACTTAAGTATATGTTCGCAACAAGCTAATCAATCACCAGCCTTGATTTTAAATGTAATTTCGAGTATTTGGAACAGGCGATTCTCCTTCATTGAGATATCGGTGACACACTGATTTCCAAAGGGCTAATTTAATAGACACTTAACTAAACTTAAAAACTAGTTAACTATGGGCCAAAAAATAGAAATGTTTCACTTTGTGAAAATGTACTTTTCAAAAGCGTATTTTATAGTGATTGGTAACAAAATAGGTTTAAAAAACTAATCTCTACTTCTCAAACACTTTATACTAATTACTATAATTATAATTATAGTAGAAAAAAGGAATATATTATAACTATAAAAGGTTAACATTTATATTTGAAATTTTATATTTAGTGAGCATCTTTCAATTTTCAATGTAACGAAACAAATAACTATGCAGAGTAAGCATTTAAGGAGCAAATTTATTGCCATTATTTATTACGTTTAAAATTATTCTTTTCTATCACTTGGAATAACGATACAACGTTTTATTTAAACGACATTCAACAATTTTAGATAAATTATCCCGATAGTTGTGAGATCATGGCTGATATCATTTTGTTTAGATTCTAAAAGGAATTATTATTATAAAAAGTGATTCGATAATGATTGATATAAATTCAATCGAAAATTGAACATACTTGAGGCGTCTTTGGTTTTCTTGGCGTCTACTTCAGAATCATCAGCATCGTCATCTTCTCCGGGCTGACTCGGAGAACCTCCATTTTGTGAAGATCCACCAAACAAAGGAACGTGTCTGACTTTGCTCCTCTTCTTGTCTTTGCTTGGGGGACAAACCTTGCGACACTCCTTTATAGTCAAGAATTTGTTGGCATTGCCATCACATCCACTGTACACAAATGGCAGACAAGAACCGAACTCGTAGTCATGATAAAACAAAGGAATCGACTCCTCACAAGATCCCTTGGCTTCAGGAAGTTTGCAAATTTCTGTGAAGGATTTTTAAAAAAATGATAGTCATCATCACAACGAATCCAAAAGAAAAGCTAGCGCTCAACTTGATTTAAAATGTATGCTGCTAATCTTTTGGGATTCGTGTCTTATCCTTCGAAATAAAGAACACTCGACACGTTCAAACTTTCCTATATTTTATATTTTTTAGTCTAAAATCTAAATCATATCAAAATGTCCAAAAGAAGAAAATGTATATTCACACTAAGTCCTGCCTTTCTCATAATAAAGCCTAAATAAGTCCATTTGATTGACATATCGTTGTGGCTTCTATAAGAAAAAGGGAAAATATTAAAAGCTTCATTCATCAGCAACTTTTATCTTGGGAATCAAAATTTCATAGAAAATTTCCTAAACATAACCTTTTTCGTAAGAAAAATTTTACACCTCAATGAACAAAAACTTAAAAATTGTATCCAAAAAATCTACTTTCTTGTAAATAAATTGCAAAAGTCGACTCATCTCAAAAACACTTCACACCCCATATAGAAAAGAATTCGAAACTATCCCATGTAACACTTCTCAACTGTCATAAAATATCGATTCAAAAGTGAAAATAAGCATCTTACGTTCTTTGATCTTTGGAGAAATACACGTTTCTTCGCATTCTTCTTTTGTGGAAAATCTATTCTTGTTACCACCTGAGCCAGCGTACCAAAATTGAGAACAAGCACCCTTTTTGATGTCATAGTGAAAGGAAAGAGCGTAATCTTTTCCACTTCCTGTATCCTTTTCATAAGAACAAACTTCGGAATCTGGCGGAAAAAAAAAGAAATCATTAAAAGTATAGTTAACACAAAAAAGATTGCAAGAATCCATGTAAAAATTACTGAATCAGACCAATGAATTGAAAATGTTCAATTAACAATTAAATTTTCCTAGTACACACACAGAGAGAGTCACACAAGACTAAAAAATAATCACTTGCAAAGATTATTGTAAATAAATGAAATTTTTTCTTCATAAATTTTACGTTTTATTATTAATTAAATTATAATTATCTTGCTAGATATGCAAATAATTGAAAAAATTTAACGCTGACATCTTCGCTAAGACTTGCACTTTTTCTTAATAAAAATTGGAGAAATTGAAACTTTTTTGATACAGAAGTTCGTGAGCGAATCACCACCATTCTAGAACCAAAATTTTTAACAAAAGATTGGTGAAACTATTTAAATGCTGAAAGAAACAAATGAAATTTACCTATTTTTGGTTTTTCTTGCTTTTCTTCCTTCTCTTTTCCTCCTAAAAAAAGAAGAATTTATCAGATATCACAACTTCAATTGGCGAATTTTTTTTACCATTCTTCTTCGACTTTTTACCTTTTTTCTTTTTGTCATCGACATCACCACTTCCATTTTTGTCTTTCGCATCGTCATCCTTTTCATCATCGCCATTCTTTTCCTCATCCTCTGCGTCTTCTGCATCTCCATCTGCAGCCTTTTTGCCTTCTTCTTCAGTTGATTCTTCGTCTTTATCAGCAGCTCCATCGTCATCCGCTCCTTCTTTTTCTTCTTCTTCGTCTGCAAAAATGGCACCAAAAAATTAACGCAAGCATATCACACATTCGATACACTATTTCTTAGTTTATCATTTGATCCAAGATCTAAAAGAATTCAAAATTAACCAGTATGTAAACATATTTCTAGATTTTTACAATAAATTAGCATCAATTAGTATCTAAAACTTTTATAAAAATAAAATAACAGATTAAAAAGACTAAACCGAAAAAAGCATGCAGATCAAGTTTATTTTATATTTTATATTTTGTATTTTAGCTCTTCTTCAATCCAATAACTATTAAGCCATTATATGTTTTCATCATCATCATCTCTAGAAATCAAATCTAGTGAATTAATTTTTTTCAGCATACAAAATAATGAATAAGAAATGTTGGCGCGATTAAAAGATCGTCTTAATAGGAGATGAGGGAAAACTTAAGATACCTGATTGTGTTGTATTAAACTCTTTATCATCACTTTCTTCAACATTATCACTTTTCTCAGAGGATGATAACGTTGATGTTGGTGTGCTCAAAGAACTATCAACACCTTCTTCTTCTTTTTCTTCGGCTTTCTTATCATCATCACCAGTGGAGTTGGAATCTTTAAGTGTATTTTTATTATTGTTGTTGTTATTTGAGAAGTTTAGCTGTTCAAAAGATTCAGAGGATTCCATCGAGTCATGCGGAAGCGAAGAAATCATCTCGTTTATTTCACTTGAAACTGAATCCGAAAGATGAGTAGTATCATCGTCATCATGATATAAATCATCTTCACTTAAGTCTGTGTAAGTCGATAACTCAGTAAATCTTTCTGAAAAGGATTGATCACCACCATCATCATCAAATGTTGAAACTTCTTGGATGTAATCTCTATCGGTAGCACTTTCATCTGAAGGTTGATCATTATTTTGAAGAGGTTCATCTCCATCTAAGGATTGTTCACCTTCATTTGGAGATTCATCATCATTAATTACAGGAGGTTCACCTTCATTTGGAGATTCATCATCATTAATTACAGAAGGTTCACTTTCATCGGAATCATCAATTCCCAGGTCCACGCCTTCTTCTTCTTCTTCTTTTATTGGGATGCTTGGCAAAAAATTATCTTCTAAATCTTCCTCCGCAATGTCGTCAATGTTTCCTTCTTCCCCCACATCACCTTCATTCTCTTCTTGGGGTTCCCCAAATTCATTTGAAGTGTTGAAATTCTTTTCATCAGGCTCTTCCTGTACTAGATCGTCCAAACCGATCTCATCCATCGTACCAGAAGAATCTGTCGAAGAAAATGAGACGTCATCCGGATTGATAGTTTCATCGGATGTCTCTCCTTCGTAGTCCTCAGGCAACCCTTCTTCAAATGGAACTTTGTTCATGTTGTTATAATTGCTATTTTCACCGTGTAGGAACCCACTTGTTGAAGACAAGAGATCAGGAGATATCGAAGTTGACGATGATGAAGATGAATTTGAGGAAATAGAAGCGATGCTTGTGGCCTTATTATTCCCTTCAACGTCTTCAGAACTATTACTTTGGTCAGAAGCGAAAGTAGTTTCGTCAGCTTTTTCATTTTTTTCGCTTGAATCTTCCAACTCATTTTCGTCTTCATCATCACTATCAATCATATCAACTTCATCTTTGCCACTCAATTCTTGATTTTTTTGAGCGTCGTCGCCATTACTTGGCTTAGACGAATTAATTATGGTGGAAGAGTTTGGTGAATCTTGACTAAGAGATTGTTCATCTTAAAAATAGAATAATTTACATGGACCAATCCCGTTCGCGAACGGTAGCTCACTAATGAATCTAACTTGCTGTTGGTCGCTATTTCAGTTCTACTCTCTCCTCAAAGAAGACTTCATACATGATGATAATAAGACATTTGTCGCTGAACAAACCACAACTAATAATAATAGCACGATGTTAGTTATAGAAAAGCGCGATGAGTGAAAGGCGAAAAGAATTGACACAGGCTTTCTTCCTGATTCCCTTGAACAAAAATTAATTTCAATTCCTAACCATTTTTAACCAAGTTTTTTTTGTACAAATATGAAATATTATCCACTATGTAAATCATATTTCTCTTTCCACGAGATTTTGATTTTGAAAAACTGAGTCAATAAAAAAAAATCAATAAATCATAACCCCAACCCTAAACCATTTCAAAATGCCATTATTATTAAAAAGTTGTATAATTTGAAGAAACTATATCATTTTAAATTAAGAAATGGTATATTCCATTTTAAACATCATAAACATAAATGTTTTGTCTATAACAAATTTAACTTGAAGAATATAATACCATTCTTACTTCTATTTTGCCTTTTTGCAATTTTAATTTTATTTAATTATTATATTTGCAATTATACTTTTTTACATTCTTAGGGTTTAACTTCATTTCAGATAGTCACACCCATTTTTGATTGCTTTGTTGAAATCGAGAAGCTTATATGCTTTATGTTTCAATGCAAAATGTTTTATCTATATTCTTCAGCATAATTTATCAAACTGCTTTGTTCGTTTGCATTCGTGTTTTTCCAACATTTTCAAATTATTATTGCTATTATAACCTTTTTTCAAAGCAAAAACAATGGCATCCAAAAACTAAATGCATGCAAACTTCAAAATTATTCGGCTTAAAATTATTTTCCAAAAACTTCCTACTCAAGTTTTGTTCCTTTACAAAGTTTTTAGCGTAATAAAAAGTTTAAATCGTTATCGGAGTCGCAATAATATTACGTCTCCGACTACAGATTCCTACTCAGACTCCACAGTGATCGATATTTTAATTAAACTTGTTGGGGGTCAAGAAGAAAGCAAATAATCAATGGGGTTGATGGGCTAAAAAGTTTGAGGATCCCTGGTCTAGAACTAAATGAAAATGGAAATCCATGATGGAAAGAACCTGTGTCATTGTTAAACAAGAGAAAGGCGGCAGAAGTGAAAAAACACACACAGCAAGCGAAATCCGAAAAGCATTGAGAGCAAAGAAGAAAAGCAAGTTTGTTAAGTTTATAATATAATGAGAAGAAAAATTATAGAATGCCCAAGAAATAATAAATTAATGTGTACCTTTTTTGTCAGTAGACTCGGAATCCTTTGCTTCATCTTCGGCAGAAGAATCAGCATCTTCTTCCTCATCTCCTTCTTTTTCTCCGTTTTTTTCTACAGATTTGGATTCCGTGTCCTCTTCTGAATCATCAGGACATCCTTTGTTTTCTTTTCCTTCTGCTGCTGTAACACCATCAGGACAACAGCCAAATTCACTCTACGATAAAAAAATGATGATTAGTATTGTTAGAGCCAGCTTGTTTTCGACAAAACGTATCTAATTTTTTGACTCCTAAGAAAAAAACAAATTCATTTTTTCTTAATTTGAAAACAGAGGATTAAATACAGAAAATTAGATTTTTTGAAATTCTCAACTTGGATTATTGCGCTTTTAGCGAACGCTTAATAACAGAATGTTAGAAGATATCAGGTTGAAGGAACGGAGGGTAAAAAAAATTGAATCACGTGTAGAACCATCACCCCATTTTTCTCACAAGTGTTAACCTGTCTTTAACTTATGTAAATGCTAAAAATGTAGTTCGCTGTCAACACATTGAGTAATATTGGAATAAACAAAAATATATTAAAAATATGCCTGGATGCAAGAAACTATGTGGAGAAAGATTTGCGAGAAACGCATTTTTAACATGTCTGCATATAAGTGAGCAATTTATTTTATGAATAAACTTTTTTACTTTTTTTTTAAAAATTCAATGATTTTTTTAAGGTGCGAACATTTTTTAATGGTGGCAAATGTTCTTAAATTGTATTAGCCAAAAATTGATCAACCCTAATATAAAATCTAAATGATCTTAGAACAGAATGGAATGATGGATTCAATAAGATTTTCTTGAATAAAAAAACATCAGATTTGGCAATTACCAAAAGCAAAAAATAAGATATAGAATATAGGGTTTTGAAGGAAATTTCAAAGTAAATTTGGAAATTCTGAACTCATTATGCTTGATACTTTTATAAAAAAATTAAGTAGAATTGTTAGATGTGCCGCTCTTTAACGGGATTCTCTCGGCTATACCGAATCATTCATTAGTCAATACCGGGAGATAAGAACTTTGAGGGCCTTCAAAAAAAATGGTTTGAAAAATGTGCCTAGAAGTATGATTACTTTACTTCCCTTCTTCAATCTAAAAAATCACGTAATTAATTCTTCATTTTAATTTCTCCTTCACCATCTTAAAATTGACGCCCCCATCAAAACAATTTCATTTTAAAACTATTTTTCAAATAACAAATATAAAATATAAATACAGGGATCCCCTTCCCACGAATAAAATAGTAAAACTTTCAGGCAAAAGCTGGCACATTAAAAAACCAGCTCGATAAGATGGGGCGAATATTTTTTGGCCCACGTTCCCTCTTAAAAGTCAAGTTACGTCCTCGCTTTATGGGAAATTCCCCAAATGGGTTCCACGGAACATAGGCGTCTGGATTAAATAATTTTTGGGGTTGAGATAGGATTCTTTTTTAATGTATGAAGGGAGGACATTATAAAAAACTTCATCTAAGAGCGCTCTTTACAGCATCATTTTCTAAGGAAATTGATGATGTAAAGACCTATACGTCACTAACGACGCAAAACTAAAATTAGAAATAAGTGCTAATAAGTCATCAATCATATCGGTGATGTTATAGTAATTATTAATTAAAAATATTTAAAAAATTAAGTTTAATTAAGCATTAGTGTCGTTCGCGATGCAAAAGAAATCGAAAAAAATATTGAAAAGATCAGAAATACGCAAAGTTGGATCTATTAAATTTTTTTAATTAACATAAAGTTGATAAGTTAAGTCGTTCGCACAAATCCTTACGGATATCATGGCCCGGCCGGGAATGCTGAATCCAGGCTTTACCTAGATTTTTCCAATCCTACTAAAAACCAGGAAAGGGGCTGTTTCGAATGTTGTGCGTATATCCTAAATCGTCTATCCCTGTAGCGAAGTTAAACATGAGCACACATCCTCTTTTTTTAAAACATATCATCAAGTATATCAAGTAAGTTTCACCATATGTTGTATACAAACAATTTTCAAATTTTAGTACAAAGAGTCCATGTACAAGTCGGTATCAATATATTTAAAAGCCGAATTGACCCGCTTCCCATTCCACGATGCTCCATTATGGATTTTAGTGCAAGTTTAGGAGTTTGGTGGGGTTGTTAGGATTAGTCTAGCCCAAGGCGATTGGTCTAATACATCAATTCGTCAATCTAAAAGATATTGGTTGTGTCGACTAATCTAAACTTCATAAAAAGAGTATAAAAAAGAAAATCTTAAATTGTAATGATTTATTCCATAAAAATACACAAAAAAACTCATTTAACATAAGCAATACTTACTGTTTTGGGGCTAAAATTTTAAATTATGAGCCAACGTTCGTGGAAAATCTAAAATTTCAATGTTCTTTTGCGTTAAAAACGCTCAATTTTCTCTTCCTTTTTAATAGCCAAAAAACTGTTAATTAAAAATTAAAACAAATTATAGACCAATCGTACCTTTGAACAAAATCGTTTTAAACCAATTAGGGTTGGACGAATTGGCATTAGACCAATCATCAGGTTCCAAATTGTGCTATAGATTTAAATTTTTACTTAAAACTATAAAACTGAAAAATATAAAAAACAAAAAAACTCAAAAAAGACGTTAGTTAGTTGAAACTACTTTTTATTTGAATAAAATTCAAGGTCAAAATTTATAAAAAAAATCAGTCATTAAATTTTCCAATCTCATTTCATTACTTCATGCCCATCACAAGCAAGCTTAGATTACTAAATTTTCAAATCAGCAATCGGATTAAACGAGACCCTTGAAAAAATTTCCTGATAACAAAGACCAATGATAGAAAAGATATAAAGTGCATTTTCCACTAAAATTTGGGAGTGATTTTTAGCAATTTTTGATCAAAAGCAGACAATATCACAATAACCCAAAAAATAGGGACATCTGACAACCCTATACGGAGAACGCCGAATCAATCATTTGAATAGTCATAATTAGTTAACCTTTTCAATCAATCAATCAATCAAAAAAAATAGTTTTTGTACATTAGGTACAAAAAAATCTGGGTACGAGATATTCCCAAAACTACATAAGAATTCACTAAATTGAACAATAACAGTTCTGTTTGCTATTATGTTCATTCAAAATTCAAAACAGGCACAGTAAAGGCATAATGGGGTGTTTTCATCGGGAAGGCACAATTGTACTACTTGTATCAAAATATGAGGAAAGAAGGCTGGATGGGCGACTGACCCCACGATCTTGAGTATTCGAAGCCCGGTATCCAACCAATCTTTTACTCACGCCCTATAAAACCCACGAATCCATAAAAACCAAGAAATTCATGTAACATTTTTTAAAATTAAGTCTGCATTTTTTTTCAATTAATCCTTAAAAACACATCACTATTGTTGAAAGTCACTGTTAAACCTAACCTCGCTGACACCCTCCTAAGCTCCAACACCCCATAATAAGAAAATGTAGTGTAGGAACACTCTGATACATTTTCATTCCTCAATCTGCTCCAAATTTGGCGCTAAATGAATGCTAAAAGAATTTCCACCTGGCATCCGTGTCGGCGCGGGACATTCTAAATTGAGATGTTTCGGCGGCAACACAAAGGGGTCTCAGGCTACATGTTGAATAATGGGACCGGTTGAGTGTTGCAGGTTCACTGAGCACTACAAGGGCGAGTAAACCGGCAGAGCCAGTCTCACTGCATAAATCTTTACATCAGACACTTGGGAAATACTGAGTTGAAAGTTGAATTTTTCTATCCATTTTTTAAATGGTTGCGACAAGAAATAATTGATGGAACAAAAATTTGAAAAATGATGAACAAGAAGCATTCCAACTAAGGAAAAGCATTAAAGCACTCTGAAGAAACAAAATTTTACGAAAATAATCTTACAATAGCTGAAGTTTGTATGTGTACACTTGTGGACAAATAGTTCTATGATAAATGAAGTGATTTGCAAATTTGAAAGTGTCAACTAAAGAAAAGAACATTGCATCCACATTCATAGGTAGCCTCCACATTTATATACTTATAAAAGCTATGTACGTCTATAAGAGGATTAACGCAAAGCGCTTATTCGTTCGGAATCGGTTCAGCATATGATTTCGGATCCCAGTTTGGGTTAAACAGGTCCGCAATGTTTGAACTCTTCTCAAGAGATAACTTTCGTGTGAGATAGCAGAAAAATAAACAAAAGAAAGCTTACCTCTTTACAATCCTCTGAAACGTCAGTAGTTTCCTCTTCCGAAGCAGCATCGCCATCATCTTGACACAAAATGCTGAGAGATAGGAGTGCTAAGACGAAGCACAAAAGCAAAATGTTTCGCAGTCTCATCTTTGCAGACTCAAAAGACAGACAGACAGCACTAGAAGAGTAAGTACTGAATCGGTGGTACGTAAAAAAGAAAAGTAAAGAAGTATTGCAAGATGGGTGATTGTGAAGTCAAAAAGATTCTTTCTGGAAGATTCGGAACGTAATGATTAGTGAGTGAATGATGGAACAGATAGAAGATGAGTGAGGGTGGTGCAAAAGGTGTATGCGTGCTTATTGGCAGAAGCGAAAGGGAGAGAGAGTGTTGTTTCGCTGTTTGGATGCGTCGTGTTTTCTAGGAGGTGCTCCGAACCAGATGTTTCTTGCTGATGTTTTTGTTGTAATTATTATCACGACGACTAATAAAAGAAATAAAAGTGTAGTTCTGTTGTTGACTTGTGTGAAATGTAAAATGTCAATGAAAAAAATTTGACGAAGACAAATTCAGAGTGTTGAAGGACGTTCTCGCTCGCTCTCTTATTTGCCGTTGTGCGCGGTGGTTGTGTGTGTGCGTGTCGTCTATTTTGTTCTGATTTTGATCCAAAAGGAAAGGATGATGATGATGCTTCTATATCATGATCACAGGGATTAAGCAACTAGGCATGATGATGTGCTTCAATGTGATTGGCTCCTTTCGATGAGCCTCCAGACTTTCCTCAGAACATAGCAAATGCTATATGATGTGGTGTCCTGGATGGCTGGATGGATGGATTGGATAGCATCAATAGATGGTGTGGCACAAGCAAGCACAAAGTTATCAGCATGAAATCAATATGGAAGAATCGTGAAGTCTAATCATTATTATCATCATACATCATTGATATTTATTCACCGTATGTGCTCCTGCTGCAATAATCACTTTGGTTCAAAGGATAAAATTGTGATGATGATGTTTTATTGACAAGACAGAAGGAAATATACATACATGAATAGCACACATTGTGATGAGTTAATCTTTTTATATCCATCCATATAGTATTATATATCATTAATGACTTTTATATATGAGCGAGTGCTGGCTGTACAAACACGCATATATACACTCATCCTAAGAAACAGATGGACAAAGATAATGCTTTGTGTAATTGTAATAACGCGACGATTATTCTACAAAGTATACACACATATGGCGAAGGACACAATAAAGTTGATATTCTACAAGTCTCTACACATACAACATCGAACTATATAAGCATCACTCATTTGGAAATCGCTTTGGCCATAACACATCATTCCTTCTTCAAGAAGGGCGTATTCACTTCCTCCATTTTCGTTCTCACTCTCTCATCTAAGATTCTTTAACTCTTTTATGAATAATGTGATTCCTCATTGACTCATCACGACTATGACATCACGAAACGAAGTTTTCCCTTCATACCGTTGTCCGAGTGGTGGTGATTCTCTCGCGTTTTCTTCTATAAGTTCGTAGCACTTGGGGTGTAGGACATTTGGCTTTCTGTGAAACTGTTAGATATTTACATTATTAAAACTCTTGTATCAATGAAGGCTGTTAAAATTGTTATAATGATTTTGGCTATTAGCACATTCAACTTTATAAAATTTATCAGATTAACTTTCTAACCGGACAAACTTGAACAACATTTCATCATAAAAGCGAACTTAAATGAAATTATACGACTGTGTAGAAATTGTGCTTGACGTAAAGAATTTTTGACAAAAAAATTACTTTACAAAAAATTTGGTAGGAAACCAAGTTAATAAAGGAATTGCCGTGAAAATTCGACTACAGATTTTTGATCAACCAATTTTGTATTTTGAAAAAACTAAACTTAAAAGTCACTCTTCTAACAGAAAACAAAATTGAAAAAAATATAAACATCAATTTTATCAATAAATCACATCAATAATAATTATTGGGTTAGGGTAAACTTTTTATTTGCAAGAATCCACTTTTAAATATTCATTTTAATCAGGATTTTTTGGAAAGAAAAATATTTTTATTTTTGGCTAATTAGTCGGTTAATGTTTGCATAAAATATGTTCGGAATGATTGCCCTAATTCACAAAGTTCAATTTGGAGTGATTATTATTATTAATTTGAAGGGAAAGTTAAATTTATTCACCAAAATATTTAATAGACGGAAGCAGGGGCGGGCCTCATGGGCCTAGCCCCCCTATGAAAAATGGCTTCGAAAATTACCCTTACATGTATAAAAAAATTAATTTTTTGCAATTTATTCATGGCAAAATAATGTTAAAAATATGAAAACATAGTGATTCTAAAAGACATAATACAGCTGTCGTATTCTCTGAAGACTTTTAGCAAAATTGCAAAAAAATTAAATAGATTTCGCCCCCCCCCCCTATAAGAAATTTCTGGATCTGCCACTGGACGAAAGATTTTGTAACAATTTTCAGATGTGGGCAGCATTGAAGTGGACTTAATATTTTAGTTTTCATGAAAATTTTTAAAGCATATACTACACATATGTTAAATACACATATGTGGCATTCATTGTACTTAAGCAATAGTGTAACTTTTTAATTGCCAGCTCTCATTCCACACGATTTCTATGCGTTTAAAACATTTCGTAGCGATGACATTTCGCACTCGAGACATTTTGTACTGGTTAATTTAAACGCACAAAGCTAAAGGTGCGAACGGCCTCTAACCGTAATAAAATTTTATACATTGAGAAAGGCACAATAGTTTCTTCTATCACAGTTCAAAGTACTAAGAAGGTTGCTTACTCAGTCTTGAAAACTTTATTCCTCAGTTTGCTAAATTTTCCTGCTTCATCGTTGATTTGCAAAATGGTGTCAAGTTTTTCAATATTTTTAGTTGAATCAAGGTTTTTGCTCTAGTTTTTGGCCTCAACTTCCGTTGAACGCTTTTCGTACTTAGTTTTGGGACATTAGTACACATTTTTTTAAATTTTGGATACGAAATGACCAATTTTTCGTATACGAATCGTCTTGAACTCACAGAAAATGTAGTCGAAATTTTTGAAACAATGCACTTTAATCATGCTACTATTTTTAATAAGACAACTTACTTAACCAGCTTTAATTAGGTAATAGTAATCGATAATGATTCAAGTGAGATGAGTTTTTGTTAAACGTCATTATAATTTTATAATTACGATAGTTTACCATGGTAAAATGCTAAAGATCGAATAATCATGATTAAGATGAAGGATGCAAGTGGATTTAACTAAAAAGTCATGCCCCCAGGAAAGTAGGTTGTTTTTTAATTCGTTCGGGACGACATTCTTCAACGGTTCCACGATATTTTTCGTCGAAACGAAATTTGTGGACAAAAAACGAAGAGAAACCAAAAAAATTTAAATTTTCATTATTTTATATAATTTAAGTTTGTATTTGGAATAAGTTATATGTCGACAAAATCTCGTGTTTATATCAGTAACTATAGAACATAAAATTAACTACAAAATTGTTCTCATCCATCAAGTTTAGGCAGGAGAATCTCAAATACCTTGCTTGGATTATGTTTCCGCCTTTTGATCTTACTTTCATTGTGTATAATACATCATTAGAGTATTCAGTCAATCGGTATCAAGAGCAACATGTTTAACTGTATGTTGTTTTGTTTTGTATATCATATGTGGAAAAGCGATACGGTTGAGTTGGTATGATTGATCTTGGGGCCAGTTGAGATTGGAGAGTGTTGTGTGAAAACTATTCTTACTATGAAAAAGTAAGTAGTAAATAAATAGTTAATTTCTAAGCTAAAAATTTGTGCATGCATCCGAACAAAAATTGTAAAGATGCAAATTTAAAAAAAAAAAAAAAGTTTGGTGATACTTAAACCTTCATAAAAATAAATGTCCAATTTTTTTAAAATAACTTTTATAAACTAACAAGTTAGTTATTTTTATCGATTAAAAGACTAACTACTACGCGAATGAATAACTAACTAACGGCTAAGTAAGACATTTACTAAAAAACAAAAATTAAAAAGTTTTTTTTGAGATTTAAATATTATTATAAATGATTTTTTTATTCATTCGAAAATTTTAATTTTAATTGAAAAAAATTGAAGAAAAATATTAATTAAATTTTATATAAAATTTTAATTTTTTATAAAAAAAAAATTTTAAGGTTTATTTTGTAATAAAGTTTTAAATTCATTAAAAAAATTCTGCAATTAATTTTTTTTAAAAAAACACAAAATAATAAATTAACTTCCTTGTTATAATTATATGTTTTTAAGTCCAAATTATACGAAATTAAAATTTGATTGGCCAAGTCTCATGGATTGTAGTGTCGTAGAACGATGACAATTATAATTTTCACACAAATTTTGAACAGATATCATTTTTAGTCAAAATTATGAAGGAAAATTTCGATGTTACTCGAAATTTTCATGAGATAAAATTGAGAAGAAACTCACAAGCTAGGGAAATTTAAGTTTCCCTAAGACTGAATCAGGTAAAATTTTAAGGTAAAGTTTCATTCTGTCAACCACAACAACAAAAGAGTTTTTGCCTTTCAAATCAAATTTGTTCAAAATATTATATAAAATTCATACTTGTCAATAAAAACACCAAATTTTGTCAAAAATAAAAAATAATATCAAAAAAGAGTTTATTCGAAATCTAAAGTAATTGAACATTTTAAGTTTTAGATTTGTGGACGAAATCTTGTGTTCCCTTCTTCAATAGAGTGTACCTCTTCTTTTCTTCATACCCTAAGTAAGGGGTAGATAAACTTCCACCGAAGTTTCCAAACCTTCACCTCAAACATGAAAGTGTTGTCAAGTTAAATTAAAAAGAAATTATAAGAATCTTGGTTAAAACATTTGGTACATTAAACGTTTCGTACCAGAGACATTTCCTACCTTGTTTTGGACGTTTTGGACCCAGTTTTTTATATTTCTGGTACGAAATGACGAATTTAGGTACAAAAGGTCTTGAACTCATTTTATTATTATCAAAAATATATTATAATGTCAAGTAATCTAAATGTTCATCATTTCTTCACAAATATAAACGCAAAAAAGTGGATAAAATTTTGGAAAATCTAAAACGTTCAAATTAAAAAAATCTTATAAAAAATGTTTTTTTACATGACCAATATTTTTTTTAATTTAAAAAACATAACATAATAAAATGTAAAAAAAAATTTTTGGAATGATTTTTTTTGAAGACAAAATAATTGTTCTTGACTCTTTTTTTTCCAAATATCAGCTTCGTTGCGGGATAAAAGGAAATGTTTACCTACTTTGCTGGGGGCATGACTTTTTAGTTAAATCCACTAGCATTCTTGATCTTAATCATGATTATTCGATCTTTAGCATTTTACTATGGTAAACTATCGTGATTATAAAATTATAATGACGTTTAACAAAAACTTATCTCACTTGAATCATTATCGATTCCTATTACCTAATTAAAGCTGGTTAATTAAGTTGCTTTATTAAAAATAGTAGCATGATTCAAGTAGATTGTACATTATGTATTTAATATATTTTTGTTTATTCCAATATTACTCAATACATGTATATATTCATTGTTGGCTTTGTTTTTGTGGATCCATGAGAGTTTCCTGATCCTCATTTCGACGACTAATAAAAGACAGCTTTAAAATTTAAGTTTTGATTATTTTTGGTAAATAACTTTTTTGCCAAATTTGGTGTGATTATGTCAACAACTAAAGACCTTAAAGTTTTAAATGTTTTATATATAATATTGAATTTTCATTTTGAACGAATTCTTCTGGACTCCTAGCAGGGCCGTATCCAGGGGGAGGGCAGTGGGGAAGAGAAATTGCCCCGGGCGCCACACCTAAGGGGCGCCATTTCATTACCAGTGACGTCAACGCAGCAGAGCTTGAGATGGAAATTGAGAACATTCCAATGTTTTTGAAACGTTGGAAGGAAAAACCGGCAAACGCTATGGAGTTACTTGATTTTCTGTCCTCGGACTCAGGACTCGGTCCGAATCTACAAGTGGCTCTGAGGATCATGCTGACAATTGGAACTTCTATTGCATCCCGTGAAAGGTCATTCAGCAAGCTAAAACTTATTAAGTCCTACCTAAGTAGCACTATGGGGCAAGCCCGCCTCCAAAGTCTGGCTTTTATGAGCATTGAGAAAGAAGTTCTCGATTGTGTTGATTTTGACGAAGTCATCGATAATTTAGTTGCTGCTAAAACACGAAAAATGAACATCTAATGGAGACTCAGACCGTATATATCTGAATTATGTGGCTTAATAAAAATGTGAGCATTTTTTTTCTAAATCACTTTTTAAGCCAGAATGGGGTGTGGGTGAGCGAGAAAAGAAAGAGCAAGGGGTGAGGGGCTCCATTCATGACCTTTGCCCTGGGGCGCCACGATCCCTTGATACACGGCCCTGACTCCTAGGCTAACATTTTTAGTTTAATAGTTATATATATATATTGACATTTAGATATAGTTAATTCAACTAACTAGTCTAGTTATTAAATACACTTATTATTATTATACATTAATTTTTTACTTTTTTTTTTTTAAATTTTTTTATTTCAAAGGACCAAATTAAGAACCAACATTGCACCAGAGGGCCATACCAAAAGATTCATAAAAAAAAATTTTAATAAAAATTCATAAAAATTTAAAAATAATTTTTTCCATAATCTAAGTTTCAGGTCGTATATAGAACTCGTATTCAAAAATTAGTTTTTTATGCCGATAATGAAGTTTCAGGTTTATTCAGTGGCGCATTATTATTGGAGTCTGATGCGCATATAAAATATAATTTAAAATTTTAAATTTTAGTTTTGTCGACGAAATCTCGTGTTCTCTCTTTTTTTTTACAAAATGTTGGAAGTCATTTTTTAATATTATAATTTCAAATTTTCTTTTTGAGCTAATTATTACTTAATTATGACAAATTAAGCGATTTAGTTTTTTATTTTCTGACTTTTTGATCTTCGGGCGTTTTGGGGTCTTTTGGTTTTAGATACTTTATCATGATAAAATTCATAAGTAAGACCAAAAAATCGTGATTAAAATAGAGGATTTAAGTCGTTTCAACTGGGAAATGTGGAATTAAAATCATCAAACTGAGACAAAATGGTCTCAAAAAATTAGGAACAAATTCATTTATACCTTGCAAAATTAATTAATATTAAAAATACTTCCAAAGTTCAAGAAAAGTTTCTATACTAAAAAAGGAGATAAACTTTCACATTTGAAGATAACTTTTTTTAATCCTCTTTTTTACGCATATTAAATTAATTAATGAAAAACACGGATTTTTTAATCTCTCTGGATTCCGTTATAAAGAGTATATAAATTCAAAATTGAGGAAATCGAATTGAATAATTTGTTAAAAAAAACTAAAATTTTAAAGTTTAAAATAATGGATCATTTTTTTTAAATCCAAAAATATTTTCTAAATAATTTTTATATATCATTTATTTAAAACTTAAATATTTAGACGAGTGGAAAAAAGAAGATGGAAAATTGTGATATTCTCAAGGAGGAATAAGAACGTAGAAGTTTGTCAACGACTGCTGTTTGAAGTTTTCAAATTTTGTCATCTTGAATGTAAAATTAATTTCAAAAAATTAAAGACACATAAGGTAAAGCTGCCAGATTTTGACATTACCGAGACAAAAATGATAATGAAAAATTAAAATTTTTATAAACTCCTTTTTTGACATATAAGATTAGTGAAGTGCTTCTCAACCGCTGCCCTTGGTTTTGAGGCCCACATGGCAGAGTTGGAAGAAAAATAAGCTAACAATATCATATTAATACCGTCCAACATTTCTCAAATTCATTGATATATTATTTATGAAATATATGATTTATTAATTTTATAAGATACCGTTTTTCAGAGTAAAACGATTTTTATAAAAACCCATTTTACGCTTTTCGCATGGCCCTCTCGTGGTTCTTAATTTGGTTCTTTGTTAAAAATGGTGAGAGAACCACTGGTCTAAATGAATCAACTAAGTAATTTTGTTCAAGGTGAATAAGATGAATATTTTTCCTTGGATATTATTCATATGGAACAATTCTGGAATGGAGATTTTTTGGTTCCATGACATTTGTCCATCTTGATTTCAACAGAGATTTTCTTATATTGTTTTATCATAAGTTGTGTGATTTTATCAACACATACTAATGGATAAAAGAGAAAAATGTGAAATTAATTTTTTTATTACATATAAAATCTAAATATTTTTGCCACACGCCAGAATTTTGTTCGTCAATCATTTCATTGTGGGTTAATCTTGAGACACTTTTTGATTTTGTAATGTATTTCTAGAATTTTTTGTTGCAAACATCACATTTGTTATCTGACTTCAAATCCCATTATGAAGAAAAGAAGAGGTCGAATTCAAGGAATTCGAGTCAAAACGCCCGAAAACCAAAACGCCCGAAACCAAAACGCCCGAATCCAAAACGCCCCATACAAAAACGTCTGAAACTTAAATCTACAAAAAATATTTAAAAATTTAAGATTTTTTTTTGTAACTACGCTTTTAACTTCAAAAAATTGTACCACTCGAATTATTATTTTCGGGCGTTTTGGTTTTCGGGCGTTTTGGCTTTGGGCCTTTTGGTTTCGGGCGTTTTGGATTTCGGGCGTTTTGGGTTTCGGGCGTTTTGGGTTTCGGGCGTTTTGGTTTTCGGGCGTTTTGGCTTTGGGCCTTTTGGTTTCGGACGTTTTGGGTTTCGGGCGTTTTGGTTTTCGGGCGTTTTGGTTTTCGGGCGTTTTGGCTTTGGGCCTTTTGGTTTCGGGCGTTTTGCTTTCGGGTGTTTTGGGTTTCGGGCGTTTTGGGTTTCGGGCGTTTTGGGTTTCGGGCGTTTTGGGTTTCGGGCGTTTTGGGTTTCGGGCGTTTTGGGTTTCGGGCGTTTTGGGTTTCGGGCGTTTTGGCTTTGGGCCTTTTGGTTTCGGGCGTTTTGCTTTCGGGTGTTTTGGGTTTCGGGCGTTTTGGCTTTGGGCCTTTTGGTTTCGGGCGTTTTGCTTTCGGGTGTTTTGGGTTTCGGGCGTTTTGGTTTTCGGGCGTTTTGGCTTTGGGCCTTTTGGTTTCGGGCGTTTTGCTTTCGGGTGTTTTGGGTTTCGGACGTTTTGGGTTTCGGGCGTTTTGGTTTTCGGGCGTTTTGGCTTTGGGCCTTTTGGTTTCGGGCGTTTTGCTTTCGGGTGTTTTGGGTTTCGGGCGTTTTGGTTTTCGGGCGTTTTGGCTTTGGGCCTTTTGGTTTCGGGCGTTTTGGTTTCGGGGGTTTGGGGTTTCGGGCGTTTTGGGTTTCGGGCGTTTTGGGTTTCGGGCGTTTTGGGTTTCGGGCGTTTTGGGTTTCGGGCGTTTTGGGTTTCGGGCGTTTTGGGTTTCGGGCGTTTTGGCTTTGGGCCTTTTGGTTTCGGGCGTTTTGCTTTCGGGTGTTTTGGGTTTCGGGCGTTTTGGTTTTCGGGCGTTTTGGCTTTGGGCCTTTTGGTTTCGGGCGTTTTGCTTTCGGGTGTTTTGGGTTTCGGGCGTTTTGGGTTTCGGGCGTTTTGGGTTTCGGGCGTTTTGGCTTTGGGCCTTTTGGTTTCGGGCGTTTTGCTTTCGGGTGTTTTGGGTTTCGGGCGTTTTGGTTTTCGGGCGTTTTGGCTTTGGGCCTTTTGGTTTCGGGCGTTTTGCTTTCGGGTGTTTTGGGTTTCGGGCGTTTTGGGTTTCGGGCGTTTTGGGTTTCGGGCGTTTTGGGTTTCGGGCGTTTTGGGTTTCGGGCGTTTTGGGTTTCGGGCGTTTTGGGTTTCGGGCGTTTTGGCTTTGGGCCTTTTGGTTTCGGGCGTTTTGCTTTCGGGTGTTTTGGGTTTCGGGCGTTTTGGCTTTGGGCCTTTTGGTTTCGGGCGTTTTGCTTTCGGGTGTTTTGGGTTTCGGGCGTTTTGGTTTTCGGGCGTTTTGGCTTTGGGCCTTTTGGTTTCGGGCGTTTTGCTTTCGGGTGTTTTGGGTTTCGGGCGTTTTGGGTTTCGGGCGTTTTGGGTTTCGGGCGTTTTGGGTTTCGGGCGTTTTGGGTTTCGGGCGTTTTGGGTTTCGGGCGTTTTGGGTTTCGGGCGTTTTGGCTTTGGGCCTTTTGGTTTCGGGCGTTTTGCTTTCGGGTGTTTTGGGTTTCGGGCGTTTTGGCTTTGGGCCTTTTGGTTTCGGGCGTTTTGCTTTCGGGTGTTTTGGGTTTCGGGCGTTTTGGTTTTCGGGCGTTTTGGCTTTGGGCCTTTTGGTTTCGGGCGTTTTGCTTTCGGGTGTTTTGGGTTTCGGACGTTTTGGGTTTCGGGCGTTTTGGTTTTCGGGCGTTTTGGCTTTGGGCCTTTTGGTTTCGGGCGTTTTGCTTTCGGGTGTTTTGGGTTTCGGGCGTTTTGGTTTTCGGGCGTTTTGGCTTTGGGCCTTTTGGTTTCGGGCGTTTTGCTTTCGGGTGTTTTGGGTTTCGGGCGTTTTGGGTTTCGGGCGTTTTGGGTTTCGGGCGTTTTGGGTTTCGGGCGTTTTGGGTTTCGGGCGTTTTGGGTTTCGGGCGTTTTGGGTTTCGGGCGTTTTGGCTTTGGGCCTTTTGGTTTCGGGCGTTTTGCTTTCGGGTGTTTTGGGTTTCGGGCGTTTTGGGTTTCGGGCGTTTTGGGTTTCGGGCGTTTTGGGTTTCGGGCGTTTTGGGTTTCGGGCGTTTTGGGTTTCGGGCGTTTTGGCTTTGGGCCTTTTGGTTTCGGGCGTTTTGCTTTCGGGTGTTTTGGGTTTCGGGCGTTTTGGGTTTCGGGCGTTTTGGGTTTCGGGCGTTTTGGGTTTCGGGCGTTTTGGGTTTCGGGCGTTTTGGGTTTCGGGCGTTTTGGCTTTGGGCCTTTTGGTTTCGGGCGTTTTGCTTTCGGGTGTTTTGGGTTTCGGGCGTTTTGGGTTTCGGGCGTTTTGGGTTTCGGGCGTTTTGGGTTTCAGGCGTTTTGGCTTTGGGCCTTTTGGTTTCGGGCGTTTTGCTTTCGGGTGTTTTGGGTTTCGGGCGTTTTGGGTTTCGGGCGTTTTGGGTTTCGGGCGTTTTGGGTTTCGGGCGTTTTGGGTTTCGGGCGTTTTGGGTTTCGGGCGTTTTGGGTTTCGGGCGTTTTGGCTTTGGGCCTTTTGGTTTCGGGCGTTTTGCTTTCGGGTGTTTTGGGTTTCGGGCGTTTTGGGTTTCGGGCGTTTTGGGTTTCGGGCGTTTTGGTTTTCGGGCGTTTTGGCTTTGGGCCTTTTGGTTTCGGGCGTTTTGCTTTCGGGTGTTTTGGGTTTCGGACGTTTTGGGTTTCGGGCGTTTTGGTTTTCGGGCGTTTTGGCTTTGGGCCTTTTGGTTTCGGGCGTTTTGCTTTCGGGTGTTTTGGGTTTCGGGCGTTTTGGTTTTCGGGCGTTTTGGCTTTGGGCCTTTTGGTTTCGGGCGTTTTGCTTTCGGGTGTTTTGGGTTTCGGGCGTTTTGGGTTTCGGGCGTTTTGGGTTTCGGGCGTTTTGGGTTTCGGGCGTTTTGGGTTTCGGGCGTTTTGGGTTTCGGGCGTTTTGGGTTTCGGGCGTTTTGGCTTTGGGCCTTTTGGTTTCCGGGCGTTTTGCTTTCGGGTGTTTTGGGTTTCGGGCGTTTTGGGTTTCGGGCGTTTTGGGTTTCGGGCGTTTTGGGTTTCGGGCGTTTTGGGTTTCGGGCGTTTTGGGTTTCGGGCGTTTTGGCTTTGGGCCTTTTGGTTTCGGGCGTTTTGCTTTCGGGTGTTTTGGGTTTCGGGCGTTTTGGGTTTCGGGCGTTTTGGGTTTCGGGCGTTTTGGGTTTCGGGCGTTTTGGCTTTGGGCCTTTTGGTTTCGGGCGTTTTGCTTTCGGGTGTTTTGGGTTTCGGGCGTTTTGGGTTTCGGGCGTTTTGGGTTTCGGGCGTTTTGGGTTTCGGGCGTTTTGGGTTTCGGGCGTTTTGGCTTTGGGCCTTTTGGTTTCGGGCGTTTTGCTTTCGGGTGTTTTGGGTTTCGGGCGTTTTGGGTTTCGGGCGTTTTGGGTTTCGGGCGTTTTGGGTTTCGGGCGTTTTGGTTTTCGGGCGTTTTGGCTTTGGGCCTTTTGGTTTCGGGCGTTTTGCTTTCGGGTGTTTTGGGTTTCGGGCGTTTTGGGTTTCGGGCGTTTTGGGTTTCGGGCGTTTTGGGTTTCGGGCGTTTTGGGTTTCGGGCGTTTTGGGTTTCGGGCGTTTTGGGTTTCGGGCGTTTTGGCTTTGGGCCTTTTGGTTTCGGGCGTTTTGCTTTCGGGTGTTTTGGGTTTCGGGCGTTTTGGGTTTCGGGCGTTTTGGGTTTCGGGCGTTTTGGGTTTCGGGCGTTTTGGGTTTCGGGCGTTTTGGGTTTCGGGCGTTTTGGCTTTGGGCCTTTTGGTTTCGGGCGTTTTGCTTTCGGGTGTTTTGGGTTTCGGGCGTTTTGGGTTTCGGGCGTTTTGGGTTTCGGGCGTTTTGGGTTTCGGGCGTTTTGGGTTTCGGGCGTTTTGGGTTTCGGGCGTTTTGGGTTTCGGGCGTTTTGGCTTTGGGCCTTTTGGTTTCGGGCGTTTTGCTTTCGGGTGTTTTGGGTTTCGGGCGTTTTGGGTTTCGGGCGTTTTGGGTTTCGGGCGTTTTTGGTTTTCGGGCGTTTTGGCTTTGGGCCTTTTGGTTTCGGGCGTTTTGCTTTCGGGTGTTTTGGGTTTCGGGCGTTTTGGGTTTCGGGCGTTTTGGGTTTCGGGCGTTTTGGGTTTCGGGCGTTTTGGGTTTCGGGCGTTTTGGCTTTGGGCCTTTTTGGTTTCGGGCGTTTTGCTTTCGGGTGTTTTGGGTTTCGGGCGTTTTGGGTTTCGGGCGTTTTGGGTTTCGGGCGTTTTGGGTTTCGGGCGTTTTGGTTTTCGGGCGTTTTGGCTTTGGGCCTTTTGGTTTCGGGCGTTTTGCTTTCGGGTGTTTTGGGTTTCGGGCGTTTTGGGTTTCGGGCGTTTTGGGTTTCGGGCGTTTTGGGTTTCGGGCGTTTTGGTTTTCGGGCGTTTTGGCTTTGGGCCTTTTGGTTTCGGGCGTTTTGCTTTCGGGTGTTTTGGGTTTCGGGCGTTTTGGGTTTCGGGCGTTTTGGGTTTCGGGCGTTTTGGGTTTCGGGCGTTTTGGGTTTCGGGCGTTTTGGGTTTCGGGCGTTTTGGGTTTCGGGCGTTTTGGTTTCGGGCGTTTTGGTTTCGGGCGTTTTGCTTTCGGGTGTTTTGGGTTTCGGGCGTTTTGGGTTTCGGGCGTTTTGGGTTTCGGGCGTTTTGGGTTTCGGGCGTTTTGGGTTTCGGGCGTTTTGGGTTTCGGGCGTTTTGGGTTTCGGGCGTTTTGGGTTTCGGGCGTTTTGCTTTCGGGTGTTTTGGGTTTCGGGCGTTTTGGGTTTCGGGCGTTTTGGGTTTCGGGCGTTTTGGGTTTCGGGCGTTTTGGGTTTCGGGCGTTTTGGGTTTCGGGCGTTTTGGGTTTCGGGCGTTTTGGTTTCGGGCGTTTTGGTTTCGGGCGTTTTGCTTTCGGGTGTTTTGGGTTTCGGGCGTTTTGGGTTTCGGGCGTTTTGGGTTTCGGGCGTTTTGGGTTTCGGGCGTTTTGGGTTTCGGGCGTTTTGGGTTTCGGGCGTTTTGGGTTTCGGGCGTTTTGGGTTTCGGGCGTTTTGGTTTTCGGGCGTTTTGACCAGGCACTGAATTCAAGAAGCAACAAGTATTTTTAACATGGCGATGAACGCAAAAAATTCCGTTGATCGTCATGCTGATAACCAGAGCCCGGGCTACCTATTAAATTTTGTGGCACAAGCCCCCCCCCCCCCTCCCCAACTATTTCTCAAGCTCCCCTATAAAATTTTTCATTACCCTAAAAAAATATGCCAGACAGCCAGCATTCATGATAATTTCTTTCATGAAAATGTAATGTGTATAGATATGGCTTGACAAATACCGCCTTGAAGCAGACTAATCTGATAGTTCAAAAATTAGCGCCCCAATCAAGCCCCCTTCTAAAATTTTAGCTTAGCGCGGGCACTCCTGATAACTATTTCTTTAGTTTTTAAATCATAGAACTTACATACGAAATATTGATCTATCACCCCTTTTCCCAAATATCTCCCTTTCCCCGTCACACATATTTCGCTTCGCTTCTTCCATAACGATTTTGATCAACCAAAATGAAAGCGGAACTCAACAATCTCATTGGAAGAAAAATCGGCCTTGGCCGCTTGTCAATTAGTTTGTGATGTTGA
Organism: Nectonema munidae; assembly: GCA_030549495.1. Classification (NCBI taxonomy): domain Eukaryota; kingdom Metazoa; phylum Nematomorpha; class Nectonematoida; family Nectonematidae; genus Nectonema; species Nectonema munidae. Next base: position 342,296 of record JAUIRK010000920.1, read on the forward strand.
TTCCATGCCGATCTGATGGTGAAACTTATCCTCATCCTCTCTTATGATGAAAAAAGATGCCTCTTTTGTTTATGACTTCACAATTGACATCAGAAGTATAAAGGAAAACAAAACATCTGATGTTTTCAAGAGTAGAATCTCATTTCTTCATGGTTGCTGCCGCTTTTCCATCGTTGTTGTTTACGAGCACGCGTAGAAGAAGGCCAATAAGAAGCATTGCAAGCCTCTCTATCAAGGTTAAATCGTGACGTACTTTCCATGAAATACCTTATACGTTCTCACTCTCCTCCTCTGAAAAATTGATTGACAGTAGAGCAAACGGGATTATCACGGCAATTTTATTCGATAGTCGTACCACCGACTCACACACTGAATTTCCTTAAATATCAGCAGCACACCCGCAATGCCAAATTCCTTTTGCTTTAATTGATTCGAGCGATTCTGTAGAATCAAGCCAATCACAGCAAGACATGTCTTTCATTCACTTGAAGGCTTCTAATCGCTTGAATGAGAGGATATCGACGTTGTCTACAATTGGTCTTTGGCATTTCGCCCTTTTTGGTCTCTTGGTGTTTTTTATTGGGAGCATGAAGATTCTTTCCTACCCCAGAATCGAAAAGTATTTGCAAATTTTTAGAAAAGGCTTAGCGATATAGGGGTCCAAGATACCCCTGGCGCAGAATTTATTTGTACCTTAATATACCGTCATTAAAATTTAATCGAGATATTAGCGTCCGCCCCAGGTGGTATTAGAGATAAGTACGCCCCTCGGTTTTTTCCTTGTAAAATTTCTCATGAGCTCATCTAATCCAAATAGCAATACGATAAATTTTCATAATATTGTAATAAGACTTACTTTGAAGATTTTCTTTTTTCAGTATATGAAATTTGCTCTTTTTGATCACATAAAACTTTTTAGGATTAGGATTTTTTAGGATTAATTATTTTTAAATTAATTGAATAAGCTTGAGTCAGAGTAGTGGATCGGAAATATTGCTTTCCGCTAAGAATTTGAACTGAGATTTTTCTTCAGCAACGCCTGAATTTCGCCAGCCCTCGGAATACACATGGATCCTTTTATAGGTTCAATACAAATCTGCGGAGTAATTTTTCTTTTCTTTTTTATTCTTACCTTCTATACACAAATTATTTATGTGACAAAGAATTTAATCTACTAGAAGTTACATGGCAGATGTGTTATGTTATAACTATATTTTTATGGGTATGCATTTATAGTTACGCTATGATTATGATTTTACTCTATTTTATTGACTTTCAATGCTTTAACAGTATAGCTATAGTATAGTTTTAATAGTATAGTTTAACAGTATATTATTTTATTGGTTGCAGAAGTCTGGAAAAATGCAAAATTGGCGTAACATTTTTCATGAAACACCCGTCCTTCAAATGTTCATTCGACCAAATGTGCGTTGAGCAAAAATTTTTCTTCGACTAAATGTCTTTAGGCCAAATGTCCAGGTGCCAAATTTTTCAAACGCATATAACCGATCTCTTCTCTATTTCTTATACGAGAAAGCGGCCTGAATGAAAATTGAAAAGTTGCAGTTTGTGTTCTACGATTTCATTAATAGAAACACTGAGAGGAAATCATGGCAAAAAAACAAATAAAAAAAAATATTTATTTAGAAGTGACAAAAAGATCCAAGTTTGGTTGGGAGCGAGATTTCTGTTTTTGATTTGAAGAAGCAGAAGATTCCAGTTTGGAAGAAAGAGGATCTTTCATTGTGGTTGCAAAGTTTGGGGAGATAGGAGGCGCCAAGTTGCTGATGTTCGATTCTGATCTGAAATTCAGAGAAGAGCCTCCATAACTTAGATTTTGTTTCTCGCTAAATCTCTAAAGGATATCAAACATTGTATATAATATTAAAATAGTAGGTGGGAGAAGAAACGCTTACCACACTATCAATATCAATCTTTTCAATTTGATTCATCAAGATGGTGAGTATTTCGAGTTGCTTTGAAGTGCACAAAACTTCTGCTTGAACAACATCCTTCATCGTACTCTAAGCGAAACACAAAATTAATACTTAATCTCTTCTTCAAGATGAAACTCTTGATTCACTCTTCTCGTTTGAGTAAATATCCTGTTCGCAAGTGTTCTCAAAGCCCTCTTAGGCCACTTTTTTCAAAGACAAAAAATTACTTATAAAATAAAATGTAATAACCCTCTCAGGAAGAAATTTTGAAATAGTAATCCTTTGGAATGAATTCTGATATAAGTTAAAGCAGAATATTTTTATTTTATGCCTCACTGCCTGCCCATTCTGTCGAAAAAGGTTATTGACCCTTTGAAGACCAAAATTATGAGGACTAATCATCTACTTTCTTTTTTTTGATGTAATTTCACTTACAAAAAGGAGACGATTCCATTTATGATGTAAAAATGTAAAATAAAAAAGAACTTTTTTAAATTGATTGACTTGCTTGGAATCTAATAAAGTCCATTTTAAAGTTATATTTAAGAGCCAAAGAAAATCTAGATGTAAATTGTTTTCCTCCATGGTGTTGTGTATGTTTAAAAGCCACACGACTTTTCGGGAAGTAAATTCCAACACAAAGCTGCTTCGTCAAAGTTAAAAATATTTTTTGGTTCATATTCCAAAAGAACAATGTTTTAAGTCATTTTTAACACATTCCTCTTTCTATGTTTGATTTGGAGTAACAAGTAACATTTGTTCATCAATTCTTAAATTTAGTTTATTGAGATAACTTTAAAACCATTTTATAAGAGTTTTATCTGCATTTTTAAAAGAAATACTTTTGATTCGTTTGCATAAAAGCCTAAATTTTAAACTTTATTTTTAAATAATTTTAATATTTATATCCGGTCTACCAAAAATTAAAAATATTTAACATAAAAAAATAACAATGAAATGATAATTATACATCTGCACGACATAGATGATAATCTGGTTTACACGTGTCAGACTTAACATTTTTTTTTTGATTTTTGGATAATAATTTTTGGGTGTTTATTCGTCGAAATATTTTTCAAACTTTCCTGCGTATTTTGACGCCAAAAAAAGGCGAAGCCGCGTGTGTATAAGAATGCTTCAGTAAAAACCTTGAATCCATTAAGGAGGCAAGCATTTGCTGTACTTTTGTTTTCTGGGTTAGCGTTCTGAATGTCAAAGGTCTTGTTCTAAACAAAAAAATGCAAATCACTTAAATGACTTTCAAAATGCAAAGCTGGGATCTCTCTATACTTTGGAAATTTCCTTTTCCCCACTATAATTCCAACTTCCATTATTTTAATGCCGTTTTGTATTTAAATTGCGTGTCTCGAGTAAATTTTTTCTGGATTTAAAACATGTTTTTTTTTTGGTGTTTGACTTTTTTTAAGCGAAAATACTCAAAATCTCAAAGTATTTTTCAAAATGTTTGCTAAACGGATATAAATGTCTTTTAATATTTTATATCGGAAAAAATATATATTTTAAATTTTGTTAATTTTAGTATATGTTTTCTTTCTCATTATACGATACCGAATTTTGACGATTAAGTGCGATTTCAAAAAAAAAAAATTTAATATGTAAACTTATCAATGAAAACAATTTTTTTTATCAATTTAGTGAACATTTTTTAAAAGTATAAAAATTATTTTAAGGGTGAATTTAATTCCGGTTGAAAAGCTTGGACCGTGTATTTGAAAGAGGTAGAAAAATGTTAACGCTTGTTCTTTGTGATATGAAGAAGGGAGTGAGGTGAAATGGGTGAGAGGTAATCAATCTCAAGGTGTTGAAACAAATTTAGCACTATTTGAAAGCAAAATCAAAGGATCTGTAAAAGGTTTATATCGATTTTTTGGATTTTAAATCTTCTGTTAAATTAATCATCAAATTAGAAAAAAAATATAAATTAATAATGGAGAACAGCTAAATTCTTACGCAAAAATCGAAAGGAAACATCAAATTGCTCAATAAAGAAGAATCATTCTAGGAAAGATTTAAAACTAACTCTCGAAATCTGGCAAATTGCGATTTCTCTAATGCAGTTAGTTTGCTTCCATTAATAAAGGCATTGTCGCCTCTACAAAAATAAGGAATCCTTTACTTTAGATATTGTCTAATATATTAATTGCTTTCTATATGTCAATTGCAAATATTCCTCTTCAATTCCTTTCTCGCCTACAGCGTATACAATTAGTGTTTTTTTATGTAAATCTGCTTTGATAAAAACATATGGTCTTGATGCTGTTTTGAAATCACTTTTGTTCGCTTCGAAGAAGATTTTTTTACGGCAAAGGGATCAAAAAATTAATGAGATGCACAATAGCCAAAATGGGAACAAATGATTTGGTGTAACATGTGTCAAAATTGTTAAAACATCTTAAAGGAGATCAAGGAGACACAGGATCCAAGGAGATGACACAACTCGAATGAGATTCCATATAAAAAAAAAAAGAAAAAAATATGATGAGTGATCGATCCTTCATTATGCGGGCGCAAATAATCTTTATCTTCTTAAAATTTTTCTTCTCTTCTTTTTAATTTTGGCGAATCCGCAAAAGATAAAAAGATTAACATTTTTTTTCCAATAAAAAAATTTATTGAGGATTTAACCTCTTTTGAAAAAATATTTTCGTTTTACTGGTAATATTTCAACAAACTGGGTAAAATTTGGATGCCAAACTCAATTGCTTTATTCACAATTTGAATAATTTTTTCAAAATTCCGATTAGCAATTCTTGGCCTATCATTTTTTTGTTTTATTTAGATTACACGCCATTTTAGAAATAAAAGGGAGGCATGAATAATATAATTAATAATAATAATAATTTAAAGAGCTGACCTTCAATCGATTCAAAGCTTCATTCGCTTGTGTCATGTGATAGTTTGCTGTGACTTGGATTCTTTTTATCTGTGAAGAATGAATTGGAAGAGTACATTCTATATCAATATCAAATCAAGTGAAGAATGAAATGTTGGTTTGATAAGTAGCTCAGTCCATTCCGCAGTCATAATGGCAAAATATTTATCAAAGCTTGTGTCACGTTTTCAATGTATTCACGTTAGGTGATATATGGTATTCGATAATATGCCCAAACTTCGATTACGCGGAGAAATTCTTGGGAAATGCAACGGCGCAATAAAAAGATTTTATACTATTGAAAACAGCCTCAAATCCTGTTTTCAAGAGTGATATTTTCCACCCTACCAAAACAATATTATACTTCACAGTTACACTTTGAAGTGAAGAAATTTATATTCTAGAATTAAAAGTTTTGAACAACTAGAAGATATCGTGGATTTGATGAGAGTTTTCAAAGCCTCACTACATTGATGTGATGATAAATAATGATGGAAGATGTAAGAAATTCACAGGGATATCATGTAAGTGCAAAGAATTTGCAGTTATATCTTTGATTCCGCCATTAAAATTTGTTCTCTCATCCTGCGAGGGGCGGATTCCCGTTTGCCCTCTCTGGTTGTGGTCCGAAAGAATATTGAATCGCACCCGCCAAAACGAACATCAAACAAAAAGTGTCCACTTCAAGTTATATGAAAATTTATTGCAAAAAGAAAAAACATATGCCTGATAAATTCTTTTGTTTTCGGGCGTTTTGGTTTCGGGCGTTTTGACCCGTCACCATATTCTTAGAATCGGACATCAAAATGTTAAGATCTAGCAGCTTCAATATGCGATGAACGATTCAGCAAGCCAAATCTTTAGATTAAAATTTTAGTAGACAGACACAGACACACACATACACAAGTACACACATATGTGGATTTTGATTACAAATTCATTCTTAGTTGAATGAATGCTTTTTCGTTGAAGTACGGCTTACTCAAAACTGCAAAAATTAACCTTGCTTTGGGGTACACGTGATTTCATCGAGAAAACACGATTTACTGATTCTTAAATCCAGACAAAAATTAGAAATATTGATTGAATAATGTAAATAATTATTATAAACTTGAATTATCACAGACTTAAGAGTTAGTACTCATAACTAACTAAGAAACGCAATGAACTAACACGCTTAACTTAAAACAAGAATTTCTCAATACATTAGCTGGAGGAGGAGATGGAGGGTGGCGTGTTGCTGCTCGAGTAAAGTTTTTCCTTACACACTTTACTCAAAGCCCATTTATTTAACGTTTATATCTGTCAACGAAATCTCGCTTTGGTTCTATGCCGAAATCCCGTTTTGGTTGTCAACCTAATCTCTTTCTTCCCTTAGCCCCTGACAAGGCATTTTGCCTCCTATCTTTTCAAAGAGAGAGTATAAAATTTTTGTTCTCTTTTTCTAATCATGATTCTTATATATTTAGCTAAGATATTTTTCTTCGTGAAACGGGTCGTTCTAATCTATCGATATATTAACGATCCGAAATGTTTTGAAGAATCTACCAAAGTTACGATTTGGTGCAAATGGAGGGAGGTAGGGAAAGGGTATGTTTGAAAAACCTTGAAGTCTTCGTAATCATGGATTGCACTGATCAACTTTGAAATATTTTCAAGCGCCACTTTCACGTTTGGATTTTCTTGCGTTTCTGCCACACTCTGAATCACAGTAGCAAAGTTGTCTCCAGAATCTCGCAGCCTGTTCATCCATTTTGGATAAAGAGAAATCAAATTTGGAGGACTTTTACGAGAATATAAACTGCATTTTTACCTGGCACTTCTGTTCAGATAGAGAGAGATTGAATCGCAAATATTCGTCAGAGATCTTTCAGAAACTCCAGAAAATCTATAAAAAAAAGTCTCTGCATATAGCACAACATTTAGGCCAATCTAGCTAACGACAAAGGTCCAACAGAGTATAAGGATCTAAATCTGAAATGGGCTTAGAAGAATTTGGCGCGAACTCACCACCTTTTTTTTTTTTTAAATAATTTAGGCCTTAAAAAAGAAACTAAACCATGTTATTTGAATATTTTAAGATGTAAATTTAAGCAATGACAACACATATAGAAAGTTAGAGAAATTTCCTTACTAGTTTGGTATACTTTGCTTTGATCCTTGGGACTCAGGTTCATCTATTTAGTTATTCAATTAATTGGTTAATTTCTCAACCAAGATTTTACTGCGGCCAGCTTCTGCTTCCCCCCTTTTGAACTGAACATAAAAGATAAAGGTAATTGTGGAGTGTTTTAATCGAGAAGGCCCGCTTGTATCGAACTATGAGGAAAGTGGGCTTGGTGTGGGATCGAACCCAAGACCTTGAGTTATCGAAACCCAGTATTTAACCAAACCTTACTCACGCTCCTTATGAACATAAATTTGCTTCCACTTCTGCTTCCGATTTATATGTTATTTAATTTAAGAAATAGTGCAAGACATATTTAATTACAAATAAAAGCTTTTAGTTTTGATAAACTTTAGGGTTTTTGAAATTCTACATTAACTTGTAAAGACACTAAAACATTTTGTCTACAAAATAAGCTAAAAATAGCTAGTATTTTATTGAAAAATAAACCAAAGTTATGTTAAAACTTGTTAATGCAAAGGAGGAAAGGATGATCCTAGTGTAGCATTTAGTAGTTTTCGTCACTCATATTCATTCCTTCCTTTCTGAGAATAAATTTGACTTAAGAAAATATTCTTTCAACTGAGACTTGTGAAACAGATTTTGTTGTGTAAGGATAAATTTCAAATATTTCCAATACTTTTATTTATCATCTATTTTTTAATGATTTTTTTTAAATATAAACTGCTTTTGCTTCTAATTTTTTTTTATCAGTTTCCATCGCTTCTAGCTCACGTCTCTACATCACAAATTCAAGGATCTGAAACTAAAAGTCTCACTTGATGATTTCAAACACTTATTTTCAACAAATTTTGAGTAAAAAGACTTGGAGTTGTGTAAAAACAGGAAGGACGTCTTTGAGCTGAATTTTTGACTTTTAAATGTAATTTCCTGTTATCGCCCCACCACCCCAAAATGTTATAAAACATGTATTAAAGTACACAAATGTATTAAAAAAAACAAGTGAAATGGAAAAGAATGTTATTATGGGCTTTTTTTTTCTATGAAAAAGGTTTTGATTAATGATATATAGTAAGTTTAATGTAGGTTAGGTTAAAACAATACAAGAATATTTATCGTGGTAGAAGAGCGATGGGTGGTGGGGCGATAACAGGAAAGTACCATAATTTTTCTTGAATGTTAAAATGGAGTGAGAGACGCATAAAAAGAATTCGTTGTCCGAAAGTGGCCCGCGAGTCACAGGTTGTCCAGCCCTGATCTAAATATCCTCTTTGTTACAAATGAAGATGCGATGAAAAGGACTGAATCATGTTTATTAATAGAAAATATTTTACCTACCCCAGTTTCCCATGCTCTAAAAGAAAGATGGATGTGTAAACTGATATATATACCTACTATGCATAAGGAATAAGCATTCATCGATTAGATATATTATAATTATTGATTTTTTACCCTTTTTGCAGCTTTTCAAACGACCTGCTACTGGCAATAAGTCATTGTTTGCAGGTAAGCAAGGTATATGACGATTGAATCGACTGTATAGATAGATGATGATACCTTGTGAATAATATATCATATCCAGCATAAGAAATATACAAACATATGCATTTTGCTTACGGGTTTGAGTGCTACGTAAAAGTATCTATAACTTCTCAAATGTTGGATTTTTTTTAAATTTTTTATTTTTTAAAAAAAAATTATCTATATACTTTGCGTGAGTAAGGTTGCTTAGATAACTCACGGTCTTGGGTTCGATCCCGCATCAAGCCTACTTTCCTCATCGTTCGATGCAAGTTGCGCAAAAACATTATAAATGTGATTTTATTATCATCATTTGCTTAAGGCTTTAAATCAAGGAATTAGCATTCGGTTATTACCACCCCAAATGCTTTTGAATATTTAGATGCGTGCTTTGCCACTTTTTCATATATCTGATTGATTTATTTATTGCTTTTTTTATCCAAGGTTTTTAAGTTCACTCGTAGAATGCAGTTACGTCCGTGAAAAGAGGTTCAAGTCAATAAGGTTGCATCATTTTATTTTTTTCTCAAGTTTCACTTCTCACAACACCACTCTTTAAAACATGTACGTACGTAGATGTAATATGATCCATAAATAATACCATATGTCAGTGTTAAATAAAAGATTGAAACTAAAAGACAGCAAAAATAATTGAACATTGAAATGGACTGCTTCAACAGTTATCACATTTTACATGAATCTGTTAAATTTTGTTCTTTCGAATATTGATCACCAAACGAGATAGTATTTGAAAATAAATTCTTTACTTAAAAAATAAAAAAAACATAACAGCAATAAATATTTATTCACAGGGTAAAACACCTCAAACGAGTTTTTTTGCTCATGTTCGATTAAGATGATAAGTTCGGAATTTTTTTCCAAAATTTCAATTCCTTTTTCATCTTTATTCCGATACAATTTTACGTTATGGGAGAAAGTGAGTTAAAAATGCGAAATTCCTTTTCAAATCCTAACGCACATATGTTCACAATTTGTATAAATTTTGCGTGTATCTAACTAAATAGGTAAGAGTTTGTTTATCTCTGACAGCAGTGCCGTATTAAGCAACATTTAACTGGGTGCCGTTCATAAAGTGTGCGCGCAATAAGAAGGGGAGAACGGGTCTCTTAAAATCCGGCCGGTTGAACAGAGAGTTAGGGAGAGTAGAGCGTTTATTGCGGAAGTCAGGACAAAAGGAACTCCGTTGTGACATTTGTTTGGCATTGTCCATCTATGACAGGGAAGTTGGACAAGGGTATTTGCAATATTTGTGATTTGTATTGGCCCAGTGAAGCTGCAAAGAAAAGACACAAAAAAGCTCACGGAGAAAGTAATATTGATAATTTATAATTTTTTTTTGCAATTTTCAAAATTACTCATTTGAAATCAGGCACATTACAGGAATTGATGAAAGGATATTTGATTGATAGAGAAAACAACTGAAGGTTGGAGAGTTTTATATGAGTGAATGTAGCCTGAAAGAAAAGAGTCTACTAGACACCCTGCGATGTTTATATGAAAAAAATGTGATTGATTCAGGGGCGCACGGACATCTTTGAAATTATTGGAGGGGGCAGACTTTCAAGCGTCTTCCAAAAAAGACAACAAATTTTTCTGAATTCCTACTCCTCTCTTGTCTATTCTATTTCATTCTTAATTAAGCTTAATGTAAACTTTAACCCCCGCCAAAAAAACACATTCAAATTACATAACTTTTCTGAGGTAATTTCTATCAAAAATGTAAAACAGAACTAAAGTTAGAAAACTTGGTATTAGAATTTTGTCATTCTTTTTAGTGTATAATAATAAGTGTAAGTTAGTTAGACTCTCTCAAAAATGTTATGAAATAAAGGAAAAATTGTGCAAACAAAAATCAATCAATAAATTAAGATTGCATTACTCCATTTTTCTCAGCATCATTCAAAAATAGTTTAAAAGCTAAATTTTCTACAAAAAGTAAAATAACTTTTAAGGAAAAAAAAGTCTATCAGAAAACGTTATAGAGCTTCAACAAAAACTTAAAATTTTTACAGCATAACTTAAGTTTTTTGAAAACTAATTTGACGTATTCCCTACAGCATACTCTATGGGTGGCATGACAGGTTGGTTGAGATGATGGACTCAGCACGGAAGCCTCTGGTTTCGATTCCTCATCGATACCAATTTGTTCATAGTTTGACATAAGCGGTACATCAGTGCCTTGTCAATGAAAACACACCCACAGTACCTTTACCTTACATTTTACTCAAAATTTAAAAATTTGCTACATATTTAACATAAGAGAGAAAGGAGACAAAATAAACTAATAAAGCAATTTTCACTATTTTAAAATGAAACTGCCTGTTCTCAGAATAATTTCAAAATAATAGGAGGCATAAAAATGAGATAGTTTATTTGATATTTTCAAGTTTTTATAAGCAGCAAAGCCAAAGTAGTTAACCCATATAGGGTGATTTGGTAACGCTTGAATTTTTTTACATTTTGTAAGGAATCATAGTATACAAAAATTGGTAGTTTAATCACTTTTCATAAAATTATTTAAGTCTAAGAACACAAAATCATTAAAAAAACTATTTAAACAAACATAAATCATAGTATACGAGAACAAGAAAATCATTGCGTTTTTTTTTGACTATTTCTGTCTACAAATAAAATTCTGAAGGCTGTCATACTCAAGACAGCTTCAGATCAAGTACATTTTTAATAACTGAAACATTTCGATATTATAATAATCCACAAATTTTCTTTGCAAAAATGATTTAATTAATTATGTGTAACTTACAAAATTTAACAATCGAACATTATAAAAAAATATATCTCTGCTCAAATATTAAACAAATAGAGTATTTTTGCTTTTAAACTGAATAGCTAGTCAAAATATTCATTCCCAATTAGCTATTGGAAAAAAATTTCTTGACTTGAAAAAATTTAAGTTTTCAAATGTAACAAACGTAGTGATAAAGACGTACCTACCCCTTCACCCCTGCTTTTTACCTTGATTTGATTTTGTTATATTTAAAAATATAGATATTTTATATTCAATATTTACACTTTATGTTTATTTTTATGCCTAAATTTCGCTTAAAAATGGAATCTACAATCACAAAACATTTTGTAACCAAGAAGATGTAGTAGAATCAGAAGGAAGGTGATATTTTTCAAATCTACGAATTCTTTTTGATATTTATTTAGAGTTTCTTAGCCAGCATTCGGCAGAACCATAGATTTCGCCAAGAGCTCACTAAGGTTTTGTTGTAAATAGCCTTGAACTCACGGTTTGCTTCAATGCGTTAACCTGAAGTCCAATTGAAATATGTTCAAGTTGGCTTTAACACGAGTTCACTTCACGATTATATAAGCCTGACACTTTCTCCCTACTTTGTCCGATTTACTTGCCATATTTTTGAGTAGAGCTGAATAAAATTTCTCATTGTTCAATTTCTTTCTTTCTATCGTATAGAGAGCTTCCTTCGGTTTCCTCTTCTTTGTTTTGTATAAAAGCAGGGTTCCGCGAGAAGCAGCAACATAAGTTCTTTTAATTTTTATTTTATTGCATAATCCGTTATATACTTATTTCTGTAAACTGAGGGCATACGACCTGGGTAGTTATAAAATTAAGAAAAATATTAGCAGGCATCATTCATTGAACAAATTATCTCGGGCATATGAAAGAATTTATAAAATAAAATGCGTTTTATAAATTTAAGAAAAAAATTTCCAAAATAATTTAAAGATATGGAATGTGAAATTAAAAGTAAACCGGATCAAGTAAAGACGATGCTTCTGAAAATGAACCAACTAAACATGATCCCTCTAAAAGTGCACCAAGTAAAGATAATACCTCTGTGATTAAGGAATCATTTGAAAATACATTTGCTTTAAAATATTTTTGATATTACATTTAAAAAATTTTAATTTTTTGAAGAAAAAAATTGGACTAGAAAATTTATCTAAATACAATTCATAGTTATTAAATTTAAAAAATACATCAGGCATAAAATATGATGCCGCTTTAAATACACGAAGTAAAGATGTTAGCTTTATCTTTAAAATAAGAAGGATAGTCTTTGTTAGTTCCAAAAAAGGAAAAAAAAAATTTTTTTTAAAAAAAATTATTTTACATTTGAATTCGAGTCAAAACATCCAAAAACCAAAACCAAAACGCCCGAAACCAAAACGCACGATACAAGAACGTCTGAAACTTGAATCTACAAAGAATATTTAAAAATTTAAGATTTTTTCTTGTATCTACACTTTTTTTCAATTATTATCTTATACATTTTTCTAAGAATATGTTAAATTTAACACTTTGTTGTTTCACATGCATAAAAAACAGATACAGGATTCCTAATTTATCAATCTTATCGAATCGAACTACTGCAGAAATTGTGAACGAAAATCAGAAATTATTTATATTCTTGTTTTCCTGTTTAAATTAGTCACATCTTTTCTGATTTCAAACTAATTTTCCGTCTAAATTGGTAGTTTAATTGTTTTTCAAACCAAACAAATAATGTATTTTTGTATGATCACTTTTATCTTTCAAGTCAAATTGATCACTATCATTTCGTGTCAAATCGATCGTTTTGAAAACTCTCCAAATAGAATAAACTTCAAAAAATAGTAACGCCCGAATTATTATTTTCAGGCATTTTGGTATCGGGCGTTTTGGTTTTGGGACGTTTTGACCCGACACCTTACTTTCAACATTTGAACTTACCTGGATGAACAAATCATCCATTGTCATCAAGTTTATCCCACGTATTTTTCTTTTTTAGAGTGTTTCACCATTTCACAATATCAATAATATTTTACACTAGAACAATTGATTTTTAATAATAATAAAATCTTTAAAAAAAATGAAAATGAGGCAAAAAATTTAGATTACATATGTTAAAAGAGAGAGAATAAAGTTGATTTGATTTGAATGTTAATTCTACATGTTGGTATACTGGTGGTTTGCGTAGCTCAGTGTACAACATTTACAAGTGGTTCGGGGCTCTATATGTAAACAGATGGTTAAGTAAAACAGTTATCAGCTCATGAAATAGTAACGATGTTTGACCTTGAATTTATGACAAATAGTATTAACAAAAAAATTTTTAAATAAAGATTTCAATGAAAACTTTTTAATCAGGTGTAGGAATCTTATCTAGTATTAAGAGTAGAGAAATTCTATAACCAATAACCAATAAGTTACCAATAACGTCCAACATATTACATCCATGTCAGAAGTCGTTAAATTCATATCGAAAGGTGGAGAAAAGCAACAAGACTATTGTCACACCAAAAAAAGTAAATATATTTAACTAATAAACTTGAGGCAGAAGTATAAATTTTTCTCAAACCAGTATTCAATAAATCATATATCTTTTTCATCATAGCCTTCACATCCTAATTATATAAATATTTTAAAATTGATAAAATTTGGCCAAAATTTTATTGCATTTTTTTCTTCGTTTCCAAGCATAAATATGTTTATATAAAATTTTAAATTCATCCATTTTAAGCATACTCATTTGAGAAAAAGGATAGTTGCTCTAATTTTGAAGAGACGAAGTCGGTGTTCATTCACAAAGGAAGGAAATAGAGAAGAACTTTTAAAAAGAGCAAATTTATTCGTTAAAACCTCAACTTTTCAAAGAGGGGGTAAGATTACATATACTTACAAGAGGAGGTGAGTAATTTTCGAAATTTATTATAAATTTTTTTTTGTCAAAATGAACACACCTCCATTATTACCCGATATTATACTGGCACTATCAGTTTCCAATCCTACATATTCCATTCCCTAAATTATAGGGGATAAATTACATGAAAATGAAATTATTTGTACTAAGTTTTATGCTATACAGAAAGTCTGAAAACACTGCCAACTATTCAAGGAAATTCTGGATAAAAAAAAACTAAAACATTAAATAAAACGAATATATAATAATAATAATAAATTTATTAATAAAAAGTGGAAAAAAAAGATAAGCATTGAATAGCGTGTATCGATCAAAAGTAGCATCGCATAAATTCATTTCTGAAAGAGATCAAAGAAAGATGGATCTTCTTTATATTTAATTGAATTTGTTATCTATTTTGAATTTATTGAATATCTAAGGATAACGTTGCGATATATTTGATTTATGGAATAAAAGATTCCATTGTTTAAAATTATATTTAGCAAGTATAATAAGGGCATTTTTCCTGACTTGTGCATTCTATTACATTAATTTAACTCTTCCAGTTACAGTAATGAATAGGGATAGACACTTTAAGCTTTAAATTATAGAGAATACTTTCTCTAAATAGTTATGTGCTTTAAAAAAACGAAGTCGTTTAAAAGAGTTAGATGACAAAAAAATTTTAAATTCAAAAAACTGGTGACAAAAAATTTCACTCTTTTGATAGTAACCCATAAAAAATATCTAGCCCACTGAAAAATTTGTGGTCTTTTGTTCAAATTACTGCCTACATTACGGCCTCTGATTAACTATAGCTCAAATTCGCATTGATATTATCATATTAAATGGAAAGGAAATTAATTGAAAAAATGTCTTAAATTGTCATTCTAAGACTTAGCCAGACATTAAGACAAGAAAAGTAATTTGGAAGGCCTTTCAAATATTAAAAAGATAGATATAGAAATGAGAGAATTCAAAATTATACCCCCCCCCCCCCTCCGACCCCTGAATTTACGCATTGGGCTATTCTATTGTGCGAATTTTTACACAATTTCCAATATACTTATAGATTAGATGGTTGATATGCAGGAGAAGGAGATTGCATATCAAACATTCTGGGTTTGCTTCAAATCCGCAAGGACTATTTGCTCTATACTTTGCCTTTAAAAACGTCACTAGCTTTTCACAAATGAGGGATTCCTTAAAAATGAAATTCCACCGAAAATTAGGGTAAAAATTTAGATTACATATGTTCAAAGAGAAAAAATATAAAAAACAAATTTTGTTTATAAATAAAAATTTAGTAAAAATAATAATTAAAAGAAAATAAATAGAGAAATAAATAAATAAATACAATAATAATAATAATAATAATAATAATAATGCTGTTACATTTGCGTGCAAGTTATTTAAACTAGAGAGCGCCATAAAATTTGATGAAAAATAAAATGTCTTTGAGGCAAAATTTACAAACCAATATTCAAGAAAGTGACATCTTTTCAGCATATGCAAAAATAGCATCACTCGAAGTGTGATCCAAAAATCAATCTCTTTTGAAAATGGAATCCGATAAACAAATCTAGAAACACGGGTTAGGATAGCATTTTTAAAAGACACGCCCTTGTTGTTGTTAATAACAAGATAAAAGAAACAATTCATCCAAAACGTTGATCCAAAATTCACATGTAAACAAAGGCGCAGGAACGCACTAAAGTGTTGCTGTTGTTCTGAAGTATCTTTGAACATTGTGAAATCCTTTTTGATGATACAGCGAGGTGGGGGAAAGAAGTCAAAAAAAAATAAATAAAGAAAAAAGATGACAAGAACATCTGTAAAAATTTGGGCTTCAAAGACAGCATCACAATTTCTAAAAAGCGCTACTCAATTGTTGATGTTGAGAGGAGGAGGTATTTTGTTTGATGAGATTGAAATTTCTTTGTTGATGCAGCTGAATTGATCTTCGTAGGAAGTAGAGCAAAACAAAGATGAGAAGGAAGAGGAGAAAGAGCAGGAATGTGAGGATCCAGGTGGCGGACTCAAATCGCAAATAATACGTTGAGTCGGGAAGGCCTCCTTTAGAGCGGAAATAAAGACTTGAATTCGTGACTTCAAAGTTTTTTAAAAAGTATGGCAAAAAGCCAAACCAAAATGCGCTGTAAACCTGACGATAGTTTTCTTTTATACTGTAAAATGAGGAGGTAGTGTGATTGGTTGAATGCGAATTACTTTCCATTTGTGATTGGATGCTGCAGTAGTAGACATGTCCTTGCTTAACTTTTGGCCATTTTATTGGTAGCTTCTGCGTTTCAAATGGAGTTGGATTTCTGCAACAAAACAGAATAAAGCCTTTTTTTATCAAACATAATAGATGTATGCCAAAAGAAAAAATGACCCACATTATTTTTTACCCCAAAATCTTATTAAATTATATATTTTGCAAGTAGTAATACAAAATTTCAATTTTTTAATCAATAAACTCAAGATGCAGTTTAAAAATGCAAAATCTATATTATTAATTATTGTTTTCCTTCACTGAAATTTAATTGGATTGAAAATTTTAAGCAGAAAATAAGAATATAAACATGTATACATTATACAATTTATATGCATGCTCACACAAAAGTCAATATGTGTCATTTATTATTATTGGACGAGTTAAGCTAAAATTTCTTTGACTCGCTTTACGGTAGCCATGATGCAAAAACCTTTTTTTAACGAATAGTAAAACAAAATTTAAAGCTACATCTTTGGAGCTATATACCCGAAATTCGTTAAAAGCGCTTATATTAAAAAATGTAGATACGGTAAAATCTTTTCTAATGGCACATAAGGCACACATTCTTTGCTCTTGTATTTATTAGGGTAATTCTACAAGAAACTATATGGCCTTAAATCCTATCATAAAATGTAAACATATATTTCACATATTTTATTTTGCATATACTGTTGTTAGCATCGAAAATCACTTTCTTTATGTCTTTTCAAAAGGTTGTAAGATTCTTCTTCTTCTTCTTGCTGCATAAAATAATTGTGAAACGTGATCGACGCAAGTTCATTCGCCATTTTTGCTGAAAAGCGGGAAATTTACTACTCCTCTTATTGGTACTTGCTATAATTTTATTAACTCTCATTTGAGATATCTGAATGAAACGTGCAGTAACTTTTTCTCCAATCATATTTAACCCGTATTCTCGTTGAAATCAAGCAACTCGGATGATGTTTATGCACTCACTGCAAATTTAAAACAGTTATAAATTGAGTCCAATATACGTAATACTTTTTAGTTCTTGTCTTACAAATGGAATACACGTTAGATGCTTCAAAACGCAATCGTTTAAATCCAATACATAAAAAGGTATTTAAAAACAACATTGGTAAATGTCTTCCAATTCCAATATTCAGAAAATTCAAGAAAATAATCTTCCTATCATCTCAGATTGAGCTTAAAATTTATTTATGTTTATGCGAAAACTTTTTCACCGAACATTTTCATTTTATGTTTTAATCAATTAATTAAGAAAAAAAGAAATGATTTGTATTTTCCTTGAAACGAAGAAAGCCTTTGCTCGTTTATATCATTTTGATCAAAGCTTAGTGTTTTTGCATCAAAAAAACCTTTTTCTAATTATGCGACCAGTGGTACTTGGTTGGAATTGGTGCTAACTCCTCTTCTGTTTAAAATAAAATTATATTTGAAGCTATTTTTCAGTAATATTTAAAGTAAGTTTCAATTTTTTGTCAATTGACGATTTTGAGGGATATAATAAAAAAAAATTTTTTTTTGGTCATTCTAGCGTTAAAGAAATTCATAATTTTTGCGGACCATTAAATATATCCCAACAGACCATGCTTTGAGAAGCATTGATCTAGCAAAAAGAATTGAATTTCATTGGTCGACAAATTGTCATCGATGAGGACACTACAGAAAAACGTAAATAGAAAAAAAACAAAGTTACAACGATTCAGTTTGAAAAAAGGAAGAAAATTACGAGAATTTGACGAAGTTTGAAAGAAAAGAGACGGAAGTTTCGCTAACGCCCCGATCAACGCTCGTCCAATTTGCGACAACGGAAACATTGTACACTTCCGCAAAAAGAGGTGAAGAGATGAAAGGCAGACCAAAGAAAAAGGGAAGATCCATGCCATGAGTGACACCTGTGCAAAAATGGGAAAAATGATTAGCAAAACTTTGTTTTAAAGGTTTACCGTTTGAGGACCATGACTATTTAGAGTAAAATCCTTTGCTTTTTCAATTATTTATTTAAAGCAGAGGTTTTTCCTTTCGCCGGACACCATTGTCACACTGGTCGTCAAAGGGTTCATCCTTTCTGGCACAATGGGGCACTAGGGTTCCATAAAATAAAAATCGATCCAAACTTCCTATAATAATTTGATATTTTTTGAGTTGTATGTAAAAGTAAAAACAATTTTTCTCAATCATATTTTTCAAATAGAATAAATTTGTCATCATGCAAAAAAATTAAAGAAAAGTCCAAAAATTAGAAATATATTAGATTTGAAAAATGGTTTTTTAAGAAATACTAAAAAGTAGAGCGAATTAGGAAAACCAAAGATTCAGTTATCAAGTGAAGTTAAAAAGGGGACGATTCCGGTGAACAGAGCATCACATAATAATCTTATCAATAAGTCAGGAGCGATTTTTAAGATAAATTTAAGGCGCTGAAATGTGGACTTCATTTTGACATTATTTCCTTCATTGAAATAATAATGAAATAGCTATTATACATTTCATGACTTTATTTCATAAATATTTTTATTTATTGAGTAAGGTTAAGGTTGGTTAGGTACGTGGTTTCGATAACTCAAGGTCTTGGGTTCGATCCCGCATCAAGCCTACTTTCTCATAGTTCGATACAAGCAGCGCAATTGTGCCTTTTCGATGAAAACACCCTATGGTACCTTTACCTATTGAAATAATAAATAGATAGACATGCTATTAAGAGGTAAAAAATAGAGAATAAAAGAAACCGTGAATGTTATGGATCAACTGTATACATGGTACTCGGTTTGAGGAGGAGGGGGGGGGGGGACAAAGGGACACCCCCCCCCCCCCCTTTTGGTTGGAGGAGACTAATTATATTTTGGGCTCTCCAATTTTTAGGGTTTTCTTCTTCCCTAAAGAAATTTTCAAATAATTTTTTTGTTTATTTGCAAAGTTTAATTAAACAATAAAAGCGATGCAAATCCTTATTTCTATTTTTTATATTTTTAGACAATATAAAGGTTTTTGTTAAATTTTACACTTTCAACTAAAATAATGGTGTAGCTTTTTTCGAAAAGAAAATGATTTTTGAAAAAAAAGGGTATAATATAGAAAAGTTTTATAAGAAAATCATGAAAATCGTTTCGCCCTCATTTTTTCAAGAGAAATGAGGCCCTTCACTATATGTATAGGTAGATAGAGCGAAAAGAAAATTTTAACGTGGCACCAGTTATCCTTTACAGCGACAAGGATGATGATACATGGGCACAGCGTTAAAGAAATGT
Source organism: Nectonema munidae (assembly GCA_030549495.1). NCBI lineage: Eukaryota > Metazoa > Nematomorpha > Nectonematoida > Nectonematidae > Nectonema > Nectonema munidae. The sequence goes on from JAUIRK010000920.1 coordinate 361,955, forward strand.
GATATAGTTTACATGCATTTTAGCGAAATACATTATATTCATGGTTATTCCATTCGAGCCACATATGGTCATGCGATGGATTCGTCAAACATTGTTAAAACATAACAATTGATGAGCCAAAAATTGAAATAAAAACTCGTTCACTAATACACAATCTAAACGGGTAATGTTAAAATTCACTGACACAAAGTGCCTTTAGAAATAACAATTTGCCTCGACTGGGATTTGAACTGCATACCTAAATTACAGAATACAATAACTGACTATACGCATACTCGATAGTGTGATAAGGAAGTGTTACCTTGATCAGGATGAGTGGTGGAGAAGAGTGGACGATGAGTGAAGACAAAAGTATATGTGGGAGAGCCTGCGGCATAATGCAACTTAGCGGATTCATCCATTGGTGCCACAAATTGATTATCTGAGAGGATCTAAAAATATAAATGATTTATTCCCATGAATTCCCCAAAGTCCATATTCCCATCGCACATATGGATGTGTCAATAAAATAAACACATTCTGCTTGGTTAGTCTTTGACTAATAGTTTACATTAGTCTTTTATTATTATTATTATTATTATTATTATTATTATTATTATTATTATTATTATTATTATTATTATTATTATTATTATTATCTTTTTTCCATTTTATGAGATTCGAATCAACAAATAATATTTTAACAAAATTTTCTAGTTCTTTTACGATTTCTTGCGAGTTTAATCAAGACTTAACAAGGACTTTCAATGCCTATATGGTGCTCTAGGACAATAGTTTTAGTAGCCCCCCCCCTCCCCTCCCCACTTGCATATTGTTCAGTGCCTGCATTCCGTTCCTTTTTTCTTTGAGTATTTTGGGAAGTTTTGATTAGAGAATTTAAAATACCAATTCTCAAGAATAACCTTAAAAAATGTATGACATGTTTCAGATTATACAATTACATCACATTTTAATGTTATAAAATGAGAAAAGTTTTTAAGGATGCGGTCAGGTGGTCAAAATTCATTTTTATCAAAAGAGATAACAATTTTTGAAAGTTTTCTCCCAATTTCAACAAATGCCTCATATCCTTGTATATGTATTTTTTTATATTTCCCGCCCCAAAGAAGTGTCGCCACACGGCATATGCCCCATCTCCTCCCCCGGCATGTGAGGGTGCTGGATGTAACGTAATGTTATTAAAAATGCGTATCCCAAACGCAAGCTTTAGCCATTATATTCATTTAAATGGGAAAGACACTTTCATCTAAAACAGTGTTTACCAAACTTTTTTTTACCGCAGAGAGCGCTAGCAATAAAAATCAAAAATCTTAACGGCTACTTAACCCCCTGAGGACCAGCGTGACATCACGGCAGCGGCCAGTTTGATCCGATTATTATTAGGGGGACATGAATAAATATTCTTTGTGCAATACGAGTAAGATAAGCATTCATTCTCAATGCCTTCGTAAACTGTTTATTCAGAAAAAAAAATTAGGAAAAAAATCTACTTCAAAATTAAGCGTCTGATTTAAATATAAATAATTCCTCCGAAAATGAAACCAGGGGATAAATCGTCAATATTTTGGCCATCAAAAGGGTAAGGTAAAAATTTTTTTTTTATTTATCTTGATTAAAATTAACCGCAAAAAATCTTCGGAAGTTAAAGAACCCTTGAATGCTCGCTAACGAGCACAGCTGGACGAGAACGGATACTTTACTAATCCAAAGTGCTTCATTCGCTTCACTAAGAGATGAAGAATTCAAAAAATACACTAAATATCGTGAAATTCACAGCAATAAACTTCTCGCTGAAGTTCGCTACACAAATAATACGAAAGCTATGAACACATTTTCAAAATATATCTATTTTAGTCCTTAGCAAGATTAAAAAGTTATATAAAATTAAAACAAAAAAATCATTAAAATTTTTTTTTTATTTTATTTTTTTTTAATTAATATAAAAATGTTTGAACATTAATTTCATCCTATATTAAATATACTATAAGAGGCGCTCGATAAAAAAAGGGAATACTTGGGAGAAGCTTTCGATGCAGGCTGTGATGTTGGAGGAATTCGGCCAAAAGGCGTAAAGATGGTAAATATGGTTCAAGAGGAGGTTGAGAACGGTGTTGGAGGAGGAATAATTTTGGGCGATGAGGTAGTTCATTATGGAACTTTTCAAGTAATCCGTATTGAAAGTGATTTCTGGCTTTTGAGCGAAAAAGTCTGTGTAAAAAAAGTTGGCACATTTTTTTACGATGTTAAAGCATGAAGTCAAGATATACAATGGTGGGTTAGGAATAGTCGTGATGGAATCGGGTATATAAGAAATATTATAAACCTTATAAATCAGTTATCATTACAAAGAAACTCATCAATTAACTAATTAACGAGATAACAAATTAATAGTTAAAATAATTGACCCACGATAGCTAACTTCATCAATAAAATTAGTCAAATCTATAATATACCTTATATTTAAAATATACATAACATATTGAAAAGTTGAAACAGTTTTCAATGAAATCTTATTTTGGCTATCGGTGAAGTGCTGACTACACGATGAAGCTATTGATCGATTATGATTAATATCAAATTATTCAAAATGGACAAGTTGCATCGATCAAGACTGAATATGATATGTCATGAAATGAAGGATTCGCATTTTCTCGAATTTAGCATTACAAGAGAAGTACAATAAGATACAGTAGATTGATTGAACGGATTAAAATGTTCAGAAGTAAATACAAACACAGAGAGAATCTGATTTTTGTGATTCTCTAAGTCTGGTTTTGGTTTTTTTAAAAAAATCACTGATTTTGATTATTTTGTAATCAGTTAAAAATGTATTCACAATATTTAACTTAATTTCCAGTCGAAAAATCAAATTATGAAATTATATTTATCCATGTATGTGAAAAAGGAGGGGCATCAATGATCGTAAATCCAAATGAGAAAGTTTTATCTTCAAAGATATATTTGATCTTTTATTCTTTATAAAATACCTTCTATTTAAAATAGAGATGTATCGGATGTGAAATTTTTGGTATCCGCGGAGTCGGATATCAAATTTGACATCCTAGAGGATGCGGATGTCAGAATTCATTTTTTTAAGCGGATGCGGAGAGATATCATAATTGCTATATTCTAACCAAAGCACATTTTATACTTCTTAAAAATATAGAGAAATATTTAGATACATTTGCCTATGCATACTGTTATCATAACGAAATACTTATCATAAAAATTTTGGGTTAAGTAAAAATTGAAAAATTTCGAAAAAAACTTTGCGGTATATAGAAAAAAAGAAAAATGTTTGAAAATTGCGGATGCGGGATGTTAAGAGGATGTAAAAAGTTTGAGGATGCGGACATACGATGCATCTCTCATTTAAAAGTGCATATTCCTTCTTTTGTGATATGTGGCGAGAAAATAGTAAAATCAAAAATGACAAAAAAATGGGGTTTAAAAAAAGAATTTAAAAAAATAATTGGAAATACAAACAAAAAAAGTTGAGATCAAAAAACATGCAATTTTGAAATGTTGTTACTTTCTTTGTTTCTTAATTTTGAAAATAATTTAAAAATACGAATTGAAAAGAAGTTTATTTTGGAATAAAAGTGTAGTTTTAAAATACTTTTTATCAATTTTTAGTGAACTAGGTATCAGTGCATCTGTTAAAAAAAACCACGCTTGTTAGCAGGGTGGTAGTCGGAGTCAAGGTCCTTTTTTTAAGTATTTTAAATGAAAGAAAAAGTTTACTCTTCTTGTAAGCGCATATGGAGTGTCGTTTCTTCAATCAAAGTCGAAAGGGCTTGGGGTCGAAGACGGCTATTTTCGCTTCAACTACCCAGTCCAGCTTGTTAATTCGGAAATCAGATTATATTACAGTTTCGATTTTTCTCATTTGCTGTAAATAAAAACACAGTTGGACAGATGATGGGAATGATCATCATGGTCTTGCATTCAAGCTTCTCAACAACCGGTGTCCTCCCTCAATCAAAAAGTTTGCTCCCTCTCTCCATCAAACCGAGTACAATCTGAGAAGACAGCGCTACGTAATGAGCTCCTCGCCTCAACTTACCTCACCTTTCGCAATATTCTTCCTTCCAACTGCATTTCAAACTTCAGAAACCTTTCCTCATTCAAGTCATATTTGATCACTTTTCGTGGAGATGTCTCTTTTTGCATTTAACTAATAAATGAAATGTATATATTTTCCGACCGACGATTTTTACCATGGTTCAATAAATATAATAATAAAAAAAAATAATAATAATGGGAAATCGAACTTAGACAAACTTTGAAGAGACCCTACACTCGCACCACTAGGCCATCTGCCGACAATTAATATTTACAAACCTTAATTATAACACACAATCGCTGAGAAAAAGGCTGATATAGCAATTATTGTTGTTATTATTATTTCATCTGTGAAAAAGTAGTAAAAAGAGGAGATGCTAGGAGGAAAGATGAGAGATGGAGTTTATGTGAAAAATACCATGAAGGATGGAGCGCTCATTGCTGGTTATTCCAGACATCATGGGAAGTGCGTTGAAATTTCTCGAACGAAGAATATTGCGTGGATCCTTGTGTAGAAAAGGGAGCTTACCCATTGGCAAAGCAATCTGTCCATCAATCACGCCTCTCCACGAAGGCGCCAAAACCTAATCAATGCATGCATAAAGAGCCGAGTATACCAGCGTTGGGGCACTTAGGTCTAGGCCTCTAAATCTGAATTACGGCTCAGACTCATTGGCGGTGTCGATGAAATAACTAACTTTTGGGGACTTCAGCCTGTAATGACAAAAGAAATGTGAAATTAAAAATCACTCGTAAAAATTTATGTTGGTTGGTTGGAAATGATAACAAAGGACTTTCAGTCGTAAGGCTGGCTATATGCTCGCATTATGCTTACGATGATTAATCACAGTTTTTGTGAATTTGTTTGGGAGCCTTGGAGATCGAGCCCCTGACCTTCAGCTTTTAAGCTGAGAGGTACACCCTAACAACCATTGAGGCTAAGAGCGGTATGAGAAAAGAATAATATAATAATAATCAATTTTACCGCTAGTGTTCCCAGCACGCTGAGATTTAGCCGGTTTTTACCACTATGGCATCTAATCTCTCATTATTTTGGGTCTCAATTCATCTCTATTTTGCTCGTCCCCTAATGCTAAATGTCTTTTCCTCATGTCTTTTTTGACTATTTCTATCCATGTCATCTTTGGCCTGCCTTTACTCTTACCTAAAGTTTGATTTTTATAAGCTTCTTTAACACTAGAAAGACAAAGTGGTCAAAATGACCACATCGTACTTTTTAATCAATAAATTTATATAGAATCCAACAATTAAATCATCAGTCACTTTGTGACTTTTAATATATATAATTATACTATGTTTTTAATACATGTGTTCTTCAAAACATTTATGAATTTTCTGTGCAGAGACTAACATACCTAAAAAGACAAAGTGGTCATTTAGACATCTCATCAATCAAACATTTGTTTTCAGTTGCTTGTCCTTTTTAATTCATTTTTTAATATTTTTTATTCAATGCCTCTTCCTAAGTATAAAAGAGAAGCCTCTGCAAACGCGTTGTTATTCATTCGTAGTCTCGAGGAAGATAATTCTGGTTCAGATTTTCTCTCCAGCGAAAGCGATGAAGAAACTCTCCGTAATTTAGAGACTTCTTTCACTTCAGAAGATTCATCAAATAACTTAGAAACCGAAGAAGTAGACTTTCAAAATAATAATGATATGATTGGAAAAGATGGAACAATTTGGTCAGAAATTTCTTGCTCTGATGAACATGGACGTAAACAACAACAAAATGTTTTCAAAGTAAAATCTGGTCCAACAAATTATTCTCTTCGTAATATTGATAAAAGTTTTGTTTCAGCTTTTCGATGTATAATTTCAGAGAACATGTTGCGACACATACAAAAATGTACTAACTTTGAAGCTAAAATTTTTGAAAATGACTGGAAAATTGATTTGCACGATATTGACAAATTTATGGCACTTTCAATATTGCGCGGCGTTTTAGGGGGTAAAAATTACCCTCTCAAGTCTTTTTGGTCAAAAAAATGGGGCGTCAATTTTTTCTCAAACACTATGTCACGTTTAAAGTATGAAAAGATTATGAAATATCTGAGGTTTGATATGAAAAGCGATCGTAATAAAAGACTTGAGAATGATAAATTTGCACTTTTTTCCGATATTTGGAATATCTTTATAGAAAATTGTATTCTCTCATATACACCTGACTGTTATTTGAGCGTGGATGAACAGCTTTTTCCTACTAAAGCAAGGTGCCCTTTTACTCAATACCTACCATCCAAGCCAGATAAATTTGGCATAAAGTTTTGGCTACTTGTTGAGGTTGAATCAAAGTATGTTTGTGGTGGATTTCCTTATCTTGGAAAAGATGAAGATAGAAGAAATCTTCAACTTGGTCATTATGTAGTGGATAAATTGCTTGAACAATCCAAACTGTATAATAAAGGTTACAATGTAACTTGTGACAACTATTTTACTTCCAAAAGTTTGTGCGAAAAACTGCTTGAAAAAAAAAACAAGTTTGGTTGGAACTATAAAGCTGAATAGGAAAGAAATTCATGAACTTTTGAAGCACAAGCCTAATAAAATGCCTAAATTTTCTTCAAAAATTTTTTATTGCAATGAAAACATTTCTCTTACAGCGTATAAAGCAAAAGAAAACAAAATGGTGTTGATTTTGAGTTCTCTTCATACTAAAACAATAAAAATTTTGCAAGATAATAAAAAAAAGCCTGAAACAATTTTGTTTTATAACTCAACAAAGTATGGTGTAGATATAGTTGACCAGATGACAAAGTTATACACTTCAAAAGCAGGAGTTAGAAGATGGCCATTAGCCCCTTTTTTCAATGTTTTAGATTTAGCCGTGGTAAATTCTTATATACTTTACAAGAAAATAAATAAATCTTCTATATCAAGACGCCAATTTATTATGAATCTTATTGAAGAGTTAGTTAAAGATCAAGTTGAAATATGCAATAGTGATTCGGACTTTTCTTTGAATGACGACAAAATGTTATCTTCATCAACCAGAAAACTGTGCCAAACAAAACGCTGTAAAAATAAAACTACTGAAAAGTGCAAAAAGTGTGGAAAAATGGCATGTGGTAAATGCATAAAAAAGAAGTTAATTATATGTAATAGCTGTTAGGCGTTTTTATTGTTTTTTTATTATTATTTTTAAATAAAATAGTTCTAATTTTCAAATTTTGGATAAGTTATACAGAGTGGTCAATTTGACCACATTGTCTTTTTAGGTATAAAAAATCTTTGGTACTTCTAGTGTTAATTAGATCACCCGAAGGTCTTCTATTTACATGCCCAAACCACCTTAACCTTTGTATTTCTAAAACTTTATTTATTTCATTTACTTGACATAAACTTCTTACCTTTTCATTACTTATTTTAAAGTATGAGAAAAGAATATAAAAAATATATGGCTATGAACAATGTTTGTAACATTACCACCAGTGATTCCTTCCTAACATAAACGTGTGCTAAGTTACTCTATATACACATAAACTTAAGAATGTTAGAAGTAATGAGACATTAAAATGCTTTTTTTTAATCAGAAGTCCAGAAATTAAATCACAAAATTGGAAAAAATCTCCAATTAATGATATGTATTCAGGGGAAATGATATACTAGGAAGGATCTAATAGGGCATTTAATTTGATTGGATATTAAAATTTTGAAAGTTCTAATATTTGCATGCAACGATTGCATTTGCTATTTGATTTCCTTAAAAGAAAATTTTATATAAATATTTGCTTCAAATCATCATCATCATCATCCTCTCTTTGGTCGAAAAAAGTCTGGCTTTTATCCTGGCTAGCCAAGGTCGACAAGATGTTTGCAGCGATTTCTCCATCTTCCCCTCATCTTAGCTTCTTCAACATTGAGATTTTTCTTCTTCATACCTTCTTTAACGACATCTTCCCACGTCTTCTTTCGTCTACCTCTCATCACTTTTCCATTTTAAATTCTTAGATTTTTATTTGCTTCAAATGTTCAAAATGATTGATTTTTAAATTTTTAATCATATTTTAAAAAATCCTTATTTTACGATGTAATAGAACAACAGAGCAAAGGAGACTAAGGAGGAAGTAAAGAAGAGTTTATTAAAAATGTATGGATTCGCAGGCAAAACGAAGATATATATATATATATAAGTGGACTCTGACTATTTCGAAATGCTCTTGGACTGGCCAGCTTTCGGATTATCAGTTCTAAGAAATTTAATTTTATTGGACGCATGTTTTTACTTATCTAAATTTGACACACACAAATTTACTTTTAAAATATAAAAGTAAAATGGAAACTTTATGATTTAAATGAAGCAATAAAAATAAAGGAAAATTGAAATAGAAGGTGGATTATTGCGTTGAAAGGAATCAATTTTCACAATGTGCATTTTCTTATGGTGCGCTTATTTGGACACTCGATCTGGCATACATTTCCGATGCTCCTTTGTCTATCTATATTGAAAAATTGGATGAGGACTTCACTTTGCATTATAAATTTGATAAATTCGGGAATCAAATTTAAAAAATGTGACCACATGCATACATATGTTCCATTTTAATTCTTGATGAAACGTTTTTTCACAAAATATCAGGATTAATAGTGTCGAAATTTTAGAGTCAAGTAAAAATTACTTCCAATTTGAAAAAATTATTTGAAATTTGAGCTAAAAAGTTGTTGTTGTTGTTGTGCCACTAGATTATGCTATGTCATTATAAGAATGATCTGTCAGTCAAAAAAAATTTTTTTTTTACTTGCAAAACCTTTCAAAATTGAACACAGGGTTAAGGTATAATGGAGATTTCGTAAACTAGGGTTTAAGGAGTGGAAATTTTGGGAAAATATTTGAAAAATTTTCGTCAGAATCCTTGATCATTCGAAGAAATAAATTCATCCTTCTTAAAACTTTTCCTTCTCTTCTTGGCTTTGAATGCTGGAAGGGTAAAAAGATTGCATTTTTTAATGAGAATATCTAAGTATTTGACTTTGTAGGCAAAATATTTGAGTTATATCAGTAATATTATGATATTATGATTACAATGTTAAATTTGACAGCAAAAATATTTGCTCCTTTCCCAAGAAATAGTGATAAGTAAGGTAAATAGTAGTGATGTATCGATCAAATCGACTTCAGCACCCGCACCGGCTTAATCGGCCTTTTTTACAAAATCGGTATCAGCAATTTTTGCCGATTCAGCCTTGCAAACAGTTTCAAAATCAATCGCATATGCCAAATTGAATGATTCTTTTCTAAAAAAATTTTTAACAGTAAATACAATGCTTCATCCTACATCTTTCAATTCAACAAGCTCTGCTTATCTGTCCATTTTCCCTGAATATAATTTGATTACAAATGTCATATGTATCAATAATTTTATCTCACTTTGAGAATATTTTTTATCGCAAAAATCGTTTATTGATTATATTTTCAAATTGCAAATCTTTTGTTTTTGAATTTTACATTTCATCTCACATTTTCATCACGCAGTAAATTAATTGTTTTAGTTATGAGAACTTATTTGGATTTTACAAAACTTTAAAATTTCTTTTAACAAATTACATCTTGAATTCTATATTGAAATTTCACCCCTATTGAGCCTTTTATATATTTCGACTCGGTAAAATTTCACGGCTGAGTTATTGTTTTTTTTCACAATAGAAATAATTACATAATCAGAATCGTTTTTTAATGTTCTGTTTGGATGAACGAGGGTTGCCTGTTTTAATTTCATTCTTTGTTTTCCCTTATTTTAGGGGTTTAAGATATAAAGTTAGCCAAGTGGGATCCCATCTACCAAAATAAGAAGAGAAAAAAAGGTACATATGGTGAATTTTCTTTGTAATTGACGATTTCGTGAGGAGAGCGAGTGCGTAAGCAGGAAATCATCCAAGCAGAATTTGATGATGGACAGCCAAGGCCTTCAGCCATTTTTTTGGAGAGTTTCACTTGTAGAGCAAGATTTTGTCCAATACCCCAATAACTCATCATACTCCCACTCGATGCTATAACTCTGTGAAAGAGATCTTAAAATAAAATGCTCATTAAATAGAAAATAGAATCACGATATAAATCAAAGAATAGATCGTATTGTCATTGAAAAAATTCTAGTGCTTTAGAAGGCATAATTTAGCTTGACTGAGAGAGCCTGAGATTGATCAATATCATATATATTTTTATTGATTATTTGGAAAACAAAAAATTCTATTAAAAAAGGATATTCTATTATAATATAAAGGAAACAAAAATTTAAAACAAAGATTTAATCAATTGATCAATGATGCTGTTTCCTATGGACAATTTTCCAATTGATAACTTTGGTAGAATCTACCATGGTACACTTTGGTTTATAAGAAAATGAGTGATCAATAAATTTTCCCGTTTTAAAGAGTTAGTTAATTAATCAATAAGTAATCAAATAGGAAACTTTGTTTTTAAAACTACAACTTTGAGTTTGTTATTATCATATAACAAATTCAAAGGAAGAAGAGGCGCAACAAAATTTTGGCAATTACGTAAACACCAGTGATTTGAGTGTTTGGATAATTTTAATTCAATATATAGAGGCTTTCACTTGCTGAGATAAAGTGGCATTAATGATATCGGAGTGTACCTTTAGCACAGGCGTTTAAGTGGGTTACAAATTTTTAAATGAATCCACAATGCTCTATAAGCATACACTTGTTTTTTAGATTTATAGCTATACTACATTTAAAAAATAAAGCATACTTATATAATCATATATCAATCTAAGGATTATAGATCGGTGCAAAACATGGCTAGGAACCACTGACTTTATTCTATGTGTTCCCTCAAGAAAGCAAACATACGTCTCCGATTTCAAAAAGATCTTTTGTCTCATCTATCTAAGTTGGAAAGAAAAGGAGCATTGAAAGACAATGCAGTTATAATTTTGCGTGTCTCTTCACTTTTTTGTTTTGTTCAATAAAATTTTGATTTGCCTTGTATTTGAAGGAAAAATATGCAAAAAAAATTGTTTGTCCATGTATAAATATTTAATGCAGTTTCTGTAATGAAATTTTACAACAAATTACCTTTTAATAAATTTATAAAATATACATTAAGATATCCTCCTAACCAGTTTCTGCCAGAGACTGCCTTATCCAGCGGAAAAAAGATTTATGAATCTAAAGAACCTACATATGTAAACACAACTAGCTGTGTTCATGCATATATCTTTTTCCATTATGTTTGTGACAAGCGTAATAACATCAAAAAACCTATATTTATTAAATATAAGGTAATTTTAAACTTGAAGTGGACAAACTTGTCCCTAGTCCGTCAAGAGAGGCTTAAAAGAAGTATATTAAAGCTCCTAAGTCTACCCCTGTGAAAATTTTCCTCAAATCACGATAACATATGTGCAATTTAGTATTGAACATATTAGTGTTTACCTTTTCCACCAGATAAGGATGAGAGCATATGCAATTCGACGCTAACTCCTCCAGAACTTTCGCCAAAAAGAGTAATAGAATTGGGATCGCCATTAAACGCTTTGATGTTCGCTTGAATCCACTCCAGTGCTAGGAGTTGGTCGAACAAGCCCATATTTCCCACACCTTCATCATCACCCGTTGTGAAAAACCCTAAAATACAACTTTTAATAGTATCCCTGAATGTGAATACTGAAATAACACTCCACTTATTTCATGCCATCCCTAGGAATTACATGAAATCACTAGGAAAGTTACTCGTCAAGTCAACCCCTCTCAAATCTAGAATTATCTTTTCTACTTGGGTATAAAAAATGCAGTTTTGTTATTTAATTTTTTTCATTAAATCAGCAAAGTAAACGCTAAACTAGCAAAAACATGTTCCTTTTTGTTCTATAATCAATTTATAAGGACACCCAGTCAAGTTGATGGGCGGTTGTGTAATTTTTTGCTCTTTCCGTTAGGATTTATAATATATAAGCTTCTTCCTTACTATGTTATCTTCCATCATTCGTAATCTAATGTAGAAGAACATTTAAAAAAAACTACCGGATTTGTGAAAAAACATTGGGTTTGGCGTCAAATTTCACGTATTAATTGTGCCGCTTGTATCGAACTATGAGGAAAGTAGGCTTGCTTCGGGATCGAACCCAAAACCTTCCGTTATCGAAACCCATTTTGTCAAAAACAGGGAAATTCATAATAATTATTTCTATCCAAAAAATGTTAATCTTTTTATATTTTCTGCATTCAAAGCTGAAAATAAGAAGGAAAAACTTTAGGAAATTTTTTTTAATTTATACGGATAATGTAGGATTTGAGTGGAGTGAAGATTAACAAGGGTGGACTTTACATTAAGCATTCATCCTTCGTAATCGTAATGCACACATGGATCAAGATATGGTTGCCCAAATGTATGTAGTAGTAATAAATTCATATTTTACACAAATGTCTTCTTTTCCTTCTTTAAATAATGTTTTCACATTTATGCAGAAAATAAAAAATATCTAGCTATTCTAAGAATCTTTTTCATATACTTATTATTTAATTAAATAAAAAATTATCAAGTTTTTTATTTTATTAGAGAGCTTATTACTTCTCTAATTTTATTTTTTATTTTTATTTTTTTTGGTTTTTATTACATCGTTGGTACAGTCAGTCTATTATGATTACCCTCTCATTTTCGTTTCTTTAATCAATAAAATTGTCTACATCATCCAATCTCTATGTCTACGTACGCTTTTCCATTTTTGCATTTTCCTTCCTGTTTATCCTCTTTTTTGATTTCTAACTTTAGCGTTTCTTTTTCCACATGATTTTACTTAATTAGACGAAACACATCCCTTTTATATTCTTGTTTGTTATTAATATATTTTTGCTGAATACGATTGAACTACCAATTTTTGGAGATTTCTTCCTTCTGGAAACCTCTTGTTTTAACAAATAAAAGAACAATAATTTTGATTACTTATGTTTAACTTCAAGTAAAATGTTTTCAAATTTAAGTGAAACGTTGTGCGAATGTAGAATAAAAAATTTTATAACTTTAAACTGAATTTATTTTAAAAAAATTATAAATTTCTCTGCTATTCGTTCAAATTTTTAATGGAAACCGTTGTATTTGTATGTTGGAGAAACTCAATGATCTTCTCGGTAAGATTGATAGTTTTACAAAAAAAGAAATAAAGTTTTGCTTACAATAAATAATTGAAACTTTTACTGATGGTTCCAGTATTGCTGATAAAATTTCAAAAATTGATGAGAAAGTGAATCTAATTATAAATCGTACGTATTCATCTCAAAATAATTCTCCCTTTACTAATGCTTTTCTACCGAATCAGAATAACAATAATCTGATTTCCCAGAGTACACTCAATGGTAATATTATTTCTCATTCTTACGCTGATGCCTTGAAAAATAAATGTACAGATGTGCCATCGCTTGAAATCAAAAAACTTTTTACCCCAGAACTTAGTATTTCAATCCCAAAGTTTTTTGAAAAGAATGACACTACTACAAAGAGAACTATTGATGATAAACTCAAACCTACAATCAATAAGTTGCATTTAAAAAAAATTAAAAGAACGTCAAATTGATTGAAACCAACTCTAAGCATGATTTTGATCATTTGAAACCATCCTTAAAAGAGATGAATCTGTCTTTTGATCCTCTAAAGCAGTGTTTCCCAAAGTGGGCGGTAGCGCCCCCTAGACGGCGTTATCAAGACACAAGGGGCATCAATGTTTTGCTCGAGATAGGGGCGTTAGAGTCGCGCAAAGGGGCGCTGTAGAATTTTCCATATAATTATTTTTAAGCTCACGAGAACATTGAAACTCGTGATAACTTGGAATAATACGTTCAACGTCTGTAAATAGAAAAGCTTTCACAAAAGCTTATGTATGATGTGTACTTCTCTCCACATGTTTCTGATATTTTCTCGGACCTTTTTATTCGCCTCACGTGAACATAGCTTGCACATTATTCACAGATACAGACGTTAAAGCAAATTATTCATGAACTGCATTACTCTTTTGAAAGCTAAAACAAAGTATTTTCTGTGTGATTGATGTTGAAAAGCGTGATTCAAATCAAATAAAGAGCAACCGCGTTTGAGCTCTAATCATTCATCATTTTTTTACTTCTTTAGTGTTAATCTATTTGCTTTATTCAAAGCTATAACTTTGTTCCTCTCATTTTGAAAATGGCAGAAAGTTCAAAGAAAAAGTGTTGACAGTATACCTTTGAGTATCTTAAGTTTGGGTTTATTCCATTTTTAATTATGAACAACAGCCGATGTGTCTCCTTTGCGAAAAGGTATTTTCAAATGAAGCAATGAAACCATTCAGGCTTTCCAAACTTTTGAACAAAATGCATTCAAACAAAGAAAATGAAAAAATTGCATGCTTCAAAAACTTACGTGAAAAATTTAATATCCGGAATCGAATTTCATCGTTTATCACAAAAAGGTTATGGTGGGTTTGTTTGTTCATACAATATTTTAAAATTGATTGCTAAATCAGGGAAACCTCACTCAATTGGAGAACAACTTGTTTTACCAGCTATGGAAGAAGTTCTCAGTTCTGTAGTGCATCATCTTTTTCCCAAAACTATTTTGAATTAAAATTCCACTTAGTAATAATTCAGTACAAAGAAGAATTAATGAGATGTCGTGCAAAATTGAAGAAACTTTAATATGAGACGCTCAGAAGTCAACAACTGAGTTTGCAGGTGGACGAATCTACTCTTAGCATTGCTTTTGGCTTATGTCCGTTTTATTGGAAAAGTTTAACAAGTCTTTTTTGCTGATGAACTTGAAACTGCCACTAAAGGGGAATCAATTTTCAATAAAGTTTATGCGTTTTTCAAAGAGAAGGATTCCTTTGAGTAATATCGTTGCTTCTTCAACTGATGGACCTCTAGCCTTAATGGGAAGACATAAAGATTTCCTTGCTTTTTTAAAAAACATGTTCCCAATTGTCTCACGGTTCACTGTGTTATTCATCGCCAGCACTTAGTTGCAAAAAACTTGAATGAACGTCTTCATAAATCTCTTGATAGCATTGTATCAGCAGTGAACTCGCGATTATTTCGTCAACTTTAAAAAGACAACAATGAAGAATTTGATCGCCTGCTTTTACACACCGAAGTACGGTGGTTATCAAGAAGAAGTTCGTTGAAGCGGTTTTCCTCTCTATTTGAGACCATCATAACTTTTCTCAGAGAAAATAAATGTGCTTCGCTAAGTGATGAGCTCATAGCTTGCAAAAGTGATGTGGCCTACTTGACAGACTTGTTCACCATATTTAAAGAGCTAAATCTGCAACTGCAAGGATCTGAGGTAAATCTCATCAAGACAAAATTGGTTATTTGTGCATTCATAGAAAAACTCTCACTTTTCACACAAAATATTGGTCGTGGAGAGCTTTTCCAATTTCCAAATTGGAATATTCTTAAAAAAGAATTGACGTTTGATTGTCCTACAATAGATGATCTCCTTGTTTTATTGTGAGCCAATACCCGTCTGGCTCATCAATCCTTTTCTTTATGATACGACAGATGAAACTAATTGTGAAATGCAAGAAGAATTAATTTTCTTAAAAAATGACTTCGAGTTGAAGCCTCTCTTCAAACAATCATTTCAAACCTTTTGGATTCAACCTAGCATTCCTGAAAAATTTCAGAAATTATAGGAAAAAATTAAGTTTTTTTTTCATTGCCTTTCCTACTACCTATAGCTGAACGCAGTTTCAGTGTTATAACACAGCTTCTCAGGAGACAAAGAAATCGTTTGCAAATCACAAACAGAGGCGACTTGAAACTCCTTCTCAGCAGCATAGAACCAGATATAGAAGAAGCCTTAGCAAATAAACATCAAACTCATTCATCGCATTGAAAAATTGGAAAAAACATAAATCTAACTTTTTAAATAAATAAAACATTTTTTATGAAAATATTTTTATGTATTTGTGTATCTATTTTTTAATAGGGGGCGTTAGAAAAGTTTTTGGAACTTTGGTGGGCGTTGATCTGAAAAAGTTTGGGAAACCCTGCTCTAAAGCCCAAGAGTCATTATCTTGTCTTAAAGAATGTGGATGCAACGTTATCCTTGGATTATCTGGAAGAAGCTATTTCTGAACAAAATGGTATTGATGTGGGTAAAATTTTCAACATTTTAAATTTAATACTTATAATTCTAACCTTTTAATGTTGGATTTAAATTCGATATTTCTTGTGTTAAGAGTATATTGAGTAACAAATATATTTATTTAAACTGTGAATGTCATACTGTTGAACTACTTCGTAGTTATGTAAAGGGCTGTTTTAAATGCAACGATTACAACCATTTTGCCATGAATTGTAACGCGTCTCATCCTTCATGCAAGTTTTGTGGAGAAAATCATTTTTCCAAAGATTGTGTCAATCAGGGTGTCAATTTTTGTAAAAATTGTTCTGCAAAAAAGCTTGATTGTAATCATCTTTCTAATTCTACTAAATGTCATTCATTAAAATTTTATAAGGAGTACCTTGATAAACTGAATTACAAAAATTTAACTGCTTCAATCAATGAATTGTAGTTCCTCCTCATTTATCGATTTGAATAGTTTCTTTATGCTTCAATCTGTCAATAATACATTTTCTAATACATTCGGTAATTCTAGCGAACAATATTTTTTAAAACCTTCTTTTTTGACTGACATAAGAAATCTCTCAGTTGACTCTCTTAATTTTAGTATCTTGAGTGTGAATATCCAAAGTTTAAATGCTAAATATGAGCTACTCATTGACCTTATTACTCGTTTGAATTATTTCACAAGAAACGTGGTTAAGCAATAATTTAAACTTATTTCCATTGAATGATTACATATTTTATTCTTTTAAAAGTAAAATGAACAAACACGGCGGTTTATGCTTTTATATTCATCGTTCAATTTCTTTTTACTTTGCTGAACAAAAAGACTTCAAATTTTTTGAAATAGCTTCTGTAAACATTTTATTGAAAGATTTGCCTCTCATGATTCATAATGTTTACCTCATCCTGATGCCTTAAGTGAGAAAGACTTTCTTGATGACTTTAGTAACTTACTTGACAATCTTGAAAAAGGTTCTGCAAACATTTTTGGGGGGATTTTAATTTAAATTTAAATTTATTTAAAGTGGATTCAAATTCCCGTGTTTTGAACTTTTTGAACAAATTTATGCCGGCAGGGTATTTTCTCTATATAACTGGTTATACTAGAGAGCGTTCTAAATCCTTAATTGACAACTTTTTCGTTAGTGTTAATAATAGAGATCATGAAGCTTTTGTTTTGAGAGAAAATTCATCTGATCACTACCCCATTCTAATATGTATGAACTTTGATGATTTTATGGTTAAAAGTCAATATAGAAAATATTTTAATAAAAAATTGTTTGTTGATAGGGTTTCTTCAATAAATTGGTCTCTTGTACTGTCGCATTACTCAAGTAACCCTGAAATCTCTGCTGACTTTTTTTCAAGAAGATTAGCTTCATTAGTGAACAGTTGCACCTTTGTGAATACAAAGTAAAAGATTCGCCATGGATTTCTGATGAAGTTTTAATTTTAATAAAAAAGAGATAAGCTGTTTAAGAAAAACTAATAATTGTGATAATACTCTTTCGCATTTGAAAACAAAAATGGTAAACTTGAGAAATAAGATAAAATTTGAGTGTAGAAAATTAAAGCGTGTATTTTATAGTAATCATTTTTCTAACCTGAAGGACACTAGAGACATCTGGTCTAAATTGAATCAAATTCTCAAACCTAGAAAATTTTCTATAGCCGAAATTTCGAAGAATAGTTCTATGACTCCACTGAGATTGCCAATGTTTTCAATGACCACTTTTGTTTGGGCTCTACTTCTTCGATGGGTGACCACTTTTCAACATACATCAATAAAGCCAAGAGTGTTTTCAATTTTAGGAAAATTTTGCCTAATGATTTATTAATTGCAATAAATTTTTTTGAAAGTAGTGAATGTGAAGATTTCTTGGGATTGTCTATCAATAAAATTAAATCTATAATGAATATTATTTGTTTTCCTTTGGTATCCCTTTTTAATGAATGTGTTTTATATATAATATATTATATTATATATATATTATATATATTATAGGCCAATAACAAGTGTGTCAATCCTATCTAAGTTATTCGAAAGGCTTCTCAGTTTACAAATTGAAAACTATTTTTCATCAAATAATCTTTACTTTGAAAACCAGCATGCTTTTAGAAAATACTACTCAACTGAAACCTTACATTTGTCTCTTCTGAATGAAATTATTACTGACCTTGAGAAAAAAGAAAAAATTTTAACAGTCTTTTTGGACATGTCCAGAGCGTTCGACTCAGTAAATCATATGAAACTTTTAGATTTTCCTTATCATCTCTCAACTTGATTAAATCTTATCTTCATAAAAGAAAACAATATGTTTCAATAAATCAATTTTCATCTAAACATAACACAATACGTTGTGGTGTACCTCAGGGTTCCTTGCTTGGTCCCTTACTTTTCAAAATCTTTATTAATGATATTTCTGCATGTAATCAAAAAAAAAGTTTTTCATTTATGCTGATGATATCACATTATTGTTCTCATCTAAGACTTTTTTTTTATGCTGAACTCGTAAATGTGAATAGGAATATTGATAAAGTCTTCAAATGGTGTTCATCCAATGACTTAATTATTATTAATCATCTGAAAACGAAAGGTATGATCTTTTCTAAAGTTGGATAGGTTTGATGTTTCTAATAAACTTGGTATCGATTTTGTTAAGTCTTTAAATTTGCTGGGGCTGACCATAGATGAAAAAGTGACATGGTATAATCATAAAAATGTTCTTTCTTTGAAACTTTCTTCTGTAATTGGTAAGTTAAAAGCTTTGAAAAAACATCTTGGTAAAGATATTCTTCTACTTCTGTATAAGTCTTTTTTAATACCTTATTTGACTTACAATATTTTATTATGGGGTCACACAAATCTTAATGATCTGTTTACTCTTCAGAAGAAAATTTTGAAAAATATTTTAAATTTTAATATTAGCTACTCTTCTAATAGGCTTTTTTACGACCTTCAGATGTTCAAAATTGATGATATATATGAAGATAAACTCTCATTGTTTTGTTTCAAACTATTATGTAGTTTAGTTCCATCCTGCTTGTACAATCAGTTTATACCAATTAAGCATATTATACACTCCTTTGGTCTTCGATCCATGAATAATATTTTTCTTCCTCAGTATAAACTCAGATCCTCAAAGCAATCTTTCATTTGGAACATTGCTAAACTTTGGAACTCCAACATTAATAACTTGTTAAACTTTACATCCTTTCATCAATTGAAACAAGAAACTAAGAAAAATCTCATTGTTAAATATGATGTTGGTAATTTCTAGCCATGTGTAGAAGCCTTCAAAAAGTCAGCAGTACCTTATGGTGATTTTTGCGGATTGGCTGAAATTACACTGGTTTATCGCTGCTGCTGCGAAAGTGTAACAAAATTCTACACTTTTCCCTGAGAGTATTTGCTTTTATGGTAATACTCTCTCAGTTTAAACAGATATGTATAGATATTTAATACACACTACTAATATATTCTTTCTTGTATTGTTTATAGTTCTATATTCATGGTTTTTTTTTATTTTGTATGCTTATAATTTTTATATTGCGTTGATTCTTCATATAAAAATTTGTTATAATATAATTTTGTGTTTGAAGGTGTTTCTCCTTAAGCGGGTTTGATTTTAGCCTTTTGAGATTCCCACACAAAATATTTAGATTTTTTGCAACCGAGCACAGTTGTTTATTCATATATATATATTATATATCTCAGTTTAGACTTTAGAGCATTTGATGAACATTTCAGGAGGAGAATTTTGAAGACTAATATTCTGATCTTTTTCGATCGAATTTTAATATTTAAAATGTAAGGGTTAGGCCGATACTATATAATTCTGATTCTTTGAATTTCTGAACTAAAATTTTGATTCTGATTCTGAACAGTATAAAACATATGTGGATATTAGTAGACGAGTTTAGCTAGCTGTGGAAAGATGGAACTTTCCAGTAACTTCATCTTCTGCCATGATGATGCATGATTCGCTAAAATATGCAGATAAGTGTTCGTCATTGCTGTCAAACACTGAAAGTGAGGTGTTCTTGACTTTTGGCTGTAGAAATTGAAAATTTCCCCCTCTACTCCTGTTTTCCTCTACGTAGGCAGATTCTCATCTAATTGTGTTGCCTCGATAGGGAAGGTCCTGGGAATTCAGTTCTAAAGATGTTCACGAATCTTATTCTGTTTGATGTGTACGATGGAAGCTTCCGCCGAGAGTCTTGCGTAGCGGCAAAATGAAAGATGTCTGTGTTACAGACAGCAAGTCGCTTGGATACAAATGTAGCAAACGTTTTTACTAGTGCTAATGAAAGGTGATAAAAAGGATTATCATTTTCTCTAATCTAGAATTACAGAAGTGCCATATATTGGTTGCACTGATTAAAATGTTCAAAAGTAGCTACAATCATTGAGAGAATCTGATTCATGATTCTCTAGGTGTGATTTTGGTTTTGATTCTAATTATGGAGGTTTTTAATGAATTTCTATGATTCTGATTATAATCAGAATCGGCCCCAATCCTAACTAGTAATAGTTAGCATATTATTCACTTTCTGAAAATATGCATTTCAATTGATAACAAAAAATCGATAAAAACACCAATGTTAACTTCTTTAAGACTAAAAAAATAAGCAAGTCGATCACTATAGTTAAAATATTTTGGCATTCCTAATTTTTGCTCGCCAACTGACTGGATTATGTATACATCACTTTCTTTGATGCCAATCTTTTTGATTTTTCTTTTCACATTTTCTAACAAAGTCAAAAAATGCATTCTCCTATTTTTTCTGCTAAAATGGAAGTCTAAGGCATCTCCTATCATTTGCTCTGTTCTTCTCCTTTAAACATGCCCAAATCATATTAGGCTTTGCTTTTAGACGCTTTTAATTTTTTCATGCATTCATGGAAAAAGGAGTAAAATGGAATATGATAGAGAAAGTTACCTAAAGGACCCAGGCGAAAATTGATCGTGACGTAAACAAGTTCCTTGGAAATGAGATAGTAGGGAGGGAGGTGGAGACTGTAGCCATATGTGTTGGATCCTCCATGAATGTACACGACGACAGGGAGGAGTGGTATTTTTAAGCGACGCTTCTAAAAAGGAGAAAGAATGACAAGAATTAACACTACATGTTTGCAAAGTCGGAATTAGAGGTTTTGAGGAAGAGAGAGTCTGACTCTCATAAAAGCTAGAGTGGGAATGTGAATCAAAGTCGGAAATAAAATGTCTGACTTCAACTCCAAAAATTAAAAATAATGTTATAACTTAAGATATTTTTATATTTATTTTTTAATCCAAAAATATTGAACTTTTTTACTTTGCACAGGGGAAAAACTAAAATAAATTTGTTTTTTCAAAAAAAACGTCTCTAGGAAATGGAGGAAAGTAAATGTTTTTAAACTTAAGCGTTAGCTATGAAGGATTAAACATTTTATTACTTCTTTCCTCCATTTTATAGCAAAAATAAAATTCATACTTTATTTTTTAATTATAAACAAAATTAAAAACTAAAATTAAAACTTAAAATTAAATTATGCAAAAACAAAATAATAAAATTTCTATATTTAAATTATAATAATTTTTAAAAGTTTTGGTAAATACAATTCTTACAAAATGTGCATATAAAATGACGTTGAGAAGTTTTATGAATAAAAAACTACTTAAAATTTGATAAAAGATGGGTAAAGTTTGATTCATATGAAAATAGAACGAAGTAAGAATAAATTTTGGACCATTATGGTCTTCAACAGATCAACCACTTCCAAGAAAACGTGATTGCAGGCGTAGCTCTACGATATTATTATTGATGGAAATTGAACCATATGTACATAATAATTATGGAGCGTCAGAAAATTGACAACTTCTAGGCCGAATTGAAGACAGGTGTCGCATAAAAAAAGGATCTTTCTCTTCAAGTAATACAAAAACTGATTGAAAAAGATCTTTCAAAATCTTTGGCACAAGTGGGTTATCAAAATGAACTTTAACTATTCAAATTTCTTCCTGAATTTGCATAATAATTGATTGACATGTGCTCAGCCAATCTCTAAATGGGCCTCAATAATGTGTAAAATTTTGGAAACCTATTGTCGAGATTAGGATTAGTGTAGAATTGGCATCAGTGTTAGGTTTAGGGTTAGCGCAATCGTACATACAATATTCATACATACATTTTTTGATATTCTTGACACAAACTTTCCAAATTTATTTGTATTATTAATACACACCTGACACAAAATACGTCTAGACATGCACACGAATACATATATACTGCCTATATATTGTCATTAAAGAAATTTTAAAAACAGTGGTATATGATAATAATCAACTGGAATATATGTAGCTCTCGTGTCCATAAATAAGTGTTATTATCCAAAGCACATGTTTCCATGTTAACCCTTCTTCCGTGCACAATGCAACATCAGTATCCCACAGAATAAAAATCGCCTGCTTGAAGCATATAAAAACCGCAAATTCTGGAAAATCAATGCCTCAAAGGGTTAACAACACAAAACCTCTCGCCTTAATTAAATAGAAAGAAATTGATTTTAACAGTTCTTTTATATCAAATTACAAAATGTCGGCTCCTTTTTCTGGGATCAAATGGGTTGATAAACTTTTGAGGCCCAGCTTCTTGAAAACGAATCGTTTGCTTATCTTTTTCAATGACTTCCTATATAACTTAACCATTGGCGGAGTAAAATTTTTAAGGCTAATGGACTCTTCTCATTTTCAATTAAATTTTATATAAAAACAGAGGATTTCATTTCTTGGGACACATATGTCCCACTGTTCCTCAAAGGATTAAAGAAGACGATGAGTAGAGTTAGTTGGATTAAATGCAGAATTAAATACATGGATAATACATTTTTTGGAAAAATTGAATCATCAAATTCTAGTTTGTTTTCAAAATCGATTGATGATATTTTATATTGCAAGATTTCTAATTGATCATTTCAATGAAACTGATAGAGAAGATTGATTGTAAGGAAGGGAAAATTAACCTTTTTAAATGGAGTAAAAATGCTGAGGTGTAGACAGTCCTCGCTGAAGGCGCCATTGCCTATGTTGATGTAGGTGTCGACGGGCTGATGACAGGCATTGGGAACGAAGCTATGCGCCTTGAATATGTGATTCCATCTTTTCTTTGGGACTGGATACTGGTGATGAAAAGAATCATTTTGAAGATAAAAATTTTTGGATAAACAAAAGGAATGGATATAAAAGTTAATATGTATTCTACGAAAAAACCTACTTAACCCATTTTAGACCAAGCAAAGCAGACGATATCTAAAAAAACGCAGACGATTTATATTCAAAGTCGTTGAAAAAAGCAGACGAAGATGAAATTACTTATGTTCCAAAATAGGAAAATTGGTCGTAAATGGGTTAACTTAATTATTTTTACTAACAAGTATTTAGCAACACATACGTGTTTAATGATTGACGCAACATTTCACAACAGAGTTCTTGAGGATTTTCTGTATGAACTGCCATATTTATTTATAACAACGCTTTGGTTCAATTTCAAAAATATTTTTGAAAATATTGACATAAAATTGACGTCTGTCAATTTACACCATGATTAGCACATCTCACTCTCTCTCCTACAGAAGATGATTGATGAAAGAAAGAATCAAAGCATCGTCAAATAGCATATAGTGAATTCGAAAACCTATCCCTAATAATTTTTTGCCATGGGGCATTTGGAGCGCGTGTCCTACATCTAAGTTATGGACAAGGGCATCTAAAAAAATATGGGAAGCATCTTTTGACAATATACTTATACTTATGATCTAAAAGGGAAAATAAATGAAATTAAAATGTATAAAAAGCATGGATATCATTGGCGGGTTTCAGACCAAGCAAATAAGTAAATATATACAATAGTGCTTAAATTTACGCCTCCAAATAAAAAGTCTTGCCTACTTTACTGTGTTATATGTTATGTATGTAATATGTGGGAGTATTGTACCTGAAATCTTGACAATTTGATTGGTGACTCCCCATAAGGAATACCAATGAAGCACGAGATAGCTAGCGCATCTTTGTTTTTGTGCTTAGCATTGCGATACTTTTCAAAAATGCCTGTACTGGAATCGACATCAACTCTGATTGTGGTGCCTTCGATAAAACCAGAGGTAGTTTCAACAATTGGCTACAATCACACATGCAAACGAAGAGATTACAACATTAATTTAGTAAGTTTTTAAAATGTCAACTTTTACAAGGCTTCCCAAACAGTGTTGTCAATTCAGAGAAAAAGTAGCTAAATTTAGAGATACTTCATTTTACCTTTAGCGACATAAATTTTTCTCAACGATTTAGAGAACAACTGCGCATTTGGCTGAAAATACTCAACTAATGATGTTTTAAAAAAATGGGAAAAGATAGAAAAAAAGACGATTTAAAATTTTGGACAGAAGTTCATAAATTTTAACACGCTATTAAAGAAACCCTTTTTCATGATTTAATGAACTTTATTCCAGAGATATTTCGTTAATTCAACTCAATATTATTAAAATTAGACTAAGAAATCAAATGAATTTAAATAGTACTATAAAAATTCATTGCTTATTATTATTAAGTGTGATTTGAAAGTAGCAATAAAAGCTGTTATGAATATCAATTGATTTTTGAAGATATTGCAAAAATTAGCAGTGCAAATTTAATTTGAATTTTATAATATAATGCCCTTCTTCCAGTGAAGTTTCCTGAAGATTGGCCGGTTATATAAATATTAAAATTATAAAAAAAAATTGTAATATTGGTTACTTTTTAGCGATATTAAATTCAAAATTAAATACTTTGATTTTTGAGTTCAAATGATAGCCATATTAAATTCAGAATATCTACACTAAGATGCACATTAAGCGATTCAAAGATAGAAATCATCGGATATGTATGACAACTCATACAAGATATAATTTTTTAAAGGGTTTAATCAGCATTGGAAATATAAAATAGTAATCAGAAAATGTCTTTATTAAAAGCTGTGCAAAACGGTAAAAACCTGGATATTACCCTATCCCAGATATCAGCTGTCGAGGTACGAATTGTTCGGGTATGAAATTGTGCAAAAACGACATTAGGCTCATGTTTCCCCAAAAAATATGTGGGTATTAGAGTTTAATGTTTTATAGCTTTTTACAGTTTTCTTGGTATAAAATATCTGGATTTTAAATTTCTCTTATAAGTATTTCTTTGATTTGAATATGTTTATTATTTATTAGTAAATAAAAAAAATCTTTCAGTCTCAATTGACGTTAAAGAAATTTTTCCAATATCTATATAAATTGTCAATATCCGATGATCTTCTACTACTAATTTTAAACAACTTTAGTTCATTTATCAGACTCTTAAAAAAAAATTTTTTTTTAATATTGTTTATTAAATATTTTATAATATACAGGGAAATCAGAGGAAATTGTAAAAATCCTAAAGTCAAGTTCCCTGGAAATTAACTCTAGTGGGTATATATGTGAGTGTGTGTGTGAATATTGATAGTAATCGCTTAAAACGTGAATTACAAATTTATAGATAAAATAAAATACCGTATTAAATTATCAAGCCAATAAAATTAATATCATGAAAATTTTGAAAAATCGTTAGAAACGAGTTATAAAAATAAAATAAATCTATTTCCATTGATTCACCTTTATCTTTGATATATTAGCAAGAAATTGTGCTTTTGCATCAATAGCTTATCTTATCTTTCTTTTTATCCTCCTTTGTTAGGGGAAGAATTAAATTTTGTAATTAAAATAATAGAATGTTTCAGCTTTTAGTTAACAGTATTCATAAAATTGCCATGATCAGTTATACTTATACATATATAATACATGGAATATGTCTAGAATTTACTCCAAAAAACATATTTCCAGGATTCAATCACTTCTTCCAATATATCTCCTAGAGCGAAAAAAATCAATATTCAGGCTCTTTCTTGTTTTCTAGTTAGGATGGGGACCCTGTCTTTAAGGTGAAAAGGTTAAAGAAATCATAAAGATCAAACATCTCGTGCAATTCTTTAGACTTGCCATTTTTTAAAGCAAATTTATACTAAAAATTATTTTTATCAATCTAGATGCTGTATTATTTTGGTATGAAAGTGTGCAATAAATGAAAATAAGAAATATAGACAGACAATTGCCTGATGAGATAAAAAGTTCATATTCACAAAAAATAGTGATGTTATACGAAACATTAATCACTTTATTTTCAGTAATGCCAAAACATACACATTAGTGCGGCATTGAACTCTCCAAAAATAAAAATTTATGACGATTTTACTAAATATAAGTGTTTATACTGTTGACATCAAAATTTTTCAAGTTTAGCGTATTCACACAAAATATCAGGAAAAATAATCAAACGAGGTATTTTATTGCAAAGGTTTATTCATCCGTGTTCAAGTACTAAAAAACATTTTTAAATTTGTTAATTATGAGCTAAAATCCTTCTTAATAAATTTCACTCCGACTCTTTGTGCGTATTTTACCTTGTTTAATCCTATCCTACGTATAAGTACACACATTGAAATAAGAAATAAATTATATAAAATGGACCATATTATAAAGGATCTATTACAATATATGAGTACCTTATAAAAATGGAGTAGAAAGAGGAGGTCCACCTCGTACTGATACTAAATAATTACTAATTACAGCCTATAGCACGGATATGTATCCAAATAGCAGCTTTGAGTTCTATATTTTTTCTTAACTAGATATCTATATTAACCTTCCCTTTGTTATTTTTTCAATATAATTGTATGGCCATTCTTACATTTTTAAAATAACAATTAAAAACAATTTCTAAAAACTTACACCAAATATATACGTCATTTTGAGAAGCAGGTAAGAATAAAAATTAAATTTATACTTTTATAAAATTACAGAAAACTTATATACATTTAATTTTTTAGTATCAAAATCTATATTTCATAAATTTGAGGGAGGGGATATACATTAACTAAAATAATATATTTAAGAGTACAATTGACTTTTCAACTAAAAAATTATGAAGAATTAAAGCGTATAAAAGAATGAGTAAATATATGAAAAAAAAATTTAACAACGACATGCAAAATAAAATATATTAAATGATTACGCTTAAAATATTATCTTCAAAATGGGATTTTTGAATGTATTCAAGCCAGTGTAAAAAACTAAAAGCTTTTATAAAAGAAAAAAATATAAATTTCAACATTTAAAAAATTGAATATAAAATGGAGCAAAAGATAAACTAAAAATCAATAGTGAAAATAGATCTAGTTTAAAATCATTTTATTTGACCCCCTTGAAAACCCTTTCTCTCTCTCTTGAAATTTGCCTATTTTCTTTTTTTCTCCCCCTTGAAATCCTTCATGAAAGACTTTTTCACCCACTTAAATCCCCATTTTTTTCACCTCCATCGAAATCTCAGTTGAAATGCTTTGTTCACAACTTTGAACTCCCTTCTTTTTTTTATTTCAATCTCTTGAAATTCCGCTTATTTCTTTTTGTCTCCCCCCCCCCTCCCCCTTGAAAAATATTTTCACACACCTGAAATCCCAATTTTTATTTAACCCGCTTTGAAATCCTGCTTTTTAACCGGCCTGAAATTTCCCTTTTTTTTAAGTTCTTCCCACATGATAGACTTTTCCACCCAATTTAAATCCCCATTTTTTTCACCTCTTATGAAATCTCACTTAAAAGCTCTTTTCACCTCTTTGTAATCGCTTTTTCACCACCTTTAATTCATTTGTTTTTTTATATTTCACTCCCTTGAAATCCTGAATATTTTGTTTTTTAACCCTCTCGAAAGAATTTTTTACTCCTTTGAAATCCCCGTTTTTATTTCACCCCTTTGAAATCCAGTTTTATATTTCACCCCCTTTGAAATTCAGCTTATTTTACCCCTTTGAAATCGCGCTTTTTTCTTTTGTTCCCCCGTTTGAAATCTCGCTTGAAAGGCTTTTTAACCCCCCTTTTTTCACCGCACTTGGAATCACGCTTCAAAGACTTTTGTTACCCCATTGAAATACCTTATTTTATTATTTCACTCCCTTGAAATTCCATATATTTCCTTTTTTTACCCCCTTAAAATCTAATTTTTTAATTTCACTTCCTTGAAATCGTGCTTATATCTTTTTTTCTCACCACTTGAAATCCCGCTTGAAAGGCACTAGTAGAGTTTTTTCCACTTGAAATTAATTCTTTATTTATTTCATTCCTTTGAAATCCCGCGTATTTTCTTTACGCTTGAAAGACTTTTTAAACACTTTGAAATCCCATTTTTTATTTCACCCTCTTGAAATTCCGTTTTTTTTAATTCACCGCCTTTGAAATCTGGCTTTTATCACCACTTTGAGATCCCATTTTTTTCTTTTGTTCTCCTCCTTGAAACCTCGCTTGATAGGCTTATTCACCCACTTCCCTGTTTTTTCAACCCCTTTGAAATCTCGATTGAAAGGCTTTTTCAACACTTTGAAATCCCTTATTTTTTTTATTTCACCCCCTTGAAATCCCGCTTATTTTCTTTTATTTCTCCCCTCTTGAAAGATATCTTCACACCCTTGGAACGTTTTTTTATTTCACCCACTTTAAAATACCGTTTTTTCACCCCCTTGAAATTCCCTCCATTTTTTTTATTTTACCCCCTTGATATCCCTTTTTTCTTTTTTTCTTCCCCCATGAAAGGCTTTCTCACCCCCTTTAAATCTACTCTTTAACCCCCTTTTAAGGCTTTATTAAACTCCTTAAAAAAACTTCATTTTTAATTCTCCCCCTTGAAATTCAGCTTTTTTTCTTTTGTTCTCGCCCTTAAAATCTTACTTAAAAGGCCTTTTCACCCCCGTTTTTTCACCGCTTCAACGATAAAAAAAATAAATTTAAACTAAAAAAAAAACTATTTATTTTTAATAAATTTAAACGATAAAGATTTTTTCACCCTCTTAAAATACTTTATTTTATATCAGTCCCTTGAAATCCCACTTATTTTGTTATATTCATCTTTTTGAAATCCTTTTTTATTTCATTCCCTTGAAATTCTGCTTATTTTCTTTTTTTTCTCTCCTCTTGAAGGACTTTTAACCGACTTGAAATTCTGTTTTTTATTTCACCCTCTTTAAATTCCGTTTTTTTCATTTCACTTCTTTGAAATCACGCTTATTTGCTCCCCCCCCTTTAAAGGCTTTTTCACCCCCTTTAAATAAGGTTTTTTATTTTAGCCGCTTTGAAATAACGCTTTTTTCACCATTTTCGAAATCCCGCAATTTTCACCGCCATTGAAATCCCGTTTTTTTACCCCTTTGAAATCCCGCATTTTTTCCGCCCTCCATGAAAGGCTTTTTCACCCCCTTTAAATCCCTGTTATTTTCACCGCCCTTGAAATCTCGAATGAAATGTTCTTTTCACCTGTTTGACATCCTTTTTTTATTTCACTCCCTCAAAATCCCGTTTTTTTATTTTACCCAATTTAAATCAGATTTTTTTATTTCACCCCCTTTAAAATCCCATATTTATCACCCCTTGAAATCGCCTCTTTTTTTATATCACCTGTTTGAAATCCCATTTTTTTCATTTGTTCTCAGATCTTGAAATCTCGAATAATGGGCTTTTTCACCCCCTTAAATCCACGTTTTTTAGCCACCGTTGAAAGACTTTTTTCACAACTTTGAAATCCCTTCTTTTTTTATCTCACTCACTTGAAATCCCTCTTATTTACACCCTTGAAATCCCATTTTTTATTTCACCGCCTTTGAAATCCCCCTTTTTTCACCCCCTTGAAACCCCTCTTTTTTTAATTTCACTCCATCCCCCTTTTTCCATTTGTTCTCCCATCTTGAAATCTCAATTAAAAAGCGTCTTCACCCCCTTTAAATCCACGTTTTTTCACCGAACTTGAAACTCGCTTGAAAGACTTTTTTCACTCTTTTGAAATCCCCCTTATTTGTTTTCTCTCCTTTTGAAAGACTTTTCCACTACTTTGAAATCCCGTTTTTTTATTCACCACTTTGAAATCCTAATTTATCAACCCCTTGAATCGCCTTTTTTTATTTCACCCCGTAGAAATCCTACTTTTTTCTTTTACCCCCTCCCCCCAAAGACTTTTTACCCCTTTTAAATCCCCGTTTTTAGCCGCCCTTGAAAGGTTTTTTACACCCCATTTAAAGAATTTTTCACCCTATCGAAATTCGGTTGTTTTCACCCCCTTGAAATCCCGTCTTTTTATATCACTCCCTTGAAATCACACTTTTGTTTTTTTCACCTCCTTGAAATTGTGCTTTTTTTCTTTCACCGCGGATGAAATTTAGCTTGAAAGGCTTTTTCATCTCATTCAGATCCCAGAATTTTTTTTCAACCCCTGAAATCAAGCTATTTTCACCCACTTGAAATCCCTCTGTTTTTCTTTAGCTCTCCCCCTTGAAAACTTGCTTGAAAAGCTTTTTCACCCCATTTGAATGCAAAATTTTTTTATTTCAACCCCTTGATATCCCTATTTTTTCATCCTCTTCAGATCACCGCTTTTTTTGCTTGAATTGTCACTTGAGACATTGGATTCTAGGTCGTGAGAGAGATCATTTGTACTGTGATTCAAGATCCACTCAAAGATCATTGGTATTGTGATTATAGTTCCCCTCAAAGATCATTGATCCTGTCATTATAGTGCCAATGAAAAATAATTAGTACTATGATTCAAGGTCTCCTCAAAGATCATTTATACTGAAAAGATTATGGATACCTCCCGCAAATTGTTACCACTGTAAGATCATTGGCACCCTTAATAATCATTGATATCCACCAGAATACTTATTTACTATCATTATGGATAATCATTTATATTAAAATAATATAATTAGCAAAAATTGAGTTAATGAAATATTTTTTATAGGTCCACTGATTTGTCTATTAATTTTAACTAAACCAATTATTGCTTTCCGATTAAAGAAAAAATTGCCAAAATGCTTCCCCATGTTGAATGGAGAATTTTGAGAACCGCACAGGCCTCTAGTACGCATAATATTATAAACTAAGCCTTATTTTCTTATATTAGTTTTGTTTTTGTAAAAAGATGCACCCTATGTTTTTGCATTTTAGGTTTTGTTCCTGAGACTTTTAATAACAAAATTAATATTTGCTGATGATACAGCGCTAGACTCTACTTAAAAATAAATATTAAAAGGTATTCTAGACTAGACCAATTTATTGTAACTATAAAAACTGTTAGTGAAAATTATTTATAAAATTAATATTATTATTTTTCTATCCGATTTGAATTTAAACTAGCCGCCTTTAAAAAAAATAATTAAGTAATCTAATACTGTTATGTTTTACTAATTTTAATTATTTGATACATTTTATAATATAAAATGTTTAAATTTGTAATATTAAAAAAATTTGAGGATGTTTTCTTTATAAATCTTTTTTATTATAAAATTTAAATATCAAAATTATGGGTAAAATTAAATACCTTACATTCCATGTAGAAACTTAAATTCTTTTTGAATATTTATTATGAATGATGTTCTTTAGACTCATAGACACGGCTAAGCTTTTGTTGTCAACCAAGCCAAAATTTTAATATGAATTGGCGGGGGCAAAAACAATGTCAAGTCTATCTTTAATTAGAATGGGTAGAATCTAATTTTGTTGCACCTCAAAATTTCATATAAAACTTTAAAACACCCAAATCTATAAAGATATAGAAAATATGAATAAAAAGTATAGCAAACAATTGTTACACTACTATTAAATCTAAGATATCTCGATAAAATTTTATTTATGGTATATTAATATTCAAATAAATTCTGCATCCTGTTCGCACCTCCTTACCTTTTGGTATGCCACTGCTGTAAGTCTATTCTTTTGATCCAGTCCGAAACTAAAAAACCATAAAATTTACAAAAAAAAGCTAGCTAATAGTGTAGAAAGCTTAAAAACCAATTTGCTCCTACTAATTAACTAACTTGAAAATACAAAAATGAATTTCTATGACCTAGGTTTTTTTTACAATCAAATAATCTACTGGATAAATGTTCGCTTAACAAATATCCCAATTCAATATACGTGATCCTATAAGTAGATGTGCTTCCAACTCACTCACATCTCATATCTAGCCTTGAAATTTGCTCGTCTTAACACACTAAAGCTGGGAAGGGAGTGGCTTTTCCCGAAGCGATCCTAAATTGTGGGTGTGGGACATTTATTAAAACTCATTATGTGGCGGATTGGGTTGAATATTAGTACTACGATTTATTTGCACATTTATTTCTCAAAATTTGGATAATTTGTCGGTTTATTTTTAAAAAATCGTATAATTTATGGATGATTTTTAGTTAATCTATAAGATGTAACATCATCAGAGCACATCATACACATATTCATATAGATTGATAATAATATTGCATATTATTAATCTCAATCAATGAAACAATTTTTTTTATTGAAGGAAGATATTCAGACAATTAAGTTATTGAATAATAATTAGCGACAAAATACACATTTTGAACACACGTAACCTACGAGTTGTAACACATACACTTCAGGCACACGCACACACATATTTACATCATCAAAGGTCCATTTCTCTTCGCTGAGACTAAGTGACGAGCAAAACTAAAATTACGGGTTTTAATATTTTGAGTACAGGGCGGTTGCAAAATAAGAAAATACTTGCGGGACCCTTGTGGACACATTTTTACAGCCCTTGCAGGTCTCTAACACACACACACACACACACACATTCGAAAACACAATTCAATCTTTTTTGAGTAAGCACATTTATCAGAATCGGCAGTTCCCGATTTATCAAATTTGCTGATGATATTTTTCCTTTTTTACGCTTCTTTTACATCTAAGCTGATTTAACTACACACATGATTTCTACACGGAATATGCTAGGGTTCTCAGATGTTTTTAATTTATCTTTTTTTGTGTAAAAGTTTCTCTCTTACTGCTCTTTTGTTTTTCATATTAGTTATTTCTGCATAAACAATTTTGTTCATGACTTCCTTCAAACATATTTGTCACAGAAACCTAATTTAAAAATTGGATATCTCTTCGTCTTAGGCCCTAGATTATACTCAGCTTACTCCAAAAACATACTCGAAATGGCCATATGTGGTTGCATTTGGCCTACAATCACATTTCCTTCCACTATCCATGTTTGCACTGTCCTAGATTTAAGTTGTACGTGATAGACGTGAAGTATAGAAAAATCTAAGCAAAATTGAATTAAAATTCTACAATGTCATTATCATAACAACTTCTCTCCATACTGACGCCCTATATCTAAGAGTTGTCGAACTGTCCAACTTGATATTCATGGCCACGTTATCAGCTTGTTTGGAATTGGGAAGAGCTATGCATGTTTATATGGAAAATAGGGTGATCAGAAGAGTGGTGCCTGGTCAAAACGTCCGAAAACAAAGAAGAATTTTTAATCTTTCAGCCATTCTGATTATACATGACCGTTTCCAGATATAATAATACTAAACAGAGCTAAGGAAAAGAACTATATCGGTTTTTAATTGCTTTTTTAACAATTTGTTTTGTTTTTCCAATAAAAAAATGTATTAACCGCATGGAGCTTAAAGGAAGAAAAATGAAAATGCAACGTCATGGTTAAATAAATTTTAAGCCTTTTAGAACAAAAGGGACTTAATGTAAGTGAACAAATTCCTCAAGATGGATTATAAAGGCATTTTATTCAATTAACAATTTAGCCTATGCAAACTTGAATCTCTTTTTTTCCATCCACTTTTTAAAAGATACTCACATCGGTTTCTAGCCAAAACCCCGAAATCTAAAATCCTTAATTCCAAAATTGCCGAAAATCAAAATCCCCGGTACCAAAATTCCCGAAAACTAAAGTTTTCAAATTAGTTTGCAAGTTTCATGTCAACCGGTTTAAGTCTTGAAGTACCAATTTTTTTACTATTAAAAAGTTAGTTACGATTTTAAAATAAGTAGTCATAAATTCATATACTACAAATGAAAATAAACTTTACATGGATATATGTTTGTTAACATAATTCAATATATAGCATGAAATAAATTTACAAATTCATTTTTGATTTTCGGGCGTTTTGGTTTTCAGTTGTTTTGACCTGGAACTATCAGAGTGTTGGTTTTTGAGCAGTTTGCTCTCGGACACTTTGCTACCGGATTTCATCTTGCTACCTCTCACTTCTCTACCATAACAATATATTAAGCCCGCTTACCCAAAAGCCAAGCATTTGCCTAGTAGTAGTAAGATTATTTGGAAATTCAGTTTATTAATGATATTTAGCTTAATAGGTAAGAAATTTGCTATTTACTTTTCTATTAATATTTTTTTGAAAAAAAAATTATTCAAAAAAATATTGCTTATTATGTTGAACTTTGCTTTTTCTCTGTATTTTTGTGAAAGAAAGTAGTACAAATTTAAATTTTCTTTCTTATACCACCTTTTTTTTAATTTTTTTTTTATGAATTTTAAACTAATCGACATTAAACCAATATATCTATTAGACGAATCAGTTTTAGACCTTGTTGCTTTAGACGAATTGGTCTGTTAGATCAATTTGCATTGGACCAATTGGTATTCAAGCAATCGTCGTTGGACCAATCGTATCAAACCCGGATTCCTGTAATTTCACTCCCAAGCAAATTCTCTCGCCCACTTCTATTCTTTATATTCAAAATAAAAGTGGAAATTAATCCACTTAAAAGATTTAATTTCAATCGAGCAGTTAGATAATTCGCTTAGTTAATTAGGTGGTAATTTATTTAGTTTATCGGATAAACCTAGAATGAAATTGGTTCTTGTCAAATTACCTAAAAGCATTTGTATCATCAAACAATAATTCTTATGGATCATAGTTGTCTATTTTGCATTTTTTACTTTTAGTAACATATGGTGTCCTTTTTCTCTTCGAAAAACGTTGAGAATTGAACGCTGTTTCAATGTCACGTAGTGATTTCGCAAAGGAAGAAACGTTCATACGTGATGTGATTGAAAGAACGTTTGATTTGGACACGATAGGCAAAAATATTGGAGAAGAAAGGTATCAGATTGTGGAGAAGTTGATTCAAAAGGATTTGTTCAAAATTGTCTTTCAAATTTTTTCACATTTAGATTCCTCTGATCTGAAAAGGTAACTAACTCCTAACATAAATTTTATTTGCTGGAAGGAAAAAATAGTAAAAAATTTTCATCAAAATAATTACAGTGGTAAGAAAGTAGATAGAAGATGATTCAATGTCAACAAAAATTTTTTATACATCAATAATTTTTGTAATGCTTATTTTGAGGGGTAATGAAGAGTGATTGAAGCAACACAGAACAGGTAAAAGCTTCAGGCGTTTTTAAAATTTATTCCTACAAAATTTTTTGTCCCAATATCTTTACTTTTTCCTATCAATTTTTTAATTCATTTAATGATTCAACTTAAGTTCGAAATATATACCTTTTATAATGGAAAAATATTTTTTTTTGTTTATATTTTAATGAATTTTTAATGAAATCGTAATGAAATATTTTAGGTTTTCATCCTTCGCGATTTTTCTATATTTTCCTTCCAAATTTCGCTATTTATTTTCTTTAATGCCGTTTAAAACGCGTGAAGTAGCGAATCCGCGAAAGTTGAACCGGGGATACAGATTGTGCAAGACTGCCGCCACATATAAAGATATAGTAGCGTAAAAATAATTGTATGGAGCAAAGTCTTTGAAATATTGTTTTATACACTACAACATCATCATCATCATCATCATCAAATGAATTTGCACTCGTCAGAATAAATTATGAAAATGGAAGAAGATAAATTCATTCCAGCTGTAGAATTTTTGATTCAGCAGGTTTTATATGGTGATACACTTAAAGCAAATTCCTTCTGCATGTGAGATCTAATTCTTAGTGGATGCGGATGTCATAATTGCTACTCTAAGCAAACGCAAGTTACATACTTTTTGAGAGAAGATGCTTCTTCTTCTTCTTTTTTTTTAATTCTCTCAATCCTACATCTTTTTTTATATTATTCAAAAGACTTGTTTTATCTTTTGTGAGCAGACTTTTCGTGTTTTCGGGATAAGTCAGAGTGAATATTTAAAATCTATCTTTTCACTAATTTCCACTTCATTGGCATAATAATGCAAATTCGAGCTATATTTGATCATATGCGTTAATTTGAACAAGAGCCCATACATTTTTCAGCGAAGAAAATAACTATATACAAAAGTTTCTCTATAATAGGTTTTTCCCTATAGATTACTGTAAATGAAAGAGTAAATGTCTTTGTTATATTTACTAAATATAATTCAAACGATGAAGTCTTTTATTCCAAACATCAAATATATAGCATCTTTATTCTTAGATATTCGTTTTATTTTTTAATGTTTTAGATTTTCTAGTTAAAACTTTTCTGTAGTTTTTATAATAAGAATGTTTTCACTCCTTTTTCATAAGTGCACTCCTTTAGTTCAAAAAACATGAGCCAGTGTTATTTTTCTGAATATATTTCTTACTCCACAGATCTGCTTAAAATAACTAACTTACATAATTCTAAATTGCCATCCTTTCAAAACAAAGTTCTAAAAAAAGTTATTTCCTGTTAAAATCACGAAATATGTGTGGCGCTAACTAATTCGAGTCAAAACGTCTGAAACTTGAATCTACAAAAATATTTAAAAATTTAAGATTTTTTCTTGTATCTACACATTTTTCCAATTATTATTATCTTATATATTTTTCTAAGAATATGTTAAATTTAACACTTTCTTGTTTCACATGCATAAAATACAGATACAGGATTCCTAATTTATCAATCTTATCGAATCGAACGGTGCCTGGTCAAAACGTCCGAAATCAAAAACGTCCGAAAACCAAAACGTCCGTAACCAAAAGGTCCGAAAATTAGATTAATAGTATCTGAACCCTATAAAAACATTTTTTTCGAGAATCAAATTTGTTTAGGAAAAAAACTGAAAAATTTAGCACAAAATTTTTTTATTTAAAAAATTCTATTTCTAGTTTATTAGTTTAAAACTTTACATATTTTAGATTTAAATGAAAAATGCATATAATCAAGCGTGTCTTTTTACTGGAATAGATAAAAATTCATTCCAATCTCTTAAATTCCATTCAAATCGTGTAGTTTTTCCTTTGATTTTTGATAACAAGTCTAATTTTCAAAGTCTTGCAAATTCGACTAATTAGTATAACTTTTTCCGAGACTTTTTTTGTTTTGTGAAGTTATGATTTCCAGACGTTTTTATTTTCGCACCTTTTGGTTTCGGGCGTTTTGGTTTTCGGACGTTTTGGTTATGGACGTTTTGGTTTCGGATGTTTTGGATTTCGGACGTTTTGACTATGAACCGAATCGAACTACTGAAATTTTGAACCAAAATCAGAAATTATTTATATTCTTGTTTTTCTGTTTAAAATTAGTCACACCTTTTCTGGTTTCAAACTGATTTTCCATTTAAATTGGTAGTTTAATTGTTTTTCAAACCAAAGAAATAATGTGTTTTTGTATGATCACTTTTATCTTTCAAGTCAAATTGATCATTATCATTTCGTGTCAAATCGACCGACGGTTTTGAAAACTCTCCAAATAGAATAAACTTCCAAAAATAGTAACGGCCGAATTATTATTTTCAGGCGTTTTGACCCGGCATCGGCGCGAACATATATTTAACTTTTAAAATATTTTTCACCAATTTTCATGTTTCATTTGGGATATACCAATCTTGTTTTTTTGTTCTTAAAAAGGATGCGTCTTGTGAATCACTTTTGGAATTCTTTAGTCTCGATGTCTGCCACTTTTTTGGAAAAAAGAAATATTAGAACAATATTGAAAAAGAAGGTGAGTTTTTTTTGCTTTTTTAATATCTTCAAAAAAATATAACATCCTATTTTAAGTTTATTTTTTTATAATCTCATATAAAAAGCGTGGGTGTTAGTAGTCGGTCTATTATGTAATTCTCTTTACGGAGTCACTACATTGCAGTTACAGTTAGGAGCTAGAAGTTTTTGCGAAATAATTCTGATCATTTTTTTCTCCCATTTTCAGATGATATAAGACGCGTATATCCAAAAAGATATAAGATCCATTGAGTAATCTAGAATCCTTTTTTACTTGATTAAAAATCCTTATATTACATCCTAAAATAATTCTCATTTATCATAACAACACTTCTTTCATTTGCATTCGTGGTGTAATGAAATGAAGAACGTAGTCATTTTAAGGTCTGATAAAATAGAATATTACAGGCAGACATCTCTAAAATAGATTATGACAGCACCAAAAATGTTCAAAGCAAAAGAATGTGTTTTTAAGAAAATATATGATCTATTATCAAAAAAGCAAAAAGTGATATTTTTAAAAGTTATGCTACATTTGAAAATTTGTTTATTGGATCAAATAATATTTTTGCTAATAATAGATATATTCTGAAGTACCTATTATTCAGGTGTAGCAAATTTTCTACATACAAAGTCAAAGAAGCCTGCAATATTAATGAATATGATTATATTTTTTTATAATTAAAAAAAAACTAAAAAAAATTTAAGTACTACTTTGAGTATCGACACACTTCTCAAGTTCTACTTTGAAAATCGATGGATGGCGTGAACCCCCATTAATCTCATTTCAGCAGGGCAAATGCCCTATCATTGTAACTTTCATTAATGTGTATGAAAATTTTAAAAAATAAAAAAATATTTTGTTTAATCATTTAATGTGAAAAGAATTAATTTTAGTTAATTGAATGAAGAATTACAATTTAGTGTATTTTTGTAACTTTTTTTTATTGTAAAAATTGAGCATTACAAGAAGATTTAGAAGAAAAATGATGTCGTTTTCGTGTGATAATTTTTTTACACGAATAAAACATCTTTTAGGTGTTTTAGATATTCTATCAAATTTTGTAAGTATATAAAGCAAACGTATTTGAACACTCTACTTTCTCAAAAAAGTTTTCCTTGATGCCATTATTTGGCGTTGAGAGTGGGACAGGCTATGCTAGGCACATTTAAAAGATGATGGCCAATAGCAAAGGCGAAAGCTTTTTTCCTTTCTGTAATTCCTTTATATATTTCACTTCCAATAAATTTCGCCACGGATCCTACCGCAAAAGCTTATATTTGCCTTGCTGCTATCCTATCATTGATTGATTGGCCTTAGAAGAAGCAGAAAAATTAGTGAATAAAAAGCAAACACACTTATTTCTTGGAAGCATTTGAAGAGACCAAGTTTGTGGAGTCTCAGAGAGAGAGTACATTTAACTCCGAAACCTACTGCTTACAAAAAGGTTAGGGTCAGGTTAAAACTCTAACCCCTAACCCTAAACCTCTACTACATATGCTATAAAGCTATATAATTCATATATTAATACATATGCTATAAAATTTTACTACATTTAAAGCTACTTCATATGCCTACAAAAATTAAACTATTTTTTTTTCTTTATTTCAAATACACTTAAAAAAACCCGACTTCGGCTATGATTCCTATTTTTTTTCATATATAAATTTTATTATAGATACCGACTCCTATCCGATATCGAATATCGATATGTTCGAACAAATCGTGATTTTGTGAAAAAAAGAGTTTTTGTTCATCGTATTCTTTCTAAAATACTTTCTCCGGCATTTATCTTTAAATGATTTAATATTCAAATGTATGATTTAAAATTATTATTGGAGCAATTCCTGTATTTTGAATGATGAAAAAGAAAGTAGGTAGTATTAACGTTCAACTTCTATCAACAAATTCTTTTAAATGGGCGAATTTTAAAAAAAATTATATAGTTATAGAGAATTTTTTCTTTGATGAAACATCAAGGGAATGATTGTAGAAGCCAATTTTATCTTTGGAAGCAGTAAGAAGCGTTCTGATAGTAAGTATGACTTCAAGAAAGTTTCTTGTTATGAAGTGTATCGATATCTCCGTTAAAATAAAGAAATTTTGAAGAATATTTTATCTCCACAAAAATTCGATTGAATCAAAGTATACTATTAGATTTTTGCAATTTTGAATTTTCTTGATTAACTCATTTTTTTGCATATACAGTAACCCTTCTGAAATACGACTTTATTATATTTACATTAATTATACCGCGCTTAAACGACTTGTATAACCCCTCACATACAACATCAATTTAAAATGTTGATATATTATGTATGGTACCTAGTCAAAATCTCCGAAACTCTTAAACCTAAAATTACCTAATTCTTAAGTCTTCAGAACCAAAATCTCTGAAACTAAAATTTCTAAAAACTAAAATTTCTCAAGTTTAAAATCCTTAAAAACGATTACTGAAAAAAATCGATATCTAGAAAGGCTATACTGGTCAATTGACCTGAGCAGTGAGCATTCATTTGTCATTAAATCTTTGAAACAGCGCATTTAAATTAATATATTATATATTTTTTTCCTTTTAAATACAATAAAATTTTAATTTTTGAATTTTATAAATTACAAATATCAAAACAAATAGATACTTTTATTTCTAAATTTTTTATTCTAAAAATATGAAATACTTTTTATCTACTATATAAAGTTTATTTTAAAAATTTGATTTTTTTTCAATGTGTTAAATCGAGAGACTATGATTTATTAAGGATTATAAATTTAGAATAACTTTGAAATTCAAAATGTTTGGCTTATAATATATTTAAAAATTTCGGTTTTTGGAGATTTTTGTTTTCCGAGATTTTGATGACTAGGAACTACATTATGTATAGCGAATACATAACAGATTTTTTTTAAAAATATTAATTAAAATTAGTATTATTTTCAATAAATAATTTTCACTTTTTAAAATTTTTCATTTCAATAGGATTGATCATTTTTAATCAAATTGTTTTTTGTTTCGTTTGGCCTCCTTTTCACTTTTATTGGCCTAAAAAAGCTGTCAATTACACCTACACGCCAAATTGGCTTAAAATTCAATTTTAGGACTGTTTCCCTATCTAAAAGTCTCTGCGCCCATTGCTATCATATACATTGCTATCACCACGAATGAGGATGATAATATTCATTTTTGCAATCTTTTTAAGAAGGAGACGGAGACATCTTGCGATGAAAGCAAATCTCTTTACACGCCAACCTCCAGTAAAGATCTCATCACCAAGAGTGCGCTTTTTTCTTCAACTGCACCAGGTGGTGTAGACGTCCATCAAAGAGTGGGGAAGATGAGTAGAGAGCCGCGCCAGCCTTTTCAAGACATTTCCCAGCGACTCAACCACCTCGGCGAGCAAAGTCGGAAGGAGAGCCTGGATAAGGGACCTCGCTACAACTCAATATCGCTTCTTGAGGAATACATAAAGGTAATCATTTGATGATAGTTATGGAGTCCAGGCAAGCCATTTTTTCAAGTCAACGATTTCCAAAACAACGCTTAATCAGAACCCAGCGGGGACCCCGTCCCCCGCGGAGAAGGTTTTAACCAATTGATAGAAAATTTGATCTTCCATATTCTGCAAATGTATACATTATTTACAAAGTCTTTATTATCTTCATTATCTTTTTGTAAATATGCACATTATTTACTTTTCGACATGATTTCAATAATATGAAATAATATTGAAAAAAATTGTGGGTTCGGTTGCACGATATCTCCTATGAAATTGAAATTTATTTCGTATCATACAATTCTGAATCAGAAAGATTGTTCACTTCCGGTTCAAATATTGCAAACAGTAAACGAAGTAAAAAGTTGAAGAGTTAATTTTTCTTGGACAAAATAATAAATCAAGTTAGCTTAAATAAAAAAACTTTATTTCATCTTTTTGTTTCATGAAATACTTTTTTATCATTGCGAAAAATGTTCCCCGCGGGGTGAGCATCTTCCCGACCCGACCTAAAAATTCACTCCCCACTGGGCTCTTATATATATAAGAAAGTAGGAAGTAAGACTCATCGTTGTACATAGAAGGAATATGTTTATTCTGCCTCTAGACCATTCCGCCTCAGGACAATTAGGTGTCAAACTATTTTGATATTAATAGGCCAACTTGTCTAGGGACCGAATTGCCCAAAGGCTAAATGTTCCCTAAATCATATAGAAACAGCTTTAAACGAATTTTGGGATGTGCAGAGGCAAATTAGCTTTTCACGTACGTGGTTCTCGCCCTTTTTAAACACAGGGTTGTAGTAAAAACCAACATTGCACTAAATGAGCGCAACAAAAAAATAAAAAAACTGGAGTTTTTTTGATTCACCCTTTCAAGAACTAGAATATTGCGATATTCTATAGAATAATCCTTTATAAGTATTTCCATGTGCGTCCATGACTTCTGTCTTCTTTGCACTCAAGTTTAAATCCTGATTTTTCTAGACTCTTTTGCCAAGGCACTAATCTTTGTTGTAACTCGTCACTACTTTTAGACACATAGCTAAACCATCAGTGAACAATAAATACCAGAGATTTTCTGTTTTTAAGCCTTTTGATAAAACATCAACAACGATTGTATACAGAAGTGGAATCAGAGCTGAACCTTGATATCATTGGTTCCTCCCATTTATCTTCAAACAGATAATCAATATATCGCTTGAGGTTTAGAAATTTTTAAAATATTAGTTTATATGGAGGCTTTGCTGTTTACGAAAATTCAATGGGAACTGGGAGCGTGTGTTGACTTCACCTTTTGCCTACACTGACATATTTGATTTAGCAGAGCAAATTACTCTCAAAGAACGAACGCTTTCACAAATGCCCGAAATGCTTTCATCCCTGTCGCGCGAGCATCGTGTACTTCGATAAATCAATCACGTGTACCAAGTGCTCGTACACGATGTGCTCTTTGTGCTTCCAAGCCTTTCACAGAGACACCCTTTGCAGCACAACATTTCCACAAGATCTCCCTCCCTCTACCTTCTCAGGCGGCAGAAGCACAAAGGCACTTTCTAATTCCATTTGTTCTGCAAGCTCCAGAGCTCGATTGAACAGACTCCTTTGAATTTGCCTCTCAAATTTGTTTATTCAAGAATTTCTGTATTGTTATTATTTATTTTAGATTTTTATGAAACAGTTTTTTATATGGAGAAAAAATTTAATATTATTTTTTATTTTAATGAATACTTCATTTTTAAAATACCCTTGCTGCAATAAAGACTTTTTTATATTGACCTTTGAAGATTGGTACTTCCATACTACACTCATTTCAATTGAAGGATTAGAAAAGTTTTTACTAAAATACATTTGTTTAATTAAAAATAAAAAATATAAATTAACATAAAAAAGTTATAATTGAGGAGGCATCTATCAAAAGGGTTTATTGGAAATTGATGTTTATAGGTGTTACTGTTTCACTTCTGTTTATCAAATACTTTTAAGCATGGCCGGCCTTACTGTTCGCGGGACCCTATGCAAAATGGATTGCGCGGAGCCCAGTGCGGGTAGGAAAAAGATTAAAAGTGAGAAATAAGATTTTGAAAAAAAAAAGAAAAGGGATTTGTTTTATTACTTTTTCATTAACACAAAATGACGATCAAAGTTACTTTACTTTGCGAACCTTGCATTTGGCGAAATCATACAATATATCATCAAAATGAGAAGCGCGGGCCCACTGTGGCCGCATAGGTTGCAGTGGCCTAAGGCCGGCCCTGCTTTTAAGTATTAGGGGTCGTTCACAATTGACATCAACTAAAACTGGAGGGAGGGGGTATCCAAAGTTGACAAGTCGATTTTATTAAGGGATGATATATCTAAAAGTTGATATGAGGGGGGGGGGGGGGTTGAAATTTATCAAAAAAGGTTGACGTCAATTGTGAACGACCCCTTAAAAGGAAATGATATAAAGTAGAAGGAGACATCAACTCAACTGATTATAATAATGGGTATAACAAAGAGATGATATAAAATTTTAATAATTATAAGTAAAGTGCTGAAGGGTCATTTGTTTGAAATAAAAAGAGTAAAGTTTCACAAACAAATTTAAATAAACTTTTTTCTACATTTAGTACCTCAAATTAAAATAATATTGCTCTTATATAATATCTTGAAAAATTAAAATATTTTCGTTATTGCTTAGAAAAAAATTTAAAAAATGCCTGTTTTTTGTTGTTGGTTTTCATTGACTAATGTCGATATCTCATTATTACTTTCACATATTTGTTTCTATTCAATTCATTTTAAAAACGATGAAGCATAATGGGAAGACCTCTCAACTTTCCTAAAACCCTTCTTTTTGTCCAATGCATTCTTCCAATTTGCGTCGCATATGCCTCATCTTTTGTTTATAGTTTGGGGCAAAATTTCTACACGTAAAACAAAATGCAGCTTTTATGATATGGCAGTATTCGATCCAAGGCCTTCCTTAAAACCACCCTTTTTTAATCACCAAACTTTTATACTCCATAAGCTTAGGTTGCGAAGGCTGTAAATCGCTTAATGTTGTTCCACTACTTCCAACTTCTTTATTTCTTCTACAGACAAAAAATGCTATTTCCGAACTCCTGATGCTGCAAGTGCCGAACCAGGGAACAAGGATACGCTCTTGCCCCGCACGAAATGTCTCATAAGGCCCGCGTCTCGTAAAGCCTCTTGCAGTGAATCTCTAGATCTGCCTTCCCGTGGCGGAGTTGTTTCAAACTAAGCGATCTAGAGGTGAAAAGCGAATTAGCAGGCGCTTTAACCTACAGTTTTGGGTAGAGCATGCTCATTAGCCTTGGCTGAC
Source organism: Nectonema munidae (assembly GCA_030549495.1). NCBI lineage: Eukaryota > Metazoa > Nematomorpha > Nectonematoida > Nectonematidae > Nectonema > Nectonema munidae. The sequence goes on from JAUIRK010000920.1 coordinate 406,757, forward strand.
AGATGTTCTAGGAAAGGGCAACTCTGATGTCAAACTACCGCTGCCTTGTGGGTATAGCTTTTGAGTAAGCAAAGGCTAAGAGTTTTCAGCCCCTAAAACAAAATGCTTGGCGTCAGGAAGAGCATCCGGCTATAAAACTACGCCTCAATTAAAATGCCATGATCAAAAACAATATGGGCGGGGTACAGCCCAAAGTACCCCGTGGGCAACTCTATCTGCCTACGTCAAAAAGAAAGATAGTGAAACAAAAGAGAGTGCGAGGAATGGTAGTGGTCTTAAGTCAAGAGAAAGTAGAAATGATGTAGAAGGAAGGATAAAGAAAGTAAAATCTCGGTCTATAGATAAAATGGGTAAAGTCTCTCCAACCTGTATTCTACGATGATTCATCTTCAACCTGTATACTACGATGATTCATCTCCAACCTGTATTCTACGATGATTCATCTCCAACCTGTATACTACGATGATTCATCTCCAACCTGTATTCTACGATGATTCATCTCCAACCTGTATACTACGATGATTCATCTTCAACCTGTATACTACGATGGTTTCTATTCCATGTACAAATGACTAGGGAGACCATTTTCAACTTTCTGTTCACATTTTGCTAGATGTAAGATTTGATATACCTCATTCGGGGAGACGATGCTACATAAGTTATTACCTATATACCTGTATACTACGATGGTTCATCTCCAACCTGTATACCGCGATGATTCATCTCCAACCTATCAGTTCATATTTTGCTAGATGTAAGATTTGATATACCTCATTCGGGGAAAGGATGTTAGATAAGTTATTACCTATATTTTTACAATTTTTTCATGATATTAAATAATATATTTTATCAAATAATCAAAATAAAATTCTGTAATCAAAGAATCGAAAAATATTCTTTAAAAAATCAAAATATATGAAACTTTCTGTTCATATTTTGCTACCTCATACGATGTTACAAGAGTTATTACCTATACTTTGCAATTTGCACGATTTTAAATATTATATTTGTCGAATAATCAAAGAATCGAAAAATGTTCAAATAAAAAATATTTATTCTTTTTAAATATATCGTTGGCTCCCCTTACTTTAAAATAGAAAGATAAACCTAGTCTTTAATAATTAATTTTTATACAATTATGCACATACGAACTACAGGTTCTGCTTCCAGTCAGACGGGTCCATCACCATCTGGGTGGGGGACAGAAGTTTCTTTGTCCCGGCACATCCGGGTGCTCTGTTGGATTTCTAGGAGGAAAACCGGGACTTATTCCCACCTCGGTTTTGGAAAAGGATTTTTTCCCAGATCATGTCCTTCGACCCGGAGGACAACCCGGCAGAGGACCAGATCCAGTCCATTTTGGACATCGCCTCGTGCAGACACCTACTGTCGTCTTTTGTTCGGCCCGGCTAGGGAGCCTCTGTCCGGTGGCCTCATTTTCAGTGTCCGCCCTCTGTTTAGGGCCCCCAAGGACTTAAGGCATCAAGCTTCTAGGAGCATCCTCCTCCCCAGATACCGACCGCGACTCATCTCTAATGCCCCGTTCCACGCATTTTCTTGCTTTTCAGCACCGCCGGCGGAACAACGGGAATTTATCGTCAGGAAAGTACTGTCCGGGCTGGTCCAGACCGGCGTACTGGAAAGGGCGTTTCACCCTCGGATAGTGTGCCCGTATTTCCTGGTTTCCAAAGCAAACGGCAAGGTTCGCCTCGTGGCGGACTTTGGGTTCACAAGGGATATCTTCTCGACCCCAGCTATCAAGCCAACAGCCCCTTCCAGCTTCGCTACATAGAACCCGGCTTGGCCTGGGCCTTCCGTTTGGACCTAACGGACGCATTTTACGGCATCCGCAAACAAAAAGAGTGGAGAAACTGCTTCTGTGTAAAGCTGGCCGGGTGCCTCTTGCAGTTCACCAGGTTACATATGGGAGCCTGCTTTAGCCCGGCCGTTCTGCAGGGAGTAGTAGCAAGGCTTCTAGGAGTCTTCAAAGAGCGACTCCCTCCTGCACTCCGCTCCAACCTCAGGTTCATCCTCTACTTGGATGATTTCCTCATACTGGGAAGAGACAGCTCTTCAACCCTCGAGGTGACTAAGTTGTTTACTCGTTACCTAGAACAGGAATGTGGGATTCGCATTAACCATAGGAAATCCATCTTTACCCCCGTGCAGTCCATCGAGTTTCTGGGGGCCCAACTCCACCTCCGTCAACGGACGATGGGTGTCCCGGACGGAAAAAAGGAGATCCTCCTTAGGGCACTTTGCGCGTTTCTTATGGCCTAACAAGTCACGAAAGTGGCGTCAGAAGATCATGGGAATCCTCAACTACTACACGGCCACACTCCCAGGAAGGTTTAGCATCATCTCAGCTCTTTACTCCTGGAGTCACTTCCCGGAGCACCGCAAGTTGGTTCAACTGGCTATGCCCTACTGCCTACGTGATGGTCACCATCCTGACGCCCTGGCCTTTGGCCACGATGTTCCCAACATCAAGTACGATCTACGTGGACGGCTTGCTCCGAGCTCTGGGTCTGGTGTCCAGTTGCCAGAAGGTCACAATACAGGTGAGTCACACAAACTGGCACATCTCCGAGTTGGAGCTGTTGGCAATTGTTCTAGCTCACCTGCTGTGGCCAGGTAGGAAGATCATTTCCGACTCCATGGTAGCAATTGGTTGTGTGAGGAGGTTTGGCATCAAATCCCCAAAGCAAGCCATGCTCCTTCTGTGGCTGGAGGCCTCCAGTGCATGGACAGACAACCTCGCAACTCCATGGAATACATCAAGTCGGAAGATAATCCCGCAGACGGTCCGTCGCGCGCTCTCCTGCCTCCATCCAGATCCTGGACTCCACTATCTCCATAGGTTCTATGGAATGGGCAAGCTTCTTTGGCAAAGTTTGGAGTTCCTTCAAAGCAAAGACCAAAGAAAGAATGGTGAGATTCTCGCCATTGGTGCCTGTGTTTGAGTAATACCAATGCCATAGAGATAAGGACTATCGGCAGCTCCACAAGCGCCAGCCCCATTAGGTCCTATGCTCCCCATTGGCTACGCTAACTGGACGATACTTCCAATTAACGCCCCTCGTTAGCATCAAAGAGGTATCCTTCCGCTGGCTTGCGAATATTTAAGGAGCAGCCACGCACAGACACACCACTTTTTTCTTTGTTTCTCTAGTATCACTCCCACTCACCCTTTAGATTATGCAACTGAAGGTTCAGTTCCCTCTGAATTTTCCAGCAGTGACGGATTGAGCAACATCGCAGAACTCTCACCTTCGCAGAAGTTTCTCCTGCTTTGGACACAGAAAGTTTCTTCCTCCTACAAAAACAGCACTGCAGAAGGTTCTCATGCGTTTGGGCACACGGAAGATTCTTCCAAGAGACTTAAATTTATTATTAGACTTAAAATTAATTTATTAGTCTTAAATTTATCTTCTTTGCGATATTTTGATCCAATAAAGCGACGCTGCAAAAAAAATCACAGTACCAATGATCTTTAACAGAACCTAGAATCACGGTGGTGCCAATGATATTTAACAGGACCTGGAATCACAGTACCAATGATCTTTAACATGACTTAGAATCACGGGAGTACCAATGATCTTTAACAGGATCTAGAATCACGGGAGTACCTATCATCTTTACGTAGACCCAGATTTTTGGGACTTTAAATGCTACGTCTCGAGCGAAGCGAGAGACAAACAGGCTTATCCTAGTTATAGATAATAAATGTTTGCTTTTGTTTTAGATTCCAAGTTACAGTAAAACGATACAGAACCTACTAGATAAAGAAGAAATTTACAAAGAATTCGACAAATTTGTTGAGGAAACGGCTTATCATCTTCTTTCATTGAATAATATAAATAATAAAACTTCTTACTATGAATTTTTTTGAATATTTTTTTATAAATATCTCGTGCTTTTTTTTGGCTAATTTTAATGATTTCAATTTTTTTGTTAGTATGGCTGAACTGCCTAATGTCACTCAAGATTAGTTCGATGGAATGTATTATAAACTTATTCACAAACTTAATATTTCATGATTCCTTTTTTCATTATTCGAAACTTGTTATGAATAAATAAAATTTTTTAATGGCAACGGTGGCAACGGCGATACAGACAAAAATGAAGAGTAGTATAGCAAAGCAGCCATACTACTAAAAAAGATCCCATAACTTTTGTAAAATTTCTAAGAAATGAAGGTCAAAATATTCAATTAAAACACAAAATACTTAATAGTTCCTCTCATATTCAGCATTCACACATCTTTCAAAACTTGCAAAATAATTCTCCACACCACCTTTTCTAATCTCTATGACAAGGCCTCTCTGCCGAACTTATTTCTATATTGAAAAGGAAGACAAAAATTGAGTAATATCACATTTATTAAATTTAGAAAGAAAATGCAATAATTTGAAAATCATTGTAATAAACTAAATATATTTAACAACTTCAAAGGAAAATCGAGAATCGTATACTGTTTCGTCAAACACTAAAAAGTATCCATGGTCTGAAGGTTGGGAATCTTCATAGATGTTAACTGCTCGCAAAATGGTCCAATACCCTCAAATTGTTGAGAAAATGCGCACTTGAAGAATCTTGTATCTCCCTTCTCCCACATTTCTAACAAATCAACCTCTAAAAATAAGTATATCCTAAAACATATACGCGTTCCTTTCGCAATAAATTAATTACTCATTCCAAAGTAATAAAATTTGTGATGAGACAGTGCGACTTCGTTTCGTTTATAAATCACAACTATGCTATTGATTTCAGGAATTTCAGAATAACCAAAACATGGACGCAATGTATTGAATGCTTAAAAAAACAGATTTATTTAGATAAAAAAAATTTTAATATTTATTTTACCAATTGCACCTTTACATTTAGTAAAAATTCTGTCAATATTTACAGATGTATTTAGGTTATGTCCAAATTCAAAAATATATGGTCGTTCTTGATCAAACGTGAGAAAGCTAATGAAGTTATGACCTTAAAAGATGAATTTTTAAAAGTATAAGTATATCTGGAAGATAAAATACTTTTAAATTTCATAAAGACTGAACTGGGAATTCCGTCATGTTGACACTCTATACCAAATTTGTGGTAAGGATATATTCTATCAAAGATGAACTCATAATCGTGTCTTGAATCTGCTAAAACATCAACATCTAAAAAAAATTATTAAAGATTTAGCTTACAGATGGAGGAATGCTTGAGTATCAATTTTACTTGTGATTTTTTTCCAACAGAAATTTTGCAGTTTCCTGTGAAAATCGGCATAAATGTTACCATTAATTTTCCATTTTTAAAAGATATCTCATTTAGGTTTATTTCTAAAATATAATAAAAATGTTGTTTTATAAATTCGTCATTAAATATTTCACTTACTCTCGAAGCCGGAAAAGGAAAATATGTGATGAAAATCATTCCCATGGACTTTTAGAACGATGTCAATCTTTTTTAAAAAAAATCCCCCTTCTAATTCTTGAGTGTGTTTATTTTGTGATGGATCAAATTGATCGCTTTCAATTATTTTATGTTCTCCTTCAATGTGTATGAAAAAATCCTTTCTTTCTACCACAGTGTCCATTTTAAAGTTCCATTTGAAAGTCAAGGAATTGCCTACTATTAAAATGGACCTCAAGTAATTTGTAGAATTTCCATCGTTTTCTAAAGTATAAATCTTTGTAAATCATATAGATATTTCTATATTATGAAAAAAACCAAGTGGAATATCATGGAAAGTTGGAGCTGCATTTTGTTTGAGATGATTAATTTTAAAGGGAAGATACAACAACGCATTTGAGATGTGAGAAGTGACTAAATAAAGAAATCAAACAAAGCATGTTATATACGCATATCTTATTGATGTCTAAATAAAGGATATTTCTGCGAGTGAAAGGATATGAACATTGAACAGTCACACCGGCTTATATCGCTAATCGCAGATTTGAAGCCTTTTTTACTGCCTTTTTCATGCAAAATCAGAAAAACTATGCATTTCCATTTTGTGCTAAAGCATTTCTAGGTTCTTTGATGAAATATTTGCTATTTTAAGGAACTGATTTGCTATTGAATTTTTCGTTTTTCCTTTTTTAAAAAAAAAAAAAACTCCAAGTGACGGTTTTGCAATACCCTTGTATCTTTTTCTAAATCCTTCTATAATTGTGTCTAAATCTTCAAAAATCCCAAGGATCAAAGAAGCTAGACTTGTTTGTAATTTATTACTCGTTTGAAAAGGTATTTTCTTTGAATGCAAAACTTTTGTAATATAATGAGGATTGCCCAAAAGTCAGCTAGTAAACTTTTGAAAAACATATTGATAAAGTGAAGTGGTGAATTTTGCTGAAAAGAAAGTCCGATGGAAAAAGATTAAGAAAAATAGTAAACGTATTGTGGAGGTTAGCAAAGTATTGCCAGAAAAAGTCGCACCCTGATTTTCTGTTTGTTATTCAAAAGTATTTCTTATTTTAATTTTAACATAATTAAATGTTTTTTTGTGTGAGTAAGGTTCGTTACATACTTCTCTTCGATACCACTAGGTCACGTGTTCGATCAAGAATCAAAGTCTTCTTTGCTCATTGTTCAAAAGAAGCCTTTCAATGGCACCTTATGAATGAAAACATGGCAAGGTAACTTAAATCTATATTTTGTTTTTAACTGGAAAATCTTTTTTTGGTTTTATTAATACTAAAATTATTTTTATTGATCGAAAATCTTTCTATGAAAAAGGAAGCTGTATAAATTTCAAAATCGTCCTCATGTTCCGCCAAAATTATTAAGAAAGTTGATATAAGTTATAGTTTTGATGTGCTCAAATTTAGGAATGAAGGAGGTTGAGTTGAAATGCCCCACTTAGAATTTCTAAAAAGCCCGGACTAATTTTATCAACCACTTCACTAATCAAGAATTTAGCTTAGCAACGATAACTAAGTCAAGTATGAGGCTGCATAATTGAATAAGGATAATGGTTAAAGGATAATGCTTATATGAAATAGATGTTAATAAGAGACATTTAAAAGTTCTTATCTTTTGGATTCTTTTTAAGTTCTTAGATTTTTTAGGCTTTTATAGAAATGGTACTGCTTGCTTCCTTTTACTTCAATGAGCAATACTAAAATTATAAAAAAAATTAAATAAGTCTTATGCGCCCTTTTTGTTGATAAAAATTAAAATGCTTGTTCAGTAAAGGTAACGGGTACCATAGGGTGTTTTCATCGAGAAGGCACAATTGCGCCGCTTGTATCGAACTATGAGCAAAGCAGGCTTGATGCGGAATCGAACACAAGACCTTGAGTTATCGAATCCAGCATCTAACCAACACTACTCACGCCCCTTCTACTTTCAGTAGAAAGTAGATATAGCCCATTTCTGAAAATATTTTCATTTAACCGAAATTCGTTAAATCTGCACTTGGTTTAAAAAGTCGAAAAAATTATTTCCAATAAATAAGTAAATAGCTTCTCCATAATACCCCTAAACTTTTAATTAAATCTACTAATTAAGTTTTTTAAAAGCATATCAAATAATAAAAACAATATAATACCTTTTAAATCTAAATCAGTATTTTTAACTTGATAAAATATATATTCAAAAAAAGCTCAATGCGTTCTGGCATATGGTGACAATTTTCTCTATAGCATTAGTTAGTAAGCTATGCTGATTGGTTCTCTAGTTTTTAACCTTTTTTGATTGGATTTCATCAGTTCTTATCAAACGTATGAAATTGCGGACAATAAAGCATCTTTAACATTTTGTAAACGTGAAAGATTTTTGGAGTTCGCAAATTTAAATGCTGAAAAGAGCTTTAACATAAGTATGTGCGGTGCAAATGGTGGACGATGTTATGGCTTTTTTCAGAAACTCTTAACTCTTTGTTAAGAGACATTCAATTATGCTGTTTTTTTAGAGAAGTCTGCATTTAGACGTGCATCTTTTGACGATTCTGAGAATGTTATTTTTTTACACTCCTGCTAGATCATCGTAATCAAACTTTGTTATTCATGAAAGCGTAGTTTATGCTTTTAAAAAATGTTGCAAACGCAAATTTGGAGCTACACCAAACACATTCTGAGAATAATTGGGATAACATTTGCAAGACTAAGTGTGTAGCTATTTGCTTAAGTTTACATACAGGGTTTGGCAATAATCGCCTATTTCATAGTTCAATTAATTAAACTAAAAAAGAATATTAATATGCATCATTTTTGCTCGAAAAAATAGAGAAAATATGTGCATGTTTGCCAAATCAAAGATGTCAAACTTTTAATATATAGGAATGTCAAAAGTCAACGCTTTTGTCTATCAGATCATTTTTATCTTCAAAACCGTCAATAACTGTTTTAACTTTTTTAAAGTTTATCTTATACCACATAAAAAGAGAGGTTTTAAAATTCTGCATTTTATACAAATAGGATTAGGTATTTATGTCGCCATGAAAAAAGTTACGTACCTTGCACAAATGGATCAGCTCTTTAAAAAGTATAATAACACTTCAAAACGCTAAAAACTATATATAGGTATGCAAAATAAGACAAAGTGTAGAAAAAGATTTTCAATTTAGTAATATAGTCTCTAAAATTACTGGTAATTATATTTAAAAAATTTTAAAAATATGAAACTTTAAATTATAAAAACTACATTACTCAATTTAAGTGCAAAAGAGTAAGAAAAACAATTTTGATGACTGCGATTGGAAAGTTTAGTAAGAAAGTGAGTCGCCATTTTAAAGCATGAAGCAGCATTCGTTTAATCGTAAAAAAGATTCTTGGATATCCTTGAAAAAAGGGACAATCACACTGGCATGGGCATTAGATGAACGAGAATTCGCGTTGACAGTTTAATAGGCGGTCTAACTGTTGAGGTCTCTATTTTAATTATATGTTGTTAAAAATCGAAGAAGATTATGGGATTTTTCATGAAAGGCGAAATGAAAGAAGTCTTGGTGTGATTTGATTGAAATTTACCTATGAGCAAAGTGAAGAAGAAAGGTACCAACATCGCTTAGCCAAAGTAGAGGGAGAATGGGAGAGAAAGAAGTGCCGAACAAGCTCGCTTCGCGCCCTATTATACTCTTGGAAAACTGTTTGTGGAAGTGGTGGTTTTTTGTGAGATGTTTTCGAAAAACAAGAAAAGCATACTTTCTGTTTCGAAGCCTCACCAGGGAGCATTGGCATAAAGGATTTCGTTGAACCTTTCTTTCTCTTATACGTGACTGTTTGTTGACAATTTTGCTAGAAGGGCAAACAAACACCTTGGCAAAGTAAGGAAAAGCGTGAGTTTGTAAACCAGCGAAGTAAAATGTGATGATGCTTTGAGGTGGAAAGTGTGGCATCTTAGATGCTTTTACTAAATCTAAATTTTGATTATTTTCAAAGTAATATTTAGGTAGAGAAAATGATTGCTCAGAGTATGCATTGCATTTTAGAGTGTTGGGACATATTTTTAGAATGTGTATTCCAATTGACAGCTATAGTTTGGAATACGCATTGGTATATAGCGCAACAGAGAGTTTTATTCCAAGATATCAATTGATTTTGAATTATCTGATTTAAAGTATTTATCCGCATCTGTCGCGCGTGTTGAGCAAAGCTGTACATTCCTCGAAGAATGGCTGCCATCTCTGCCCCTATTTGGGCTCAGCAATGCCCGTGTTCTTTTTCAAATACGTTTTAGGTATACTAACTCTTTATAAACTTTGTGACTTTTCCTTAAATAGCTAGTTGCATCATTTGACGGCATTTTTTAGTATTTGAATGAGCCTTTCATGTCAAAAACAGTCAAACAAAATTAAGAGTATTTTTTCAACAAAATTTTGATATTATAAAGCCCATATAACATTTAACTTAGTGCTAACCTTAGACACACTCTTCAAATGTTATAATCATACGTATACAATATTTTAACCATAAACATGGCAACTTTGTAGCAAATGTCAATCAAAACTATGATTGATGATAAAATTGCTTACAAATGATTCAATTTTTAACTTTTTTATACCAAATCCAAAAAGGTAAGAGGAAAAAAATTTGGAATATTTAATAATTAGTTGATAGATGATTTTCACTAACATATGTTATTTTAAGGTGTTTTGATGTGTTAAGTCTAAACAGTGTACATTATAACAATGAGGATATCAGAGCCATGGCGTAGCTAGAAGATGGAAGTTCGGAATGGGATCTCAAAATAAATCATTTGGAGATTCTCTGTCACTTGTTTCCAGATTATCAATGAATGAATCGTGACCCCTGAACGGTAGTAATTCATTGACTGTTACAAATTGGACTACTTCATTTATTATTGCTCTTATATAATATCTTGAAAAATTAAAATATTTTCCATTTTGCATAATTATTGCTTAGAAAAAATTAAGAAAATACCTGTTTTTTTTGGTGTTGGTTTTCATTGATTAATGTCGATATCAGGAAAATCTTCAAAATTATTGGGGGGCGAAATTTTTTTGTTGCAATTTTCAAAATTAGTGGTCTGGAAATACCACGGGAGACCAAATATTCAAGCAATCGTTTAAAATAGAGTGTATTCAGCGCATACCTAAAATTATAAGACTACTTTATATTTTTTTTACAAATTTGGTGAATTTAAATACTATACTTCCAGTGAAAATATTATAATTATCGAATATGGTGCCTAGAAAAAATGCTTCCAATTAAAAAGTAGGAACCCCCAGTAAAAATGCAACCGAAAAAATGCCCCAATTTAAAATTAGGAAAAAATGCCCCAACACAAAAAATTTCAAAAAATTATTAATTAAAATTAAAAAAAAAATTTTTTAAAAAAGATATGTGAAATAAAGATTTTTTGTAAAAAAACAAAAAATTAACTTTTCATCTAAAACATTTAAAATTTAATTAAAGTAAACTAAAAAACTCAGCATAGGAAAATTTTTTAAATACAAAAAAAAATTTTTAAAACAGCAAATATTTTTGGACTTTGTGTGTATCAGAACACTTTCTAAATATAATTTCTGTTTTAACTGATTTTAAGAACACATTCCCACAAATCTGCACCTTTGCTATTGTTTTCAAGAACTTTATAAAGAAAAAAACCCTATAGATTTAGAAATTTAGCCTTTCGTGGTACCAAATAAAAATATTTATATAATTTAAAAATAATCATGAAAATCAAAAATTAGGGGGCATTTTTTCCTACTTTTTAATTGGGGGCATTTTTTCTAGGGGCATTTTTACCTACAACCATCGAATATAAACTAGATTAAAAAAATCCAAAATTGTTAGGGGGTGGAATAGGCTTTTCATTTTAAAAATGAAGTAGTCTACCAGGCACATTACAGGAATTGATGAAAGGATATTTGATTCATAGAGAAAACAAATAACTGAAGGTTGGATAGTTTTATATGAGTGAATGTAGTCTAAAGGCAAAGAGTCTACTAGACACCCTGCGATGTTTATATGAAAAAATGTGATTGATTCAGGGGCAAGGGTATAAAACGAAGTTATAATTGTGCAAACAAAAATAAAACAAAAAATTAAGATAGCATTATTTCATTTTACTCAGCATCATTCAAAAATAATTTAAAAGCTAAATTGATACAAGCTACAAAAATCTACAAAAAGTAAAATAACTGTTAACATTTTGCAATGATTTGCCTTTTATAAGAACTTTTAAGAAAAAAAAGTCTATCAGAAAAAGTTATAGAGCTTCAACAAAAACTAAAAATTTTACAGCATAACTTAAGTTTTTTGAAAACTAATTTGACGTATCCCCTGCAGCATACTCGATGGGTGGCATGGCAGGTTGGTTGAGATGATGGACATAGCACGGAAGCCTATGGATTCGATTCCTCATCGATACGAATTTGTTCATAGTTTGACATAAGCGGTACATCAATGCCTTGTCAATGAAAATTACAGTGAGAATATCATTCACACCAATTTATCAAGACATCTTCATTATAACACCATAAATATACATACTAATCTCTTTACGATCAGCACCAATAATCCCTCTCAACACTCAGCAAGCAAAACACTCCACGCTTTCATTTTACGTCATATATATCTGAAGAAGGTCATAGTGACAGAAATATTATTGCTAGTATTTTGTTAAATAAAAGATTTATTCAACGTTTTCAATTTATTTTCTTTACAACTTTTATTTATGAAGACTCAGCGCCATTTTATCTACATATATAAAATAATATCTTAAATGCTTTATTTTTTATAAAATAACAAAAAACTTTTTTTTTATACTTTTCTAAAGCGCAATTTTATACTAGAAATAAACTCGGTTTTAAAAATTTTTTAGTTGTTATTACAATTTAGTTTAAAACCCTCGTTTGACGGACTCTATGTATTTTTTCCGCTCTCAACATTAAAACGCTATTTGCACAAAATTTTATTATAGAAACCTCAATTACCACTAACATGTAAATGTTCTTTACAATTTTAAGTTTAATCTTTAGTAAAAAAAATTATTTTGTTGCTATATTTTTTTACCAAAACTTAAAAATAATAAATTTATCATAAAGAATTAATAGATGGCGTTAATTTATATATATATAAAAATTTTAAAAAATTTATGGATTTAACTTTACAACGCATATATTTTTATTTTCAAGCTATTCTCATAACACGAATAATCGGTTTTTCTTCAAAAAAAACTTAGTCTAAAAAAGTCAAAAAAAATATAACAGGTGTTAAAAATTTATTTTAAACCACATTTTGCACATCGACGTGAAGTTCTGTTTTTTCTTGAGATGCAAAGAAAACATGAAGCTTTGCTTGATGATGTAGGTTCTACTTCACTACGACTTTCAAAACCATAGTATGATAATAAATGCTTGACATCAAGAGATAACTATGAAGTTAGAGATCTTATTTTCATAGATTCTTCAGCCATTCGCAGGGCAAGCATTTTTATAAATATCTTTCTACCGCCTTGTTTTGTGTTGGGGAAATCCCTAGGGCTATTGAACTTTGCTATAACCCATGAGTTCAGCACACTAATATCTAGATAATTTGAAAATGGCACAAAAGTCCACTTTCTATTGGGTTTATACGATTTGTAAGCTCTTATCATTATATTCACAACATCAACTCCACCTTTGAACTAGTTGTATTCCAACAAGCTCTCAGGTTTCGAAGCAACATTAGTGATTTGCACGTTTTTATGCTGTGACGACATAATATATACAACTTCAAAGTTACGTACGGCATGACGTCTAGGTATATACGCGCTCAGAGAAACATAATCGGAATATATTATTCTACTTTTGCATTCACTAAGTCGCAATTCTCTAAGATAGGGGGGTCTAAATACTAAGGGGACAAATCTCCTATTTGACATAACAGTTCCGCACAATGATAAATTTTTTGTACTACACCAAACAGCTAAGGAATGACTAGTAAAAAATCTATCCGTGTAAATGCCACACCCTTCAGGTATTTTACTATTTTCAATTAGTCTTTTGCAAATATTTAGCCGAGAAAAGTAAGTTCTATCAGAAATACCACCCACATAGATTTCGGAAGATAGACAATAATAAAATTTAGCGTCGTTTATGTGATATAATTTTATACCGTAGTGTTCGGTTTTTTGGGGTCATATATTTTGACCGGACATCCTCCCCTAAATGTAACAAGCTGTTCATCTATGGTAACGGCTGAATGAGGATTCCAATACAATGAAAAACTTTAAAAAAAATAATCATGGATTTTACGAATGGGACTAATCTTGTCATTAGCATCTCTCTCGTTTTTTTGTCAAAACATAAAAATACGTGAATGAGAGTAAACATATCGCGTCCCAAGCAACTTCGTAAAAAAGGACTCCCAGCATTTGAAAATAAGTCAGCAGTTTTAACTTTTTGATCACCATTTTGACCGATGTAAATCAAAGAGCCAAAGTAAGCGAGAAGATAGGAAACACTAAACTTTGTGTAGCAGTGGTACAAGTTTACGTACTTAGGATTAGTCGATCTAAAAAATAAAATTTGTTTTTACTTTTCAGATTTTAAAAATACAACTTACTTATAATTGGATTACATTCTGTGCATTGTCATTGAGTACAAGTATTGAATAAGTTCAACATCGAAAAAAAGTTTAAATATGGAAAAAAATATCGTTTAAATTTTTAGCAGAGCTTTTAGGACCTGGAGGTCTGGAGATCGAATCGCGAATATTCAAACTTTCTCTTCTTCCTACTCCACTACTTCTTGTCTCCGAAAAATATTCAGTAGAATCAGGAGCAATCAGATTTTGATCAAAAAAGTCAATTTCACTAGACATGTTCGAGATTTGAGATGTCTCATTATCAGAATCACTGAAAGTTGAAGAAGAGTTATCGGAAGAAGACATGCTATAAAGGAACTTCATTATGAGTTTTCATTATGAGTTGATGGTGCAATTTATTATATGCGTAGCACGTAAACATAAGCGGATTGCCAGAATTTATATATAAATATTTATGCCAATGATATCATGATAAAACCATATTACCATATAAAACCATATTACCATATATACATCTATTACGTAATAGTTTTTTATCATCAACAAATCTTTGCGTTCAATAGCATACAAAATCAGTGTAATTTTTCTCAAGAAGCCACAGCTTATCAGTAAAATATCGATCTAGAAATTTTTAGCAAGGACAAAACTAGTAGCAGTACTGTCACCCAATTCCTCTTGTTTTAGACCAGCGATGTCAAACATGCGACCCATTACAAGCAGATTTCCAGCCCACACAGATTACAGTATTATTAATTATAATTTTATGTATAAGTGTAGGTTTAGACTTCTCAGAGAACTAGGTTGACTGATTTTCACTTATCATCTCTTATAAAAGTTCGCACTGCACAGAAATTTCAGCCAGACAGCAAAGATTGTCAATAACAAGAGGTGTCAAGCCTTGGGACAAGAACATGTAAAGTATTTGAATAATTAATAATAAATGTTTATTTTGAACTATTGTAATTTATGTGCATTTCATTTGTAGTTCATTCAAATACATGTGGGCCATGTATGTTTCCTTATAAACTTTTTTTATATTAAAATAAAGAACAGATTTATATCCGTGCTCATTTTTTAATTAAATTATTTTGTTTAACTATACATGACTTTGTACTTGCATTTTTGAATATAATCAAACCATTGAACATCTTTAAATATAATTGTAGGAGTGCGGCCCTCATGAGAACACAAACTCACTCCTTTGGCCCTCATGGGACTCCGAGTTTGACATGCCTGTTTTACACTATTATAATTCCTACAATGATAATTCCTAAGTAGATTCCAAAATACAGAGAAATGAATAAAATAACTCATAACTCTTCTAAATCAGTAAAAATTTCAAAAAATTTGATAAATCCATTATATGAAATTTTTAATTTATATTTTATTTAGATGGCGTTAAAAAATATATGTAAAAATAGATTTTTTTAATATTAGATCAAATAAATTGATAATTAATTTTATTTTATATTTTGTTTAATATTTTTATCAATTAAGGTTTTTTTATATATATGTGAAATTTTGTCATCACGCGTTTATAGTTATCACTATTAAATTTATTTTTAGGAAGACACATAACGGTATAAGAATAGCGAAAAAATGTATTGAGTCCGTCAACGGTGTTAGAACAAATAAGTCCGTCCGTCGAGCGAGGAAAAAAATTTTCTATAGAATGTAAGAAATATGTCTAGAGATAATAAGAATATGGACTATTTTTGAAAATCAGTGAGCAAAGTATTCTAGATCACTTTATTTACAATTTGTTCCCATATGGGAACAATGGTACTATCAGTGATACAAATTTTATAAGATATTTTTATTAATATATGTTGGCTTTTTTAATTTTCAGTTTTTTTTATAGATAAAATTGTATAAATTTTAAAATGGAGAAAAAGAAAATTTTTTATATCTTGATGAAGCGCTTGATAAAATAGCTATTCTTTCTGAAAAAGTTGAAGGTGATTTAGACTTAGTTTTGTTACCCCCCGAAGATGCCGATAAAATTATCACTGATGATGAAGCAGATGACGATCAAGAATTTCCTAAAAAATTTTTTATTCCTTCTGAAGTGTCAGGAAGAGTGGAAGTTCATTCTTTAGGAGATGATTTTTCACATGATTCCAAAATAAAGCCTAACTGGTTTCAAGCTTCTAATACACCTTTTGAAATGAATTTTTGTGAAACTGCGTTTAATTTTGCTGATAAATTTTCAGAATTCATAAATAACGAGCCAATCGAAATTTTCAGATTCTTCTATAATGACAATTTGAAAAACCTGATTTTGAGAAACTAAAAGGTATGCTATGCAAAACAATGATCAAAATTTTGATATAGAAAGTGAAGAGTTGGATATTTTTTTAGGTATAATAATTTTATCAGGCTATCATCATGTTCCTCGACAAAAATTGTATTGGTCGAAACAACAAGATCTTGAAGTTCCGCTTGTTTCTAACTCTATTTCTAGAAATAGATTTGAACAAATTAAAAAATATTTTCATTTGAAAAACAACTGTTGCATAGAAGCTGGAAATATTGCTAAAATTGCGCCTTTGTATTCTCATATAAATAGTGTTTTAAGTTTTTTTGGAAGTATGGAAAGAGAGATATCAATTGACGAACAGATGGTTCCTTATTTTGGGCGTCACTCTTGCAAGATGTTTATAAGAGGAAAACCGATAAGATTTGGATTTAAAAATTGGGTTATGGCAACATCATCAGGTTTTCCAATTAGAGTTGAGTTATATAGTGGCGCTAATGGTAAGAAAAAAACCGGTGGTTTGGGGGTGAGTGTTATTACCGACTTGATAAAAAAAGTAACATTGATCCATCAAAACATTGTTTTTACTTTGATAATTTTCTTACTTCTTACTCTTTATTGAAATATTTGAAAAGTAAAAACATAAGAGCAACTGACACAATAAGAGAGAATAGAATGAATAATTGCAACTTTAGTGAAAATACTTTGCGAAAATCAAAAAGAGGGGATTTTATAGCATCTTACGATGGCGATGTGTTGATAGTAAAATGGAAGGACAATAAAGATGTGAATTTGGCAACGAACTTTGAAAATATTGAGCCTTTGTGCAATGTGTTGAGATGGTCTAAAGAAGACAAAAAGAAAGTATATGTCCAACAGCCATACTGGATCAATTCTTATAATCGCCATATGGGAGGTGTAGATCTCTTAGATCAAGCAGTAGGATGCTACCGTCCAAATATAAAAAGTGGTATGGATCGTTGATCATAAATTGCTTTTCGATAAGGGGTCGTTCACAATTGACGTCAACTAAAAGTGGGGGGGGGGGGGGTATCCAAAGTTGACATAAGTCGATTTTGTTAAGTGATGATATATCTAAAAGTTGACATGAGGGGGGGGGGTTGAAATTTATCAAAAAAAGGTTGACGTCAATTGTGAACGACCCCTAAATGAGAATAGCTTCATGGAAAGTTCATCGAGCAACTGGTGGCAAAATGGATCAATTAGAGTTTACAAGATCAATTGTTTTAAGTCTGATCAAAAACCCATGATCAGTAGAAAGAAGTGGACCCCTTGGTAAAAGAGTAAAAATAGTAGCACAATCTCATTATCTGCAAAAAAAGCAAAAATCAGGGAAGGTGTAGAGTCTGTAAAAAAAATTCAAGATTGGAATGTGCCGTGTGCAAAGAACGTTTGCATAATCTTTGTTCTTCTGTTTATCATTCAAATCAATAGAGCTACCGATTTTCATATGAAAGAAAATATATGCTTAACCCCATTGTTGGCACTTTGGAACTAAGCGTGAAATGATTGTGAATTTATTTGGCGTCGCCAGCATGAGGGACAAGACTTATTCAAGGTAGTACTAGAAAATATTTCAAAATTCTAACAAATGCATAGGAAATAAACAACTTTAAATAGCCATAACTTTTTTATTTTTCATTTCTCGAAAAAAATAATTACATTTTCGGAAAGAGCATAAAAAACTGCATTAGAAAATTGTATTTTGATTTCATAGTTTTTGCGGCAGTGAAACCGAAAAGATCCCCCTTTTGTATTGTAAAATATGTATGACAGAAGTAGAATACGATAAAACCTTTTTTGTGGACAAGGACATATCAACCAACAAACATAAAAGACATCTTGAAAGTTCTATTGAAAATAAAAGTCTTGAATCATTTGTGAAAGTCACAGATAAAAATTTTACCAATACTTTAGTGACAGCGTTTTTAGAAGCAAACATTCCTCTTCATAAGTTGAATTATCCAAGTATCAAATCTCTATTTGAAAGCATGGGTAAAAATTTCCCATCCATACGAACTTGTAGAAACGCAATTGATGATTTGGTAAGAAAAAAGCTGGAAGAAATTAAAGCATTAATCAAAAACGAGAAAATCTTTCTAATGATTGAGGAAACAGATGCATTGGGTAGAATTTTTGTCAATGTTTTGTTAGGAAAACTAGAGTTTCCTACTGTCATGTATCTCATTAAAGTTGTCTTTTATGAGTCGCATTTAAATTCAGAAAAACTAACTATTTTGGTAGACGATGTTATTAAAGAATTTGACATTAAACGTGAAAACTTTGGTTTGCTTTTAACGGATGCTGCAAGGTATAATGTATCTGCTGGAAAAACATTAAAAATTTTGTTTCCTAATCTTTTCCACGTGACATGTTTCTCCCATCTTCTACACAATTGGGCTATAAAAGTAAAAGCATTTTACAAAAACGTTCATGATTTAATTTCTTCAGTAAAAGCTCTCACAATAAAAAACAAAAAAAGACGTTCTCTTTTTAAAGATATTGGCTTCCCACCTACTCCTATTGTAACAAGATGGACAAGTTGGTTGAAAAGTGCGCTCTATTACTCTGAATATCTTCCAAATGTCAAAATAATTATTGAAAAAATTGATGATGAAGAAAGCATTTTGTTAAAAAGGGCTAAAGAGAGAATAAAAACTTGTGATTTGGCTAAAGAGACTACAGTCAATTTATCGACTTGGTTGAAAAATCTGAGAATCTAAAGTTTTCAATAAGAGATGCCTACAACTCTTAATTAAATTTTTTGAGGATGAATGCAAAATAAAAGAAAATTTGGAAAACCGATTTAATCAAAATGAAATCAAAGACATAATAGAGATGAAAAATTCTGAAATTTCACCTAGTATTTATTTGAAGTTACAGGACTGTCAAGCTACTACTTCAGAAGTTGAACGCTCGTTTTTAAAATTGAAGGAACTATTGGAAAAAGATAGAAACTTTAAGGAAGAAAATATTTTCAAATACATGATATTTTATTACAACGTAAAAACTCTTGATTTTAAATAAAAAATTTGCATGTTTTTCATCTTATATGTATATTTGGAAACAAAATATGAGATTCATTAACATAAAGAAACTTTTTTTTAATAAGTCAATTTTTGGAGGTAAAAAGTCAACTTTTCGAAATTTAAAGTCAATTTTTAGTATTTTTTAAAGTCAATTTTTCCTCGCCCTAGTTATTACCTATATTTTTGCAATTTGGACGATATAATATATCTGTCAAATGTCAATAGAAAATCCTGTAATCAAAAAATATCGTGTAATAAATTAAAAAATATTTATTTTTTTCAAATATACCGTTTGCTCCAGTTACTTTTAGTATAAAAAGGTGAACTTAGTCTCTCTAATCATTTATATCAAATCATACATATAGAAAACTAAAAGTAAAGGGAGCCAACGATAATAATGTTTGAAAAAAATAAATATTTTTTTATTTTTTAAAGAATATTTTTCGATTTTTTGATTATCTATTGATTATTATTAATTGACAAATATTCATATAGTTTTCGTGAAATAAAACTTCAATTTCAAAGTTAAGTGTTTTGAACTTTTGTGTAGAATTTTTGAAATGTTGCTTTCAATATGTATGTAAAATATTTTTTGAAAATTTTTAAGTATGTTTTTTTTACGATTTATACATTAAAATATATAATACGGTCTGGCAAGTTATCTCCCCAGAGGTCTTGCCAGACCTCTGATAAGTTGATTCATATTAGCCATTCTGAAAATCACATAGTGTGAATATCCACTCTTACTGCAGTAAATAGTCGGCTTTAAAAAGCCATCAAATTATAATAAAAAAACTCCAACACTTGCCATTCTTGAATTTTCTAACACATTTAACTTGCAAGTGATTGTCGTGGAAACTACTTTCAAACTCCATAAAAATAAACCAAAAAAAATTTTTTTTTTAAGTATTTCTAACTTATACTATTATTCAGGTAGTATTTATTGAGTTGATTAACCAGATTATATTTAGTTTATATTATAGCTAATTTTGGAACAACTGTTTATACAGATAAGTTCCGTTAGATTTATTAATCTATCTCCACTATAAACTTAGTGCTATGTGGTGATATATTATTATAGAGAAAATACAAGGACATTTAACAAGGAGATGAGGATTATTCAAATTTTGCGATAGGTCCCATATTAAAAATATAATTTTGTTGAGCAAAAATATTGAAATTTAGATCTTTATATCTTGTTGAATCATGTTTGATACAAAAAGTAATTAAAATATCATTTATTTTTAAAGCGTTTAGTCGTGTTCTTTATCTGCAGTTTAAAAATCGAAATCGACTAAATCTCATTGGATCTAAGGTTGTCATTCATTTTATTCGAACTTAACAAATCAAGTTTAGCCTGAAGGCAACACGTTCACACTGAACAAAATATTTTTTTGAATAAAGTTTTCATTTTTGACTTAAATGTTGACTATTGTAGTATAATTCAAGCCTTCAAGCATCACTTCACCTTTTCCATTATCAAATCTCCTCTCCACTTATTTTATCACTCGAGCTTAATTGTAAAAACCTTGCCATTAACTTCAATTACACAAATCACGTTAATATATATTGCACTCATTTTCTATCTGTTTATTCACCCTGTTGTCCTGTTCGTTGTTGCTTCTTTTCTCACTCCTGATGTTAGTAAGACATTTCACTTTTCTTTTGCACTTTTATACCAACTACATTTCAGGGTGTTAAATAAAGAGTTTATTTTGTATCGCTTTTATCACAACTATAAAATTTAATTAATTTTTAATAGATAATGACAGTTAAAAAATATATACTATATAAAATTGAGAAAACAAAAAAAAATAGTGAATAAGAACGCAATTAAAAGCAATGAAAAAAATGATTTCACAAAGAAAAATTCCATTTCGAAAAAGGTCCATAAGAGAGTAAGTTGAGGATCATTGTTATATACATTAAAAACGTTATACTAGTTGCTAAATTTTCCAAGGGTCTCCAAACTTTTTGACGCCTCTAGATACTTTTATGTTTGTTTCGACCCCTCAAAATATATTTGATTATGCATATTATAATATTATACAATAAAATTCCTTTGTATTATTCGTTTAATGACCAAAGATGAGAATGCATTTAATAAAAATTCAGTTTTCCTTGAGATAGTAAACAAAAGAAACTTACGAAAAATATGCTATCATACAAACTCAATGACTTGATGAATTGGATGTTTTTTGATGAGCATATTAATCAATAACTTAATATTTGGTTCAAAATTAGTGCGCTTTAATCGTAAATCTCCATGTTTCTCAAAGGTGAATTTATTTCTTTGTTTAGTTAAAATTGCGTTAGCGTGACTAAATCCTGTTTCTCTAGCTATGCATAAGTAGCTCAGCTGCTTTTCGAATCTTGGCGTAATTAATTATAGCATTAATATTGTTCCAAATATTCGCTGAGACTTTTACATTTGAATAACGTTTTAGCTTCGAAATCAAAGCGCATTTCAATAAGTTCATCTTCTGAATCGCTTTCATCACCTTCTATTTTCGCATCAAAAGGATTTATAAGCCATTCAGGAAGTTGCATGTTTTCCGAGTCATCAAAACGTTTTAAAATCTTCTCTCAACTTGTCAAGATATCCAAAATATATTCCAAATCACAGTTTAATATATATTGAGATTTCAGATTCTTTCAGCATTTACAGGTTAAAAAAAATAATTGAAATCCTTACGTGCCAGTGAAGATTTGAGTAGTTCTAATTTGGCTTGAAACTGATTATAATTTTTCGAGCCTAAATAATTGTAAGGCCTTTTTCTTGTAAACGCTTCTCATCATCATCATTCATTTTGTTTTAGAAGGTGGGTTGTCCTCTTTGGAGGGCGCACCTTCTTCCTTATGGATACAAACTTCAGACTTTCCATCGCTTTCTTCCATCTATCTCTATCCTTCATATCCTTTATGTCGATTTCGTGCATACTCATATCCTTTTCAATTGCCTTCTTCCATTTCAGATGAGGTCTACCGCGCTTCTTCCTTCCATCAATCTCCTTCTTTATCCAATCTCCATCATCCCGTCTCTCTACATGTCCTGCCCATCTAAATCTGTTCTTTGCTAATTCACATTCTAACATTCAGCCTTTTTCTTGTAAACGCTTCTGAACTTCGTTAAATATTGAGTACAAATCTGTCAAATAGAACAAATGATTTTTGAAAGCTTCAAATTCTTTACATAACAATAAATCAATGTGCATCAGAAATCCTATTGTTGAGTCATGCAAGCCAAACAGTCGTTGCAACCTATTTCCTCTTGATAACCATCTTACCTCAGTATGCAAAAGCAACTGATTGAAGGCTTCATCATTTTCCTCACATAACTTTGCAATTGAGCGGATAAGCTTTGATTTTATTAATCGTCTTAACACAAACTTTCAAAGCTTCATGCAGTTCCCCACTTAGTTTTTTAGTTACAAGATGCTGCCTGTGTAAGATAAGTGAATATACTTAATAGAAGGTACTCTTTGCTTTAGAAAAACAAAAAATCCTCTGTAACGAGCCAACATAACTGGCGCATCGTCCGTAGCAACAGTTGTAATATTTTCATAAGGTACGCTATGCTTGTTCAAATAATAATTATCCAAGTTTCAAGGTAATTAGCAAAAAGAAATTCGTCAACAGTGTCATTCAAAAATGGGATATAAAATCTTACATATGCGATTAGAATATTTGAACTTCCAAAAGTTGATTCATTAAGTTTAAGAGCAAATTTACAATGCTTGATTTCAGAGATCACAATTTTCTCCACATCAATGGTATTTTTCTTCAATACATCACACACATCATAAAGAGTTTTCACTTAATGATACACCTTTCAGAACTTGATTCGATTCTCTTTCCAAAACATTTTCGACTACATCTTTAATAGCTGGTAAAAGAAGCATATGGCTAATTTTTTTTAGTGATATAAGCTGTATGATGCCTTGAGTACTCCTTTCCTATCTGCACTCGTAGGAGTAGTAAGTATTCATGATTGGTGGAGTAATTTCTCTTCAAGCTGCTTGAAATAATCGAGATTCTATTCTTTTTATCAGAATGAATCCGTTCTAAGTGATCTTTCATTTTAGACGGCTTCATTGCTAAAGGTTTTTTTGCACAAGATTCACATGGAAATATCTTCACAAGAAAGAGAAGGAATGAAACCGTATTTTAAATATTCTTGAGAATACTGTTTGTATTTTCTTTTTGAATTATTATTTGTCGACATTATATTTAAGTTTAAATTCAAAACAGGTTAAAAATAAAAAAATTAAGCTCAAATTTTAGTAAAAATTTGAATGATCAAAAAAACAATAAATGTCTTAACAATTAATTGAGAGTCATGTCAAACACAACGATAGCAGTAAAACAAAAAAAACATGGTAAGCAGAAATTGATAACAGCAAAAGATGAAATATGTGAACGAGCAATGGCAAGCAAAACAAGAAGATATGAAAGAGATGCAGCAGTAGCCTTTATTTAAAATTGAGAATTTGCAAAAAAGGTCTCGAATTTATTTTATATAAAGAAAATATGATGAACGACAAGCAATTTAAAGTGAGCTTTCATTTTCAACACGGATCTGTATACTATGTGTGAGTAAGTGTGATGACATAGCATATTTTGTATGAAGAAAATACGATGCAGGGGAAGCAATTTAAATTTTGCATGCCTAAAAACCACGCATCGCCACTGATATATACCATTTTTACTTTTTAACCAATTAAGTCCCAATGTTCCCATTTGGGAACATAAGTAATTTCATCTTCGTCTGCTTTTTTCAATGACTTTGAATATAAATCGTCTGCGTTTTTTTAAATATCGTCTGATTTCTATGGTACTTAATGTGTTAATGTCTTTTTTCAATTTTAGAAAGAGGGTATATATTCTACAAAGAACAAATTAGAATTGAAAATAGACAATTTAGTAGTAAAAATACATTATAATACATAGAATGAATTTACAAAGATGCTTTTTTGTGTTATTGAATAAGCATATTCAAATGTGCAAAAATTGTGAAAACTTCCATTATAATCAGGTGACTCCTCATTATCTCATAGTTGAATTATATGTTAATATTTCCATTTTGGGCCTACATTTTATTTATGGACCTACTTTTTACCTGCGGCTAATTTCCGACCGCTAGAGAAAATTTATCCTCGATATCGACCACTTTGGGAACCCCTGGTTTATGCCATTGTATGAGGTTGTAAAAATGAGAATTATTTATTTAAAAAAAAGTGAAAAAAAAATATTTCATCGTAAAAAGTACGAAATTTATTCGGTGAGCACACGAGCAACGCTGTGAGCAAAAACGAAGAAAACTTTGGTGATTTGAAATCAAAAATTAAAAAATACAAATTTGCCATGGATTCTTTCATTCTTACGAGAATCTCTTCTTTTTGCTGGAAAGAAATTTTTTTATTTTTTCAAGAAAAAATTCTAAAAAGTAAAAATACAAAGTAGTTAGGACAATGTAATTAAGAATGGGAATAATTATTTCAATACACATTACGCAACTAAAACGAAAGACGACTTTCTGGGAGATACAAAAAGAGGATCAGAAAAAAAGGCCTAAGCTTTTTTTAGATCTTTACCTCAATGCTACTGTAACACGCAGATATTTTAAAAATGGGAGACAAAAATCAAAAGTAGCCTTATTTCTGACCCTTGAAACCCTTTGTCGGGCAACATGAGACCAGTGATACAGGAATCCTTGACGCGCTAATCACAAATTTTTGGAAATGACTCATCTCCTTATCCTTTTCAATGCGTTTTTATTTAAATCAAAGTAGGATGATCTTTAAGTCAAATTTTTACTTGAAATACCACACGATAAAAAATGCCAAAATATAACTTCTCTTGGTTCGAAAAGAATGGCGCAATAACATTTCCAAAGAGTAAATTTTTCATGCAAAAAAGATATTATTTTCAAGATAGAGATAATACATAATTTGTCTTTATCGTATTGCCCTTACCCCCACCTTTTCTCTAAAGCAGCATCAATCACAACATCATACTTGTTTTCTTTTGGTACAGTAGCATAGCATAGCCTTGAAATATGGGGCTCCAAAGAAAGATTTTAAGGTGCAAGCAAACCTTTTTTTGCAGCAAAAGATAATCCCTTATCTTAAAATGATTCAAGATGACGCTACTGTTATGTTACACCAAAAAACAAGTATCAGATATCTTGAATAAAATATATTGTTTCTGGTTCAGTTTTTTATGCTGATTTCAAATGTACACACTATTTTTACTCATCACGCTTAGTGTTTGAGAGATATTTGCGAAAATTGTGCTAATGGAAAATATACTATTTTAACTTTTAATTTTTTTATCTTACTTGCTTTTAAAAAATATAATGACATTTTATCTTTTCTATTTTATTCTTATAATTTAATTTATTTTTGTTTAAGATTTATATTAATTAAATATAAAGAATATTTTTTAGTTGCAGAATTTCTCCTGATAGCTTTTGTTATGTTTGTGGGCTATTTACTGGCAAAAAACATCACAAAAACTTTACTTTGTTTTTGAAAAAAGCTTATGAAATTTATTTCGATTCAAAAGTTGATTCTTTGAAGCCTTGGGCTCCTAAACAAATATGCTTAACATGCACCTGCATCTTAAAAGGTTGGATGTGAAATTTAAAAAAACAATCATTTGCCTTTTGTCACTCCAACAATATGGAGAGATCCTAAAGATCACTTAACCGAATGTTATTTTTGTAATTGTAAAATTAAAGGATTCTCTTTTAAAACTCGCAACTTAATTCAATACCCAGAAGTATCAACAGTTTCAAAGCCAGTCAAGCATGATACAATAGTATGTCCTATTCCAAATCCACCTTCAAATTATACATTAGATGACCAACATGAAGAGTCCACTGATTTTTTTCTGATGATTTTAACAAAGATGAAGATGATCATGATGAATACTTCTTAGACTCGTCTCCAATTTTTGTTAATAATGAATTACTCGCAAATATTGCAACAGATTTAGCTTTAACAAAAGGTCAATCTGAATTGCTTGTTGAAAGATTTAAATTTATTGGCACCTGATACACTGATATCTAGTTTTCGTAAAAGAAATGAAGAACTAAAAAAATTTTTAATTTAGTAGACTTCCTCTGTTATTGTTCTGATGTTGATGGACTTATGAAATTCTTCTAAATCGAGCATAAAATTGAATAATGGCGTTTGTTCATTGACTCTTCAAAGTCAAGTTTGAAAGCAATTCCTCTCAACAATGGAAATAAATATGCTTCAATTCCAATTGGCTACTCGACTCATTTAAAAGAAAATTATGAATCAATGTCGTTATTGTTAGAAAAAATCGGATATCGAAACTATAACTGGCTTATATGTGGCGATCTCAAAGTTTTGAACATTTTAATGGGCTTACAGCTTGGATATACAAAGTACTGCTGCTTTATCTGCGAGTGGGACAGCAGAGATCAAGCAAATCACTATGTAAAAAAAGAATGGCCCCCTAGAACATCTCACCAACCAGGAATGAAAAACATACTAAGAGAGTCATTAATGGACAAAAATAAAGTTTTGCTTCCTCCGTTACATATAAAACTTGGGGTAATGAAAAATTTTGTAAAGTGTTTGAGTACAGAGTCAAAAGCATTTAAATATTTATTTGAAAAATTTCCAAAACTGAGCTTTGCAAAAATAAAAGGGCCCTCAAATTAGAAAAGTTATTCTGCATGATACGTTTACAAGTCTCTTGAATGAAATTGAAAAAAAAGCATGGGAGGGTTCAAATCTGTTGTTGCTAACTTCTTAGCCAACAATAAGTCTTCAGATTATGTTGCTATTGTGAAAAATTGCGTCAACGCATATCAAGACTTAGGAGCAAACACGTCCTTAAAAATTCATCTCCTTGACCCCCCACTTGATTTTTTACTGAAAACCTTGGTTCAGTTATTGACGAACATGGTGAAAGATTTCACCATGAAATATCAGTTATGGGATCAAGGTCAGTGGAGTAAAGCAATGTTGGCAGATTTAGACTGCTGGACTCGGAAGCGGGAAAATAAAAAATTCACCTTCAAATCGGAGTCGTAACAGGAGATTTAATTCCATTTCCGAAACTTTCATTCGGATTCCTCGAAATGGATAAGGGCCCTAAAAGGATTAACAAGTTAAAACATTTCTTCAACTTTTACTATAAATATTGCCTAATATTACATATAAATTTTTTCTTAAATTTTTTTTTTTTAAACTTTTTTTTTTTTTTTTATTTTTTAAGAAATTTTTTTTATTAATTTTTTAAAATAAAAAAAAAATATTTTATTTTTTTTAAAAGCAACCCATTTTAAAAAATTTATGTTTTTTGGTTTTTTTTCTAAAAAATTTTTATTTGGAAATGAAACGAAATTTTTCCTTTTTTAATAAAATAAAAAAATGAAATTTTTTGGAATTATTAGTGAGTTTTAAAAAAAAAAATAATTTAATAATAACTTACTTTTGGTTTTGGGTAAAATTTAAAATTTTGTTTTAAAAAAAAAAAAAAAATTTTTTTTTTTTTAAAAAAAAAATTTTTTTTAAAAAAAAATGATTATAAAAAAAAAAAAAAAAAAAATAATGTCTAGGACGCATATAAGTTTCTTTATTTTTCGCGTTGTTCTAAGTGTTGCAGAGTTTAGAAATTAAATGTACACACTTTCATTTCAAATATTTAGTGCTTCTATATAAAAATAACTCGTGATTTATATTTTACAGAGAAAACAAGTCAAATCATATTATGGAGGACTGAAAACATATCGGTAAAACTTTTTTCATTTTGTAATTAAAAAAAGACAGTGTTTTTACAATTAAGATGTTAAATATGTAGTTATGTGCATGCGTCCATCATATGTTATCGTTTGTTAGATATGAATTTCTGAGTGGGTCATTTTACTCTATAGCTATAGTTTTATTTTCCTTCTATCTAACTTTTTTTCTCTGTTCTGTTCCTTCTTTCTGCTTTTTCTTTTTTTTCATTTAAAGTTATCAAACACTAATGTTTTTGTCATTCTAACAGCGAGTGCCCACAACTGTGAAATTTCCCACAATTGTGATGACAGTTACTTCTACCAATCATTCTATCTCGAAAGAATTCTCAGCATGATCTATCAAAGTTATAATTAGGGATATTTTGGGTTGTTTGCATCCACCTTTGCTCTTCTCTTGGTTTCTGTAATTGAATTTTATTCCACATTTTTCAAATCTTTATATCCTTTGTCCATATTTAAATCAATTTTTAACCGATCATGCAATTATCGAAGCTGTCTATATAATTTTCCCTCTTAAATTATATTTAATTAATGAACATATAAAAACCGTATTTTTTCGCTCTAAATTATTATAGGTTAGAGTTTAATTTTTTCTTTGATATATAGTTTGACTTTCATGGAACAAGAAAACTGAATCATAAGAAGTAAATATTATCCTAAAATTATCCTAAATATGGTGGTAAATACGGTAATGCTTTTACATGAAATTAAAAAAAATTGTTTCTTTTCAATCCATCGAAAAACGAATAGAAAAGATGAAGTGCTATATACGCGCTTTTTTTTTAATTTGCGTACGTTAGTATCATTTCAAAACAAACGAAGGCACCCTACCTAAACTCTAAATTCAAGTAATGTTGACTGTATTTATTTGACTCAATAAAATCAAAAAACTACACACTTTTCTCTTTTGCTTTCCTCTATCATTTCAAAGCACTGCCTGACACATGGTATATGTTTTAAGCACAGTATTTTTCTTTGATTTTTAGAATGTGATAGTATACATTTTTTCGTTTGCATATCAATAAAAGTTCGCATACTATGTATCAGTAAGAGTAAACAAACATCCTATAAATTTGAAAAGGAAATCACTAAAGTCTATTGCGTAAATTGAACTTTATTATTCGTTTCTAATTCTCATTTTCTGTTCCGTTAAAAATCTATTGATAAATATTTTTAACACTTTAAAAATCAAAAAAAAATTTTTTTATGAAAGTTTTTATAAGGAAGTTTTGACAGTTATACGAACCCCCCCCCCCCCCCCCCCCCCATTTTAAGGATTTGTGACTTTGTTTTAAAGCATCAAATATAAATATATTTCGAAAAATTAAAAATTATTCCAAAATTGTGCAAAATGATGTGGGCCGCTGTATAAGTTATGTAATAAATACCGTAAGCACTCGTGCTTGATTCGCACTTTTTTTACCAGAATTAATTGACTAGAAAGAGGGTGCGGGTTATCTACGTAAAAAGAATTTAACCCAAGGAAAAGACAATTGAGATGGGAAAGTGTATCAACGAAAATGAGCAAAACACATATAACATACCACAAGCCTTCTATTTACTATCATTTATATGTATTAGAGGTGTGGCAAGAGTTTTCAAGGACTGGGCATAAAAATAGAGAAAGTTATTAATATAAATGGAAGTGATGCAACCTACTTTTGCTTTGATCGTAAGACTTTTGAAATGCTTTCGGTGATGTTTTGCCTTTTTACTGCTCCCAGATCTTTTCTTGATGAATGGACTATTTGGAAGGAATTTTCGCATTCTTGAAGATCGACACGTCTAAAAATGAGAAGAGCTAAGAGAATTTATCATTGTATCATATATGATACATACAGTTGTCTTCAACGGCATACGAATTATAAAAAGCTTATTATTCTCTTTTTAATTAAAATCATTTAAGATAAATAAATATGTTACAGAAATTGATATGTTACAGAAGAATTCTCAGAATATCTTGGACAGCCCATGTGACGAACCTTGAAGTACTGAAAAGAATGAAAATGATGAACACATGTCTTTTGAAATGCATTGAAAAAAGAAAAATAGCATTTATCAGGCACATACTGAGAGATAGTGGCAGAGAAGAGTTGAAAGAAATCACGAACACTTTTGGATCGACAAATGGGAAAGGAAGTGGAAGAAAAAGAATAAATTGGTTTGACGTAGGAAGACGAATGACAGAAGGAAATTACGAAGAACTGAAGAGACTTGCAAATGATAGAGAAAAATACAGAAAGAAATGTCAAGAATATATTGAAGAAAGGGTTCATGCCAACCTTCGAAAACGAAGAGGCTAAATAAATATAAAAAAAAAGATAAATAAAATGTATAAAAATCTTTTTGGTGTCATGGATGTTGATTTATACATTGAAGAAAAGGAATTGTTAATGCTTCCAGATGCAAGTATGTTTCAGAACCAGAAATAGATTCAAGTTTTCATGTTGACAATTTTATATGATTCCGAAATTGTTTCTGATGTCTCAACTTGTGATGAAGAAAATAAAAATAAAAATTCTGTATCTGAAAGAATAACGTTTTTGCTTTGGCAAAAAACATCTGAAGAAAAACTTAAATCAAAAGATGTTATTTTCAACCTACAGAATTTTTCTGAAAATAACATTTATGACTTTTAACGGCCTGAAGAGAATTTCCATTATTATTTTACAGATGAAATGAGTGAAATAATAACAAAAGAAAGAACAGCAAAATAACTTTCCTCTAAAGCTTAATTCTGTTGAAATAAATAAATTTATAGGAGTTCTTATACTCATGGGGTTAGTCGGAATGCCTAGAATGGAAATGTACCGTAGAAAATTTTATTTTTTATTTTTTTAGCTTTTCGACAATTATTTCAATTCTTTTGAGTTGCAAAACACTTTGAAAAAAAGATCAATCTATAGTTGTGGAACTATGAGGAAAGATAGGCTTAAAAGTCTGAAGCTAACTTCAGAAAAGGATATGAAGCAAAAAGGGAGAGGCGCTTACGAATACTTTTATAATAAAAATATGGGGTGCAAGTTATGCATTGGTATGACAATAAAAGTGTCATACTTTCTTCAAATTACTTAAGTGTTTTTGCGGGTGATAACTTCAGAAGATGGTTGAAGAAAGAAAAAAAGTATATGAATGTAGAAAGACCAACGATTGTAAGCGTTTATAATGAGTGTATGGGTGGAACAGACCTCTTTGACATGTTTATGGCTTTGTATCGAATCGATCATAAATCCAAAAAATGCTATCAAAGAATTTTTTATTGGATATTGAGTACTAAAGTTACAAAAACCTGGATACATCATAAAAGACTGCAACATTTTAAAATTAAAGAAAAGAAAAAATGGATTAGATGGGTTTTTCTACTTCTGTCAGCAATTCGTTAATAGAAAGCGACATTATTTTTAACTAGGTAAAAATGAAATGGAAGAGTTGGAATCATCTCCTTCTTCATCAAAGCGTGTTTTTGTTTCTCAAAAATGTAGTGATGAAGCGAGATATGATATGGTGAGCCAATTTCCAGAAATGGTTGATGTTTCAAAAAGAAAAAGATGCAAACTCAAACATTGTGTATTAAATGTAAAATTGCTCTTTATTTAAGACCAGATAAGAATTGTTTTTTATCTTATCATAAAAAGTAAATTGTTAGTAATATCACTTCGGAGTAGTATAAGTTTGTAAATAGTTTTTTTGGAACCTTTAATGACCAATGTATCATATATGATACATACAATACATATATAAAAGAAGTATTTTTAGAGTAGATTCGGAAAAATATTTTTACCCTAACTATTTTAACACAGTAAAAGTATTTTTTAAACTAAATTGAATTTTTTCTCTCTTTTGAATTTCATGGGCATGAAAGGGTTAAGAAAGTTTCACTTAATCAAAATCCTCAAAGCTAAATAAATATTATTTTTAGAACATAATTGAAATTATAAAATTATAGATCTGTAAGGAAGTTTTTTTAGTTTGGCATGAATTAGTCACTGCCCGTATATTGAATGTAAAGTAAGAAATTTTTGCGAAATTCGTGAACACAAAAAATTGGCGAAATCAAATCCTGCCAACTTAATATCTAGAATTTCGAGCTTTTTTTAATAAAATTTTTATAAAATTTAAAAGCACTGCAATTTTACTTTTAAGTGCTCAACAAGTTAAATTTATTTAAAACATTTAATTATTAAAAAAAATGTTTTTATCTATTTTCATTTTATATCATGACAATATGACATGTTTAAGTTTTCGATTTAATTTCTGTTGGTGGTAAACGAAACACGTGTTCTAAGAATAAAGTTTTTCAATTTTTTTCTCCCAAATTTTTAATTTTTTTGTATAATATATATATATATTAGAAATACAACTATTTTTGAGTTCACAACACTGTACTATTTTTGGATGACCTTTTGCGTAAAAACAATAAAAATAAGGTTTTTTTCGGTTTAATATTGAAAAAAGGTCCCCCATGACCCATCATCAAATAATCACTCAACATACTAACAGTTAACCTTGAAATCAATTGAAAATGCATGACTAAAAATTTAGTATTATCGTATTGAAAAAAATTGTTTCAAAAAGTTTATTGATTAAAAAAGCAAAAAAACTAGACTAAAAGTTGAAAGAAGACAAATCATTAGATGCGATGAAACTCAATGGCAAGTTTGGCTTATTTTAATATACTTTTAAAATGCTGCATAACTTTGATGGATCTCTCACAACATCGAAATATTGATTCTTGAAGGCTCTTGTGACCAATGCGTTTTGAAACATTTGAAAGCTTTTTTGTACGGTTTTAAAGCATTTGTCAATTCCTCATATGTTTCTAATCGAAACGTTTGATCATTGAACCAAAGCGGAGCCCAAACATATGAAACAAGATGATAAATTGGTTGAAGTTGATTTCTCAATTCGGGCACTAAAAAGTATGCTAGAATAATTAGAATGGCTCGTGTATTCCATCTCGCCTTACAAATATTTGGAATCTTTTGGAACTTAATGAAAGGAAAGATTTTGTTTTCGTTTAAAAATTTGAAAGAGTTCACTAAATTGTACAAAACCTTCATATCGTCTCTCTATGCGACTTGCTCTTCAATTACATACGTTCCATTTTTGTAGCTCTTCGTAATTTGACATCAGCAGCTTCTCAACAAAAAATACTCCACATCAGGCTTACGATTAGAAGTAGGAAGCCGTTCATCCATGAAAACTCACAAAATACGATCCAAGACGTGAAAGCTGACGAATTGAGGTTTGGTCAAATTTTTGGTTAAAAACATGTTTTGCAGTCTCACTACAACTCCATTTTTTGCCGGTGTTTACATTTGTTGTATCGCAAACTATCATCAAAATCGAGCTCCACAAATTAAATTCATCTAAAAGATTCGCGATTCCTTCAGAAATAGACTTCGCTTTGCCATCATTTAATTGCATGACACTCAATTTCACTTCTTTTGTTTCATTTTGATATCAATGGCCTGAAATTCACAATCTTCAATGTTTTTCCCTTCGAAGTGTAAACTCCATTCATACTTGTGTAAAATTTCGATTAAAAAAGTTTCATTTTGTTAGCCTCTATGAAACCTTGCTGTGTTGGTGACGGTATATTAATACCTTCTTGAGACAGTTGTTCACATATTTTCGATGCTTTTCTAGTGGGTATATTGGCTTGGGACACAAGTTTTGTTGCTATTTACTTCTAGATTTTGGAGGCGTGTTGAACTGATGGCTGTCTTCATCACTACTTGGTGAAGCAAAACATTCTTCATTATCATTGATTTTACTTGTGGTACTTAACAAATCAGATTCAATTTCGGGCTTGTTTTCACTTAATTTTGTTCTTTTAGAAGGATGAATCGTTTGATTACTCCCAACTTTTCTTGTAATAACCTACTCTCCTTATACTTTCAAGTTGAACAAAGTAAAGCTTTTTGTCCTCAGCATATTCAGCCACAACCCTTTAACTTTTTTTATATCAAAAATTTCGTCTAATGGAGTGAAGTTCTTTTTTCTTGTACAATTATCATACAAAACAATTATTTGCTCAATTTTTGAATTCACAGTTTGCTTTGATATAATCGGGAAATTCGAAACTTCTTCCCAAAGCAAACAAACCTCATCTGTTATGACTTTGATTCTCTCTTTTCAACTTTTAATTGTATTACCAAGTGATTGATACCTACCAACTATTTGTTTTTTCATGAGCATTCTATTTTTAGTGGCCAAGGAAAATTCTTCAATATTTATCTTAGTTCTTCTCGGAGATTTTTGAAAATGCGTCAAATTTAGCCTCCATTTTTTTGTTTTTTTCAATTATATTGCAACTTTTTTTGAACGACATATTAAAAAATCTTAAAAAAATAATTATTTTATAGCCATATATATTCAGTTTCGATGTATTAAAATAAAAATGAGAAAATCATATTTGCGATTGCGTGAGCTGATAATAAAACTTATGTTATGGGTGACCTTATTTCGAGATATCAACAAAAAAAGTTTATTTTGGTGAATTAAAAAAAAAGTTGATTAGTTGTTTGTATTTTATTCTTATTATTTAATTATATAGAGAATTCCTTAACCAGCATTTTATTAAATTAAGTGTATTAAAGAGAATACGTTATGGATAGAACAGTTTCAATTTACATAAAAGCAAATTGCAAAGCCAAAAAATTTACAAAAACATGAAAAAAGTAAGTCAAATTTTTTTTACTCAATTTCCAATATTCAATCCGATTTATATTATAATGAGAAAGAAGATTGCTGATGTGAGATAGCAAAATTATTTTATAATTTTTAGTTGTCAGGATCGCCTCTATAAGAAGAATATTCTTCCATGATTGGACAGATGACAGGGATGTCACGATGAGAAATCTTCAACCACTAGTGACATATAGCGACATTGTAAAATTGCAATTTTTTAAAAAATAAAATCCATACACATTCATACACGGTGGATAAAATAATGAAATCCTCTATTAATCAATTACATGGCATATAAACTGTACAATTTGTTCATTCTCAAAAAGAATATTTTAAATTTGGTGTATCATCATTATTATTGACCTTTTTAATTTATACTGTACCAATATTTGATTAACAATAACAATAAATCAATATTATTATTTCTTTAAAAAAAATTCAAAATGGCATAGAGCGAAGCAAGTGACCGACGAAAAAGATTGATTCAGAGATTCCATTAACTTTTTACAATTATATTATACTTGAGAAGCTATGATTGGTAAGAAAGGCTATTTCAAAGGAACTTACATGTCCTAGGTGGCCTTGTTTTCCACAGTTGTAACAGAATGTGGTTTGAGAGAATACGAAAGTTTCCTGAGACGATTGTGATGACTTTTTATCACTCTGAAGAAGTAGATCTTTATGAAAAAAGATATGTTGCCGCCACAAATCAGAACATGCCTAAAAAGAGACAAAAAAATCAAGAAATAAAGCTTTAAGGAGAAGACAAACGCACTCTTTTACGATCCAACATAACACACTTCCACCATATGGGAGTGCAGCAAAACGCATGAGCGATTAACAACAAAGCGATATATTATTGTGCTCTATACGTTTGTGCGATAATTTTTTGAGCCAAACTTGATATTAGGGGCGTGGGTTAGGTTGGTTAGATACCGAGTTTCGATAACTCGTCTGATCATCAAGCCTACACTTTCCTCATAGTCGGATACAAGCGGTGCAATTGAGCCTTCTCGATGAACACACTCCACCGCACCTTTAAAAAAGTTTTGAAATGGCATAGAGCGAAGCAAGCGACCGATGAGAGAGTTGTTTATCTGGAAAAGCAAAATTTTTAAGCTACAAAGGCTTATTTTTATTTGTACAGAAAAGACATCGAATATTTGAAAGCAATAAATTGGTGTTGCACTGCTAAAGCTCGTAAAGTTAATAAGTGTTTTTAAAAAATAGTTAATTAATATTCTATCTCCCAGGGTTCATTATAACCAAAATCTGAATAATCTTATATGCTGTTCATTTAATTATATTTTTGAAATATGTAACAAATTAACACCAGAAATTTCTTGTCCTATGATGCTGCTGAATATCTGCTGTCATAATTGTTTCAATTGCTTTTCACTACTAATTCAGTGGGTGTCATAAAAAACGCGACATGATTGGTCAGTCCGATCAACTAATTATACAAACAGGGGTGGGAGCATTTGATTTGTGGAAAACAGTGTCGGCGTCTTAGTGTTAATGCCAGATATAAATTCTTTTATAATCATATTCTTTTATTTAGGAACAAGATACATTCCATCGTGCCGGTTTTTTACCCTGGTTTTCTTCCTTTGAAGAATTCAAAGGTTAGTAATCAGGCTATCACTAGACAATAAGTTTGTTTTCCAAATTGGGAGCGTTCGCGTTAGGATCGTGTCTTTCACTCAGTTGTATTTATATATTGTAACATAAATTCTTGTAAAATAATATATATAACAAGGTAGAGCTATTCTTTTGTAACAAGGGCCGGTAGGTGTTTAGTGGGATGGAAAGTCCAGTTAGACTTGGACTCAGCATTCCGGGCGGGCCACGATATCCGAAAGGATGGGTGCGAACGCGACAAACAACTTAATTAATTAATTAATATAAATTTTTTTAGCTGGGACTTTATCATATACGAAAAGTTTTTTCAATTTTTGAGATAAAAGGTAGCAATACGATCACAATGACAAACAAGATAATAAGACTTGATAAAATTCATGAAGTTGTCTGCATTATGGTGAGATTGAGAGTTGGCAGTTAACAGGACAAAATTTTTTTATAATAAATTTTTAAAATTATAAACAAAAGTTTCGTCACTTCACCAACCTCCAAAAATTATGGGGATTTGTCCTTCCCCCCCCCCCCCCCATTCCTTAACATATGGGTCACAAATCAAACAAGGGTGCAAGGGTTGTTTTTGAAAAATTAATAAATCATATTGGTTTGCCTGCAATTACTTTTTCAGTCGTCGGTATTGCAACCCAGGGAAAAATATGTTTCCATGTTAAGAAAAATCTATAACAATTTTCCATAACTAGACACTATTGTGAGCAATTTTTGTCAACTTTCGTAGGAACACGTATTCAAAAATTCAGCCATTCTCCATAATGCTTGTTTCTTTGTTGATTTTCTATCGCGTAACACAAGGAATATATAGCAAGTTAATAATAATTTACACTAAAATAAGGAAAAACTTTTGGGTAAAAGAACATTTTCGGGCATATGCCCAGTTATGGAAGATTATTCTTTCCTTACATGCGATACCAATAAATAAAAAAGGAGCTTTATGAAAAGAATTAAGTTTGCAAGCCCGGGTTACATTGTATGTAATGAACACTTATATTGAATGCCTAGGATATTGTTCAATAGCTTTCACTGAATCATTCATCTTATTTTCCTTTGGAATTGAGGAAGTGCAAAATTTACACAAGTTTAAAATTTGACTTAAAAACGGAAGATTAAAAAAATACCTCTCTCTCTCTCATAAATTTCACATGAATGTTTATAGTTAAAAAAAGATAGGAAGGTGCTAGAATCAAATGTTGAGATCAAGTTTGAAAGCGATTGCATTAGAAGAGCATACGTGCGAGAGATGACCTTTCGAATCACAGTGCGTGCATGAGATGGATGAGGCTGATGAGGAAGATCTTTTGAAAAGGGGGCAGTGGGTGGAGGAATGGTCACCAATCTTTTGGCACAAGTAGCAGAACAAGTGATGAACTTCGTGGTATTGGTGATTCCAATCCCCACACAACCAACAAGCCTTTCTCTCCTAAGTAAAAAATAGAGAGTGCACAAAAGGATATATAAGATCCATATAGTTCAGTGCGGGAAGCACTGCCCTAGATCTAATATGGTTTCTATATAATAATCTTTTGTACAGTATCTCCTTTTATGCTATTAACCCATTTAGCACCAATGTTCCCAAAGAGAACGGAGACGACTTCAGTAATCTCAATTCAATTCCATGCAAAACAAGAGTTTTGAAAACATCGGTACTAAATGGGTTAAATATTTTAGGACCCATCGTATATAAGCACTAATTTCTTGTCTGTGCATAAAATATAGTGAATGAGTCGATCAGAGGTTTTTTGGTTTATTCAAATGTACCGGCTTCAAATAGCGATCAAACACCGCTTCTGAACATTTGGATGTGAACAGCTTTACTTTTCAGTTCGCAATAGATGCAAGTTGATCAAATTTCTGGATAATTTGTTTCAAATTTCTCTCGTATTGTACTCGAGAAGTTGAATGCCACCCAACCACTTCTCCATATTTTCACATTGAAAAAAAAATAAAATAGAACGTTAATAACGTTTCCTTGAAGTTGCATCCTCATTCTTGTGAGCGTCACAAATGGATAGTTATTTAATCCAGGAAAAAATTATAAATCACATTTTCACATAATTTTCTTGCGTCATAAAATATGTGGAATTAATCGCAATACGGATCTTCTATTTAAAAGATATAAAAATGTTCACACTTTCTGACAGCTTGAATCAGACATGTATGCATTCCATTCAGAGATGTAGGCGAGCGAGCGAGGGACAAGCTTTAACATCAAAAAAGGATATCTAAAATCGAATACAAGAATTTAAAAAAGAAATCTTATCCTTAAAATTTTCTTCAAGATAATATTGTTATCTTAAGCTCAAAGTTTTGGAGAAGAGCACTTTTTATGTTTACAAAATTTGGAATGAAAAACCATTTCAACAAAAAATTATGTTCAAACTTTTTATTTATAGTATAGTTTAACTTAATTGGAAGTTCATCGATAAAAATAATTGTTCTTGGACAACTCAAGCCAAGACAACTGATATTTTGCATCTTCTTTCTTAAAAAAGCTTTAAATATGAAATAGATGATAAAAATGAATAATTAAAAAAATATCAAATGAAAATTATGGAAAACTTTTAATGCAGATTTTATGACAGGACTTTTAACCGAGACAATTATTATTAGCAAGAAGCAAAATTAATATATTAAGTACTTCATACCTGTTCACAGATTTTATCAATTTGTATTTTATATTTCCCATTCTGATTAAAGCTTTTTTGGAATAATAATAATTATTCTGGTATGAGTTTTAATAGAAATTTTTCAAAATTAAAAAGAGGCTGGCGGTTTCTTCTTAAAGAATATACGTTCTCTAAAATACTAAAAAGATGTTTGGCTTTGAATCAATGAAGGTGAAGATGAAAGCGTTTTATTTGCAATCATGCATAGTTGTGGAATTACTTGTTTTCGCAACTGTAATGAAAAGATTCTTTTGGAATAAGCTCTAATAAAGGATATTCTTTGAGTTCATTTTTAAAATTCAGCATCAATGGAGAAGACTCGATTTTTTTCAAGAAATTAATTTAATTTCGGAATTTAAATCTTCTGAAATGATGAAAAAACTTGAAAAAAAAATCAAAATTTAAAAGATAACGATTTTGAAGGGCAATTGTAGAAAAATAATTGGCAATGCCATTCCCGATCAATCGACGTATGTCTAGTTTGAAACAACAACAAAAAAAGATAAAAATAATGGAAAAAATGCGTTTTAAAAAAGTTACATTGTTTGTAAAGGAAGACTTTTTCCTGAACTTCCAGCTCTGAATGTTACTTTTCTCAAAGGATGCAGTGAAAGCGGTTTTCGACTTCGACATCATTGACTTATCTTTTTTACTCACATACCAATTTTCATCTAAAAAAGGTGAAAAAAAATTAAATCAAATTAGAGGTCCAGAATTTTTATGGCTGATTTGTCTGCTTCTTTTTTCCATAGAATTTTATACAGTCAAGTCGCAAAAATGCGTAGTTAGATTAAGACACCAATCTCAACATTCGTGAGGTTTTTGGCAGTAATTTTAGATTCGATAATCGGTCCGTCTTAAAAATCAGTCATTTTTTTCAGAAACCGAATGTGATGGAAAAACTGCCTCCCTGTATACACAAGTTGTCTGCTTTAACCCTCAATCGTACAACAACAAAAACTACCCTAGTTGTACGGGCTACTCCATTTTGTGGTATAGGAAGTATTTATTGTTTCTATACGCATTTGTTAAAAATTTTAAAATTTTAAACTGTTAAATTTTTTTGGAAAAAAATTTTGTTGCCATATTTTCTTGGCCTGTTTGGAATGGAAGTTCTTTCCGGTATATATCCTCTATAAACATAAAGCTATTCATCAACGGTCACAGTACTTTCAGGGATCAAACATCACAACTCAAAAAGCTTTTTTGAAAGATAGCGCAAGGCAGTGTTGCCATTATGAATTTTAGAAAAACGGAATATTAGATTAAAAATAAACGTAGACTCAGTAAAGAAAACCTAAGATTGATGAAATATACTGACAAATAAGGAAGTTAAGGTATTTCCTTTTTACTAAGATCAAGATTCATTTTCTTTTTTCAATCTATTTATGCTTTGTTCAGTCTTGTAAATCTTACAGTAGTCCTTTTTTTCGTTTCCAAGGAAGACATGAGTATTCTTTTTCGTTATGTGTTGTTTTGCCAGAACATGTAATGTTGATTTGAGAAAATATCGTTCAACAGAATGAGTTAGTATTTTCATGAATTTTAATTAATTTAAATACTTGGAACAATTTAATAAGACGTCTGAAATTTCACATAATCGATATCAATATTCTGGAAGTTTTAAATTTTCATCATAATTAAAATTCGTTATTTTTTTTTTTAGAGATTTTACTTTAAAAAATAAGAGAACAATTTTAATATTAACAAAGGATTTCGTTTGCCTATGTAAAGCTTAGATTCTACACTAGAAGTTCTTCAGTTTAAGTCTCTTGAATCCATTATTGTTTAAACTTTAAAGATTCGTACACATTCATTTAGACTTATGGAAATACAGAATCTGTGCATCATATGATTTTACCCACGAAGAAAGTAAAGAAATTTGATGTAAATCTCTTTGCATCATTAAACTACATTTCATCCATATTTTGAAGAGTATAGACTACTAGTAAATATTTGAAAAAACCCAAGATTTAGAAGTAAGAAACCTAGAAATCAAGCATTGTATCAAGAAACCAAGGAATGGTATCCCTGGTCCAAACCTCAGTATTGGAAAAGTAAGTGCGTGATAAAAAAACGAATAGAAAACAGATATGTAAAAATACGACGTGTGACGACTGCCTACAACAAACTACATAACTTTTAGTATAAATAAAATTCCATACTAAAAAAAGGAGTAGCTTGTACATTTGATGTAAAAGACCTGACTGTGACAAAAGAAAGAGGCTTGTTAGAAGGAGTTTCCAGAAGCTCCGCAATAACTTTCAAGTTTAATTTCTACGCTCCCATGCTTAGCTTATTTGAAAAATGAATAAAGTAATTGGGTCTACGAAATCCTCCTTTCATTTTCATATGTTTTTCCCCATTTTGATTGATTAACGGAAAATAGTTTAATTCAACGTATTATTTAATATATTTTTATCTATTAGTATAGGTAACTTATCTTTATAGTTGCTTTAATTTTGGAATTAAGTAGAACCCATTTTTTTTTGTTAAATTGAATTAATTTCAATAGTAATTAAATATTAAATCAATATCAAGTATATATTCATTTGTTACAAACTTTTTCAACAATTTCTTTAGCAAAAAAAGAGATAATTTTTTTTATTTTATATTTTACCTTTTTAAAAAAATTTCAACTATTCGCGCCATTTTAAGTATTTTTAGGAATTAAGAGAAAAATTACAGGTGTGTATTTTGTTGAGTTATGATCTATCATTTTCAAAAGCATTCCTTCTCATTTTCTATCACAAATATAAAAGAATGGGGAAAGATTTTTACAATTTATAGTACAGTTCCGTTCAGAAATTTATTTTTCGTTTTCAGAATTTTTTCTATGTAAATCTAACATTTTTTACAAGTCATGAGTTAATTTTTATGGACTCACGTCTCCGACTCCTTAGAAAAGTCTTGCCTTGGGACTCCTTGCTCCGAACTTCTATTCCGATTTCCACCTTTGGTTACCAGTGTTGAGCTGACATCTTTTCTAAATTAAAGAAGAAATTGATTCACTATTTCTTTGCTATTATAACACAAA
This sequence comes from Nectonema munidae, assembly GCA_030549495.1. Classification (NCBI taxonomy): domain Eukaryota; kingdom Metazoa; phylum Nematomorpha; class Nectonematoida; family Nectonematidae; genus Nectonema; species Nectonema munidae. Next base: position 448,886 of record JAUIRK010000920.1, read on the forward strand.
CACATTTACACAATTGAGCTCAAAGTATTATTGATTTTTACGTTACGGTTTTTGACTGATCTATAAAATTAACATTTAAATTTGATTTTTTGTAATCTTGTAACTCGATATCATAAATTAGTTGAAGCTCTAAACTTAATAACTGGGGCTTTTTCCACACATGAAATTACTAAAGACAAGACACGTGAACAGGAAAAATTTTTTACCTGGAAGATGAGATAGAATTTCTTCTATGGAAGATTTTTGTAGAATTGGATCAATCATAGGAAAGGATAATGTGAGATGATGTGGATTAGAAGATGCCGTAGGACTGGAGTTCACTTCCTTCATCCCGACTAGGCAATAACAATAATATCAATTAAGGATGCAAGGATCATTAAAACTAAAAGGCAAACCAAGTTTTATTAAAAATGAAGTGGTAGTGAGAGTGGGAGTAGCAAAATTAGCTCAAAATAATATTTTTTATTGCATTTTATTTTCTGTGCTAAAAATGGGCGTGGTGTATGCTGGGTCCAATAATATTTTTAACACGGGTAAATTTTAATAAAATAAAATAATACCTCTACACCAAAACCTTGCAACTTTTTTATTCTATTATATTGTGTAGTGTATACTATGAGAATTCAGATAGCATGCTTTTTCATTCTATATCGCGGCTGGGTCAGGCTTCAAGGTAATGATTATGATTCTGATTCTCTGAATTTTTTAATTACAACGTTAACCCTGTTTCTGTTTCTTTATTTCTTAAATTCTGATTTTAATTCTCATTCTCAAAATGCCGTTCTAATTCTGATTCTGATTAGTAAAGACATATTTGTAGATATTTACAAGCACCTGTGCTGATGCGTGATTCGCTGAAATAAGCATATAGTTGTTCGTCATAGCTATCAATCACTAAAGGACAGGTGTGCCATACTTCTTACTGTAAGAATGAAAAAGTTATGCTTTACCCGTGGTACTCTTTGTGCGGATTATCATCTAATTGTGTTGTTTTTTTTAATTGACTTTTTACTAATTCTATGCGCATAACTTTCCTTTTTCATAACTCATAGGGACATTTAAAAAAACCTGTTATTATTCAAGTGACTTCTAAAATGCTAATTTAATATGTTACAAATAATGACAAAATTTTTAGAGATCTAACCTATTAGCAGTCAATAAATGCTAATAAGGAGAACAGCTAGGAAACACAGTGCCTAGTGCAGCTAAATACGGGTTTCTAAAATTCTAGATGGCGTTAAAAGTAACGCATAATATCTATATTCTACAATTTCTTAGATATAGAATACTCGTAATACGTATCCAATGTTGCATTTATTCCACACTACAAGACTTTTTGCATTAATTGATATTGGAGTGAGATTAACTCACGGGTACTGAAAATAAAGGTAGATGAGTCTTTTCTTGTTATAGCTAGAATTTTAATCAGACTTAAAAAGTTGAAACTGAAGATTAACAACAAAGAAAAATTTCGTTTTTTCGAGCTCTGATGCTTTAATTCAAGTACTTCTCATGACTTTTAAAGTATCCACTGATGGAACAGTGTTAATTTATACTGAATAAGTAATTTTTTATTATTTATCAAAACATTTAAATCAAGATTTATGTATTCAAAAAGATATATTTTATATAATTTAAAAGTTTTTAATATTAAATTTATAAAAAAATTTTTTTTTCACAATTTACATTCTTTAACATTTTATTTATCGTTCTTTGTAGAAAGCTGATAAGCAAAGATGAAAGATATCTTCTCCTTAAATAAATTTTTTCCCCAAATTTCAATTAATTAATTCCCAAGCATTCCTGGAACTAATGCAGAAAAACGGACAAAAGTAAAAAAGCAAAGATAAACTAAAAACAAGGATTAATCTCTTTGATCCCACAAAAAACAAACGACATTGAGGACACGGAATCGCGTTAGAGCGAACTTAGACTATGTTCGTACAAAGCAAGTTTCCACTATAGCCGAGTTTTACGGTGAAACAACTGGAATGAAAGAATTTTAGGATATGTTATCCGTTGCGTTACATATGTTTCGAAAAGAAAACAGCATAGTAAACTTATACTACTCATTTTGTTGAGTTTAACATATTATTTCTACGCAAGTTTTAGCGTGAAGTGTAGCAGTCCAATGTTTTTTAAACATATATAAAATCAAGGGATAGAGAGTTTGAGGCAAAATATACGATCTCGACTCCAATTCCGAATCCAATGACTTAGAATCTAAATACTTTAAAAATTAAGAAATTTAAGCAGGGATAAATTGTGTAGGTAGACGAAGATATAATTGAACATGCGTATATCTCTGTGTGTACATATATGACATATGTGCTTCTAAAAACAAATCTCCAGCTTTACATTAGATTAAACATAAACTGATTATTATTCAGGTCATTAACGCGTTTTTAAAGATTCACGGATACCAGTGTATGATATACCAACAAAAAACAGAAAGCATACTGTTGTTATTTTTATCTAATGGTCGCGATTTGAGAAGTCTTTTTTGATTGAAGTATTCAACTGGGTTGGAGATGTTTATTGTTTTGCATGTATTTTCCCCTTTCAAAACTTTTTTTCTTCTGCGAAGCATGAGGGGAATTTTTTCTTCGTGAGAAATCGATGATGTTGAAATGTGGGCTTCTGTCACAACGCTTTTATCGGTGCTCACTTCAGATGTTCCATGGTGCAATTGACTATACAACAGTACTTCTATTTCGGCATAGCTTGAATGATCTTCTTCATCGATACAATGCATTCCTTAAAAAATCGAGAGGAAAATCAAATTTTAAGTAGCCAAAAGATTATGAATGGAATAGCTTTGCTCACTTTTGAACAAAATTTGATAATTATTGCATTTAATGAAGGCTGTTAAATAAAATCTGGCTAGGAATAATTATCACCAAAAAATATATTTTATTAATTTGTACTTTTATAAGTGGAATCAAAAATAAAGTTGGTGGCTCTCTTCGTTGGAGAATAAATGAAATGTGGAAGACTAATAAGTAAGACTCAATTGTTAAGAAACATAATACAAAAATTACGCCACACTGACTAACTTAGCAAACTGAAGTACATTTTTCGATGTAGCTTTTCCATGATCACTCAATTTGTCCAGCTTGTATTACTATCATTATCCACATAAGCAATAGAGAATCGAGCTTTTTCTCATTCCTCTGTGCCAAGGGGGGGGGGGGGGGGGGTCTTTTCACCCCCCCCCCCCTTCTATTCATCCTTACTTTTTTTAAAATATCTGAAATTTGAGTTGTAACTAGCTTCTAAACTTTAAAGTGTATGTTTAGACAAGGTTTAATCGCTTAAAATTTTCTCATTAGATATAGAATGTGTGTGTGTGTGTGTGTGTGTGTGTGTGTGTGTGTGTGTGTGTGTGTGTGTGTGTGTGTGTGTGTGTGTGTGTGTGTGTGTGTGTGTGTGTGTGTGTGTGTGTGTGTGTGTGTGTGTGTGTGTGTGTGTGTGTGTGTGTGTGTGTGTGTGTGTGTGTGTGTGTGTGTGTGTGTGTGTGTGTGTGTGTGTGTGTGTGTGTGTGTGTGTGTGTGTGTGTGTGTGTGTGTGTGTGTGTGTGTGTGTGTGTGTGTGTGTGTGTGTGTGTGTGTGTGTGTGTGTGTGTGTGTGTGTGTGTGTGTGTGTGTGTGTGTGTGTGTGTGTGTGTGTGTGTGTGTGTGTGTGTGTGTGTGTGTGTGTGTGAATACTTTTTGTTATCTTTTTCCACTATTTATTTTGGTTTTGGAATAGTATTTCACATGGAACGTTCTGAAGATGTGAGTATTTTTGCCGTTTTTGAAGATGTGTGTGAAAGTGAAGACAATATTGTCAATGCGAGTTCTAACTTATTCAATGTTGCTTTTCAAGAGCACGATGATTTTGGAGAAACAGACTGGGATGACCTGGATGAAGAAGTACGCAGCGTGGAAGAGGAAGATGGAATGGATTACGGGTAGGATGCTTTGAACATTGAAAATATAGAAAACTTGTTAGAGCAGGTAAACCCTTCTGATTTACAAACTAAGAATTGGTTGATTAGATGTTTAGGTGATACTTTGTGCGAGAAAAACTATTTTGTTTGATGAGCCACCAAATCAGGAAAATTTAGTTTCGTGTGGAGATAGAGACATGGAAGAGATAACTTGGACAAATTGTGAACCTGTTAGGGTTGGAAGACAAAGAGCTGCTGATATTATAAGAGATGTACCAGGTGTTAAAGGGTTGGCCAAAAATGCTAAAAATATTTTCGATTGCTGGAATCTTTTTTTTGATAAGAAAATAGTTACAAAAATTTTGAATTATTCAAATTCACAAATTGATAATTATATGAAAAAGCCTCTCCTGAAAAGCTAAAGAAAAACCGAACCACATGTGTCAGAAAAATATCTAGTGTTGAATCAGGGGCGCACATCCGGGGGCGAGGGGGGGGGGGGGGGGCGAAATTGACCTTCGCCCCCGCCCCCCCCCCCCAATAATTTTATATAAGTAAGAGTTGCTGCTTGTTTATAAAACATGTATGATGATCGCATAGAAGGAATGCAGACTTTCGAATCAATCAAACATCATGCCAAGCTGCTCTGAATTTCCTATCGTATTTTTCCTATCGAACATATTTTACAGACGATGCGTGAGAGCTATATAATAATAATCCATTGCTTCAATATGCACACAATAAGTCAGCAATATTTATCACAGTGTCTTCTCTGTAGTATTTGCAAACACATGTTGAATCCACTAGATTTTCTCATCTTCTGTCACAGTGATTCTATTCCTTTCTCTCTCCTCTGTTTTTCTCTTCCGCTTTCTCTGCTAAAACTCAATCATTCACTCAAGCTCTCTTCTTTCGTTCAAGCCCTCTTCTCTTGTTAAGCTCTCCTATCTCATTTAGCTTTCTTCTCTCCAATGACATAGCTAGGCTGGGGCATGAGGGGCCGTGCCCACACTCCTATGTACCGCATGGTGCCCCATGCATCTTATGCGATATCAGTTTTTGAAAATTTCTCCAATGAAAGGGTCAAGAATGTATAAATAATGTTTCGCAAGTTTTTTGTTTTAAAATTGTGCCTTTCTATCAACTTTTTTTTTTGACTACACCACTGCTTCTGTCTAATTTGCATTTAGAGTTTAATTAAAATAGTTTTCAATCGTTACAATTTTATATCAATGAATATTGTTAGACTCGCGCTAAGAACTTTTTCAACAAAAGTCACTTAATCTTTATCACTACGTTTGCTACATTTTGTAACATTTGAAAACTTTAATTTTTGCAAGTCAAGAAATTTTTTTCAATACTTATTTTGGAATGAATATTTTGACTATCTATTCAGTTTAAAAGCAAGAATACCCTATTTGCTTAATATTTGAGCAGAGATATTTTTATAATGTTCGATTCGACTAATTCGATATTCACGATTCGAAGTAACACTGTACATAATCAAATCACTTTTTTTAAGAAAATTTGTTGATTATTATAATAAAAATATAATATCGAAACAAAATGTTTCAGTTGTTAAAAATGTACTTGATCTATTTATGACAGCTGTCAGAATTTTATTTGTAGACAGAAATATTCAAAAAAAACGCAATGATTTTCTTTTCTCGTATACTTTGATTTATGTTAGTTTGGTCCTCGGACATTTCGCCCCATTATTTTCATAAGACAGTTCGCCTCATTATTTTCATAAGACATTTTGTTTCATGGACAATTCGCCCCGTTATTTTCATAAGACATTTTGTCTCATGGACAATTCTAAAAAATTAAGAGATAAATTGATTGATTTGAAATAATTTAATAGAGATAAAATAAACAAGAATATAAATTTTTTTAATAATTTTACACATAATAAGCAAAGATGGATGATACTAATAGCCTATGAGACAATTTGTCAGGGGGCGAAATGTCTGTCGACCGTTATTTAAATAATTTTTTAATTATAAGGGCTAGCTACTTTAACGTTGGCTTTTGCTGCTTATAAAAACTTGAAAATATCAAATAAACTCTAATTCTTTATGCCTCCTATTATTTTGAAATTATTCTAAGAACAGACGGTTCCATTTTAAAATAGTGAAAATTGCTTTATTAGTTTATTTTCTTTCTTTTCTCTGTTATGTTAATTATGTAGCAAATTTTTCAATTTTAAGTAAAAGGTAAGGTGCAGCGAGGGTATTTTTGTTGACAAGGCACTGATGTACCGCTTATGTCAAACTATGAACAAATTTGTATCGATGAGGAATCGAATCTAGAGGTTTTCGTGCTATGTCCATCATCTCAACCAACCTGCCATGCCACCCATAGAGTATGCTGTAGGGGATACATCAAATTAGTTTTCAAAAAACTTAAGTTATGCTCTAAAATTTTTTAGTTTTTGTTGAAGCTCTATAACTTTTTCTGATAGACTTTTTTTCCTTAAAAGTTCTTATAAAAGGCAAATCATTGCAAAATGTTAACAGTTATTTTACTTTTTGTAGATTTTTGTAGCTTGTATCAATTTAGCTTTTAAACTATTTTTGAATGATGCTGAGTAAAATGAAATAATGCTATCTAATTTTTTTGTTTTATTTTTGTTTGCACAATTATAACTTCGTTTTATACCCTTGCCCCTGAATCAATCACATTTTTTCATATAAACATCGCAGGGTGTCTAGTAGACTCTTTGCCTTTAGACTACATTCATTCATATAAAACAACACAACCTTGAGTTATTTGTTTTCTCTATGAATCAAAAATCCTTTCATCAATTCCTGTAATGTGCCTGGTAGACTACTTCATTTTTCAAATGAAAAGCCTATTCCACACCCTAACATTTTTGGATTTTTTTAAACTAGTGTATATTCGATGGTTGTAGGTAAAAATGCCCCCGAAATAAATGCCCCCAATTAAAAAGTAAGAAAAAATCCCCCCTAATTTTTGATTTTCAGGATTTTTTTTAATTATATAAATATATTTATTTGGTACCGTTTTGGAAGGCTAAATTTCTAAAATTTCTTAATCTATAGGGTTTTTTCTTTATAAAGTTCTTGAAAACAATAGCAAAGGTACAGATTTGTGGGAATGTGTTCTTAAAATCAGTTAAAATACAAATTATATTCAGAAAGTGTTCTGATACACACAAAGTCCAAAAATATTTGCTATTTTATAAAAAAAATTTTGTATTTAAAAAATTGTCGTATGCTGAGTTTTTTAGTTTATTTAATTAAATTTTAAATATTTTAGATGAAAAGTTAACTTTTTTTTTTACAAAAATCTTTATTTGACATATCTTTTTTAAAAATTTTAATTAATAATTTTTTGTGTTGGGGCATTTTTTCCTAATTTTAAATTGGGGCATTTTTTCGGGGGCATTTTTATTGGGAGCATTTTTTCCTACTTTTTAATTGGGGCATTTTTTCCTACTTTTTAATTTGGGCATTTTTTCTGCGCACTATATTCGATATGCAAATTTAATTAAAATATTTTCGATGTAAGTATAATATTTAAATTCACCAATTTTGTAAAAAAAAATATAAAGTAGTTTTATAAATTTAGGACTTTAGGTATGCGCTGAATACACTCTATTTTAAAGGATTGCTTGAATATTTGGTCTCCGATGGTATTTCCAGACCACTAATTTTGAAAATTGCAAAAAAAAAATTTCGCCCCCCCCCCCCCAATAATTTTGAGGATGTGCGCCCCTGTGTTGAATTTTATGCTTACATTGGATTATGCTACTTGAGGGCTTTTTCAGGTCAAAATCATTTAAGTCCTCATCTGATATGGTCAAAACTTGGAAACCCAATCTTCATATCTGTAATGAGTGTTAAAAGGCTTTATTTTATTAATCACTTTTTATGTTTTGATGATGTCGATACAAGAGCATCTAGATGCTTCTATGATAGGTGGGCGGCTTTCAGAGAGATCTTTGAAAATGAAAATTGTAGCAGATGGGTGAATCCTGACGATACCTTAACCTTAGATGAAACTTTATACGCTAGTAGAACTGGTATAAATTTTAATGTGTTCAATCCAATGAAACCGTCAAAATACGGACTTCTGTTCAAATCTATAAATGCTGTCCGTCATCCTTTTATGTTTTTATAGTATGTTATGCGGGTAAACCGAAAAGTCACGAAGGTCAATATTATGTACCAGGATCATCTGCCATTGTCAAGTCAATGATAAGTGGCTTAAGCGAAACGTAATCTTTGAAAGGACGTAATCTTACAATTGATAGATTATGCACTTCAATTGAGTTAGTTTAGTGACTGTATATAAGGGGTATTACAACTGTTGGAACAATTAACCTAAATAGAAAAGGTATACCAAGTGCTATGTTGTGCATACCAAAAGCAAAGGTAAAAAGAATGTGCTTTTAATAAGTTCACGACCTTTTATCAAAGGGGTAACCTTTGATGAGGGACAAAAGCCTGCAATATATAAGTTTTATGACTATACTAAAGGAGGTACAGATATTGTCGATCAGAAAATGAGAAAATTTTCTACTGCACGCAAGTCTAATAAATGGACAACAGCAGCATTTTCCTATATTTTGGACACAGCACAAATAAATGCAACAACAATTTATAGTATGAATAACAACTTAAATCCAAGGAAGACAAATAGTATTGAAGTTGGATTAAAATTGGTTTACGCATTAATTTTACCACAATTAAAAGAAAGACCTAGAGATGGATTGAAAGGCACTATTGTTAGAAGAATAAATGAGTCTATTCAATCTATTACTGGGATTCAACATGAACTGCCCTCAGATTCTTCTTCTCGGGCGACTACAAATAAAAGATGTCATTATTGTGTCGAAAGCATACAAGGGACATACTTCAAAGCAAAGAAAAACAAGCTAGGCAGAGTTTCAAAACAGTGTGAAATCTGCAAAAGATTTATATGCCCTAAACCAGGGGTCGGGAACCTATGGCTCGCGAGCCAGACATGGTTCTTTTGATGACTGAATCTGGCTCTCAGATAAATTAGGTGGCCTTCAGGATAAAGGGAGGTATTGCGATAATGCATATCCTTCTTCCCAATTCTACACTCTCTTAATTTCTTCATCATTACGAATCACGACGACACAGATAAAGCTGATGATGATGCAGACTTTGCGTATTTAAATAACTTCGATAAAACAATATTGTTTAAAATAAATTCAGAGTGTTATTTTACTCTAAAATTGTTGGTCTTCTTTTTCCATTTATTTGTAATCAGTATTTAAAAATATATATGGCTCTCAGAGGATTAGATTTTAAAATATGTGTTTTTTGGGCTCTTTTAGTCAAAAAGGTTCCCGGCCCCTGCCCTAAACACTCATGCGCCTTTTGTTCACAATGTCACTAATTCAAATTTTTATTTGTTTTATAAACCCCTTATAATTTTTGTCTTCAATGTTTGATATTTCTGCTTTTTATAATTTATTTATTACTTCTGATTGAATAAAATTGTGAATTTTTGCTTTATATGGAAATGCATTCTACTTTTCACAGTTCTTTGAATGCGTCCTAATTATTCAGTTTTTGATTAAATGCTCTTGTCATTTAGTTAACTAGTGACAAATTATCTTCCTGTTCGTTTATCTTTCAAAGGTATTCGTATCCTCGGAGAATCCAGCATATCTTGTACCATTCTTTTTTCTAAATGCAGGTATCGACAGATTCATTTGATTGTTTTGCAAAAACGAGTATTAAAAAACCGCAAATTTGTTTCACACTTATTATTTTAAACTCTAAAGGTAAAACAGCCTAAAAAATAGTTTTCTTTGCCAATTTCTCTAAAACATGAAATTGTTATATAATTTGAATTAAAATTGTCGTAGATAGGTTTTAGATAAAAACCACAAATTTTTTTTTATCAGATTTTCCAAGTAAGCCTTGTTTATCACAAAAATAAAAACCAGTTCTGTTTTACACTTAAAAATTTTTACAACATAAAAGTGTAAGTTTTTTAAAATTATTTTTTATAAAAAACGTATTCTCTAAAAAATTCGGATACTTGTTTTAAAAGGCCAATTTTAGAGGATTCCCGCAATTTTTTACACACATATAAGTAATTTTCCTTTATGATTGCCAAAAATGAAATCACAGTGTCGAATTCAACATATTTTGATGTAATACTTGAAAGTATATTTCATTAGATATAATTATATCAAGGAAAATTTTAATTGACACATTCTCAAAAATATTGGTGAATTTCAGAAAATTTTTAAATATAGAATGTTAAATGTCTAAATATACATAAGGTTTCTGATATTTCAAATAATCTTTTTATTTAAAACACAAGTTTTGCGCTTTAATAAAAATAGTATCAAAATTTTTCTGAAAACCCATAAATTTTGATATTCATTGACAGATTTGGACATGAAAGATCATCGAACTCATTAAAATGGTATCAAAAGATGCAGCTAGCAATTATAGGAAAAGTCAAGTAGCCCCATAGCAAGCAGTTAAGCTAATTTCGTACGAAGTAGGTTTTTGTTTAGGGGAGGTTGAACCCCCCCCTCCCCCCACCCCCCCCGCTCGGCACTATTGGGGTTAACACTAAGCAAGAATGATTATTAGTTTCTTATATAAAAAAGTTTGACTTCATTCTACTATAAAAATATAACGTAAAAATATACTTAGATACCTATATATAAATATTTATCGTCATTGAAACCCTCAAAATCTTGACGATTTTATTTAAAATATTCCACACAAAATTTCAGAAATAAAATTACAAGTCAGTAATATAGTAAAATTTCAATAAATTATGTCAAAAATACACAATTTATTTAGTTAGATAGTGTTTTCGTATTTCTAAAAATTTTTAAAAAGTATTTACTTTTCAGATTTTTGCTATACAAGTTACAACCAAGCTTATACTTTGCTGATAACAAAGGGAAAGTTCGCTGCCATATAAATTTTGAGTAAAATGCTATTAATTTGATGTTAATTAAATAACTACATTTTTATATCTTAATTGGCTTACATATCTATTGTGCTCTTTCTCCCCCCTTTTTTAGATTTAAAAAAATGTTACATATATTTTTAGTGATATATATTTAAAATATGCTGAATCTATTTGTGATGTTCGTTTTTTATGAAAATCAATCAAATATGCGAAAAAAATAACAGCTCATTCCATAATTAAAATGTTATACGTTTAAAATGTTTTTAAAACATATATATACGTTTTTAGGTATTGTAAATTTTGTGGTAACGTTTATCTTTTATTAAAATCTATCAAACCTACCTAAAAATGATTCAAATATGACAGCTTATGTCAAAATTTATTTTTTTAGATAACTTACAAAAAAATTTTGACATCTATATATGTTACTTTTAAGTGTCCTGAATTTAGTGATGACGTTTATTTTTTATATCATATCAGCGGCTTGCAGGCCTTTTGAATTTTTCCCAACTATAAATATGCAATGTCTTTCTTTTTAAATTCTTTTTTATATGTTTAGTGGTGTAAGTAAGTAAGTTAGTGGTGTTAATTTACTTACTTACTTACTTACTATTCCAATTTTATTTTATCAATTAATAAATCTTCTTTTTCTTCTATAAAAATCAACCAAATATGTCAAAAATATAACCTGTCAATTAATGTCAAATATATAAAATTTGAAATAAATTTTACTTGCAGTATTGCTAATTATTTTTTTAATTTATTTAATAAAATAACTTTGCGTATTTAATTCACTCAAAATACTTCACTTGTTATTAAATAAACGGTCCCACTAAAATGAGTAAATATTTTTATCCTATCTATTAACGTTGTAATGGCGGAAAATGGAGAATTGAGTAAATTTTTTGAAAAAAATGGCTGATTTTTCAGAATGTTTCAACTAATGGCGATTTTTTTTACTTTTTACTAAGATAATTTATTTGGTAATCAAATTTTATTTTCACAACTTATTATAGATTTCTTCTTTACTTTGAATTTATTTAGATTTATGGTTTCAAATATTTAAATAATAAAAGATGGAAATAAATTTAAACTAATATTTTTACGTTCTTGGTGATATAATTCTGTTTGCTTTGATTGTTATCATGGGCCTCTGTTTTTTGAAGTATCTTTTTACTTTATGTTGTGATTCTAACAGTATTTACTCTCAACATGGCATTATTTTTATTTTATCTATTGAGTAACTGAAATTCAAAGGAAAATTTATATCCTGAAATCTTTGATACCTTATAGTTAAAATAGTTATTTAATATTTCCTCCACTGTTTTGCCTGTTCATAAAGAAAAATTTTAATATACTTTATTAAGACTTAAATTTTTAAAAATGTACCATTCGCTTTATTATGTTTTTATATAAACATTTCAACTATCATGCTTTTAATGTTTTAATATTGTGTAGAGGAGGGCATAGAGAACTGTTGAGGAGCAAGTGAAACATTGTAATTTGTCCGTTACTATCGTCGGTGTGCTTTTATGTCAACTTTAGATAACGATGTAAAGGGTAGGCAAATAATGACTCTAACCGTTATATTTATTTTTCTCTCAACTTGTAAAACATGTTTAAAATTACGATAATCATAATGGAAGCAGTTTTTTATTTTAAGATTGTATATGATATTTTTGTGTATTGTATAATAAACTTTATGATGCAAATGCTGTGACTGTTGGTGAAAAATTGATCCTAGTTTGGTTAGGGTTATTTGGTAGTTGAGTGATGTATGGTAGATGCTTGGCATCGATACACAAATGTTTTAATCTTCGGGTTTGGTTCTATATTGAATCTATGTTAGCCTTTTCGATGATCTCATCAACTTGAGAAAGTAGTACTACTTTTCTAATCTTAGGATTTAGAAAAAAGTTAGTAAAACTAATTATAGTATCGAAAAGTTTCTAGTTGCCATTGAATGTCTTTACGATCTGAAATTGGTGACTTCATTTCTATAGTATATTGTTATACTTGATTAAAACCTAAAATTCCTAATCGTTATTTACAATAGATTAGGAAACTCCTATCTCAATTTACACTTTAGTTAACTGAGAATATAAGGAATATTCATATATTCGTCATATGGACAGAGATCTGTTGTTCAATTAGGTTACTAACGGTACATGTGAGTAGGGTGGTCAAAGAGGAAGATCAATTATGTTGGAAATGTATGATTAAAAATTGAATTGGTGGGTCTATTTGTTTAACACTCGCATGACCGTTTAATTTTTTCTTCTGAGAAAAGCCATTTAGGTCTTTGCCGGCCATAGCTTTTTCTTTATAGTATAATTATTAGTAAAAACAATAAAAAACCCAACTTTATTTACTTTTACTTTTTTTAAAACTTCACATGTGTTTAAAAATATTTTAATCTGATCAATGATTTTAAGGCTGTTTTGCACTGTTAATTTAGTCGTTGGAGTACATTTGATTCGATTATATTCTTGAACTAGTTAGCTTTCTTACTTCTCACTATCCTGTAGCAGTTTATGTTTTTATTGTATATTTTCATCTCTTTTTAGATATAAAACGAAACAAATGCGCTCAAATGTTTATATTCAATCTAATTGATGATATGACTATGACGTAAAAATATTGCATTGTGTAATATAGTGGTTCTGAACGGTACTCACTGTGTTCAATACAAATAGCACAATCTAACATCGGGAGGCAGACCTGCATTAAATATAAGGAACATATCATCCTCCTGCTTCAAATTTAGAAACCAAAGACGAAGTCAACCCGTACAAAATTTGGTCTTTTTTTCACTCCTTCAAGAAGTTTTTATCAAAACACATCAATACCTAAAAAGAAAAATTGAAAGTTCTTCTAATGTTTCTAATCATTTGATATATTTCAGTGAATATTTTATCATTGGCAAATTTTTAGCGTATATGGCATTTCGATATATTATCGGAATTGAATCCGATCAAAAGATACTTATTGAAAAACTTTACTCTTTTAAAACTGGCTCACTTTTTGTGAAAGCTGCTATCAGTAAAAATGATTTTAAGTTTATCTCAAGGTTTTTGTGTTTTGATGATCCTTTTACAAGAAACATTCAAAGTGAACAAATTGCTTTAGTAATAATTTTCAATGATCATTTTCAGCAAGTCTTTTCAAAGTAAGCTTGTATTTTTACTAAAAATCAGTAAACTATACGAACTAAAACTTTTCAAATACTGGATGCCACAAGATTATGTTTGCGTTGACGAACAACTTTTGAGATTCCGAGGAAATTGTCCAATAAAGGTGTACGATCCTAGTAAGCCTGGTAAATAGGGGATAAAATTTTATCACTTGAATGATGCTAGAACATATTACGTTATATGTCTTAAATCATACGCTTCAGACCTACATGAAAGATCTTACTTCTCAGGATGCAAAATCGTCAAAAGAGTTGTGAATTTATCCAAGGTGCCCAAAGGTACTTGAATAATAAGTAATGGCTTTTTCACGAGTTATGCTTATGGGGTAAGGAGCGCAACTTATCAGTTTAAGGCACAGTGACTTCAAACAAACGGTGTGTTCCTCCAATCGTCAAAACTCAACATTTAAAAAAATGTGCGATTGGCAGAGTATGAATTCAGGACTTTGTGGGGATAGTTAAAAAGATAAAATCTTTTCTTAAATATTTGGCAAGAGCCTAGTATAAATAAAACACCTCAATTAAGAATGACAACCGATTATTACATAAACGTATTTCAAGGGTTTTCAAAAAAGTTTGTGAATCATGTGGTATTTATTGACCGATCTACGCTTCCCTACTAGCCATAAAATGGGAGATTGAGGGAGGAAGGAATGGCGACCTAAGGTAATTTCAAATACAACAGTTTTTTGAAGTGGTAAAGGACAGGGGGTGGTAATGAAATGTAAGAATGAAAAATAAATGAAAGGTAATGGTTGTGTGTTACAGGGCTTAATATATAACATAGACGGAGCTAAAATTTTAATAATTTTACATTACGTATTTTCCAAAAATCAAATATGACATATCATATCATCTGAACATTATTTTTTATATAAAATTGATTAATTTTATTTAATTTTATTTTTCTTGAGGTCCAAAGAAATAAATGCAATATTAGTCTTATCAAATCAAATTTCGCTCCAGCTGTTAACTCCCTCAATAAAGAGGGTTTTTCTCATTGATTGGAAATTGTTGGCCAATTGGAACAATAGTTTCAATATTGGATGATACTTTACTGTATAATAAAGATTGAAGTGTTTCATCATTTATTTATATTTAAAAAACAAATAAATTGATTCTGATTTTGAAATTTCCTCCTTTTGATTTTCATGGCATGTTCTTGATATATTGTGTTTCAGGTACAGTATAGTAGATGCATCTTTAGTTTTCTCGATCTGACACAGCTCAACTCTCATTAACCTTAACAAATTGATTGAAAAATTATTAAATTAATATCTTAATTATAAATTTTTTGATGAAATTTATATTGATTAGAAAATAATTTTAAACTGAAAATTTTGATTGATTAAAATTATCTATCATATCGAATTGGTTAGGTTATAAATCATTTTGATTATAAGAGATATAATCATTTAGATAATTTAATCGAATATAATGTATGTTTATTCTCCATTATCAGACTAAAATACGATTAAAAAAGTATATAATGTTAAAAAAATATTGAATCATACCCATGTTGAGAATATTTTTACATAAACAAAACAGAATATCTTACATTATGAAGTTGAGGATATACCTGAAATCTAAGTGAAACAGAAATTAGCATTTATCGTCAGTTTTTTATCCAAAAGCATGCAAAAATTCGTGCAAAGGGTAAGAACATGCTTAAAAAATAAATTTACCATTTGGATCTTCATCTGGCTTTCTTTTCATTTTATACGATACAGTCTTACATGTTTTTATACGTTTTCTCTGGCCTGGTTTTTTTGCTACATTTGTTTTAAAAGGCACTAAAAGCTCACCTCCCCTTGAAATTATGTCACTTTTCTTTTTTGTTAAGTTTTTAACTGGATGATTATCATTGATTCCATATTTTGAGGATGAAATATAATCACTTTGCCCGCTAAGAGATAGATCTATTAGTTTTTGGTCCCTTTCAACTTCCCTTTCTAGCATTTCGATAATTTCTGACAGTCTTTTATTTTTCCAATTAATATTTAATTTAAAAATATGATTTTTACTTTCAGAAATATTATTTTTCCACATTAATGGAATATCATATTTCATTCTTGGTAATACAACGTGAGTTTTGATTGTTTCGATTAAGTTTTTCAAATAAGAATCAAAATTATTACAGAATTTATTATTGATAAGATTGACTAAATAATCAAATTCTGATAAAGATTTTGAACAAATTAAACCTTTTTTAGAAAATAATAAATTATTTAAAACGTTGAATTCATTATTTTTCAAATTTTGATGCTTTTTATTATGGAAAACCAAATTTTCTTTCAGATGCCTAGTACAAAAAATTAGTGTTAGGTCAAAGAATGTATGTTTAAGTCCTTTAACAAGTGCTTTTTCTTGATCACAACCTATAATTAAGGGATAGTCTATGAGTTTTGTTTTAATATTATTAAAAAAATGAGAATATGTCTCAAAACTACAATCATAGTGTAGAAAAAGGGGCCCAAGAATGATAGGATTTGTGTTTTTACCTTTTCTTAACAACCTTTTGTCTTGAAACACAAAGAAGGTCAAGTAAAGAGGACTTAAATTAAAAGTTCGGTCTATTCCGATAATGTAATTATTTTTAATAGCCATGTTTAGATGATTTATTTGATCTGTAGTATAAAGGATAAATGCAGGAGTGTTGTTGGAAGAATAACAAGATTGTATAAATCGATGGCCCTTATGAATTGAGTTGAGTAAAAAAAGAATGTCGTCAGAGAGGTTATTTTTATAAGCGTTATTTGTGAGGGAATATTTCAAATTTTCTATGTATTTTGAGTCTCTGGGGAGAAATGTATTAGTGAGTAAGGAATTAGTGTAAATGTTTCTTGAAGTTTCACCTTGGTGAATTTGTTGTTTGATGAAGTTTTTAACTTGGAAGGGTGTTTTAAAATAAGGACATGTGTTTGTTTTTGAATTACCATGTGATAGTGGAACTGAAAAAGAACCAATATATTCATATGTGATTAAATTTAGTAGCTCTTTTTTAGGAAAGGTTTCAAAATATGAAATTCTTCTTTTAAAGTTACGGTTGTTTTTTAAAAAAGAGTAATATCTTTTTAAAATAAATCCTTCGCTTAAGTTAGATTTTTTTTTCAATTTTACTAGCTCGTTATCATTACTTAGTATATAATTGTATTTTTGCAATGTATTTGAGGACCAGGCTCCACAATCATCGATATATAAATGTCTTTCTTTTTCAGGTATTTTTAATAGAAAACATATATTTTTCTTGAACCCCTTGGGAACTTCTTTAAAGAACGATTTATGTGCAAATGATATAAAATCAAACCATTCTTTCAATTTTAAAAATGCATCATTTAGTCCTTTGAATGATGAACTAGAAGGAGTAAAATGAGAAAAATAATCGTGATCATTTTGTATGACTAATAAATTATTATTCGTTTTACTATCTTCAATTAGAGAGAAATGATCCACATCTAAATATCTGGGTTTATTCAAAAAGCTTATATGGTGAGATTCATCAACCATGGCAACAAAATGATTTGCAATGTTTATGCCATTTAGAGAAAAATTCGTGCATGAAAATAAAATACGTAATGGAATATTTTTTTTACAATTGGAGTTGAGTGGTGATATTAATTGATTTAGAACATAATATGCGATGTTATCATTTGAATAAGGTGGAAAGATCAGTTCTATATGAATATTAAGAGCTGTTGACATGGCACATATGGTAAAAATATTTGACCAACCCCCAAAAATTGAAACATTCTCGATTGCGGTATAAATATCACATACCTTTTGATAAGTAGGATTTTTATATAAATCGAAATTTGTAAAAAGTTCAATGCATGTAAGAATCCTTAGATGCTTATTGAATTTTTCGTTGTCAAAGAGCAAACTGGAAACGGCATTGAAAAAACAATTTCCATCTGGAGTTGAAAAAATCGGAACATAGCCTCCTAAGCCAAAGGTTTTTATAATGTTAACTGAGGTTTGATCTTGATTTGAAAAGTACAGTTTTGGTAACGCACAAAAATGCATACTTTTATATTTTAATAATATTTTCTCAGACTCCAAATGATCCTTCAAATTTTGTAAGTTATATGTTTTATAAATATTATTAAGTCTTTCTAATGCTATATCATATGTATAACAATCTGCACATATAAATAAGTTGGGGTTTTCTCTGAAATAGGCTAAATCATTCTCAATCAGGGTAAAACAATTCATGATAACATTATCACATTTATTACATCTCAATGAGATAGAATCAGAATAATTTCTTGTGAACATTGCAGTCAAATTTGATCCTAAAAATAAAAAAAAATTTTAATAGCTAGCTAGAATGTTCTAACTGCAATATTTTTTAATAAAAACCAGAAATAATATTTAAAAATATTTTATATATGTCTACTCAATACTTAAAATAATTATCGATAACTAAAGAAAAGAAAAATATTCAAATCCAAAAATTTCAGGTTTATCACTGAAATCTCCATTTTTAAATAGATGTAACTTACGATAAGAATTATTTTTAAAAGAAAAAAGTGGATAAAAATCTAGAAAAAAATATAAATTTTGTTATTTAAAGACACTTTGTCATGATGAAGGGTACTCAAGACATGCACTCTTTTGTATTATTTTTTGAAGTACATTTTCGCTAAAATAAAATTTGAGCGTACCGTTCAACAATTGTGATTTTTTTCACCAATTGGATTGAAAAGTTCTAAAAAGTAAAAAAGTTATCGCGAACAAGATTCCTTTCTTTGGGGTTTTAAACTAAATCTAAAACAACTCTTTGTCCATTTGTTTTTCGGAAGCCTGATCATGTGACTTTCCTCTATTCCACGCGTACTTAGTTTAGCTATCACATAACATTCAAACTTTGATACTATATTTTGCTGGCTTAGAAGGAATATATTGTTTTATTAGACATCGCCCACAAAAATACAAGTTGTTCATCTATCGTTATATTTTCGTAAGGTGTAAAAAGAGTTTGCAAATTTCTTACTTTGTTTTCCCATAATTTTTTGATTGGAACAAAATTGTGTTTAGCACAAGACTCTTTTCTTTCCTTTTTTCATCGAAGCGCAGCACGATGAAAAATTAAAACAAGAATCAAATTGATCCATAATAATTGAAATAAACTTTTTGACAAATTTTGTTACCCTAACTTTACCATGAATAATATATTCAGCTTTAAATTTACCTTTAGATATTAATTTGCTTTGTCAACTTTCCATTGAATGATTTAATCTGGAGCAAAGGTTCCTCCTATATGGGTCTATTCTTCAATATAATGATAAAAATCGCCCTCATTGTAGCCTGTTTTGATTCATCTTTACAAAAGTCTTTTTTCCTTCAGGCATAATTCTTCACCCACACACCAATGTCTTTATCTTTAATTTTGTCTTTAGTTTTCCCCCACAAAAAATTTTAAGTTGTCTTCTTTATTCTCTATCAAATTCTATTAAATTATAATTTAATGTATTATTCATTCATTAATATTAATGGATTAATTGTTGCAAACAAAGCAATAGATAAGAGCAGTATTTAGTTCTTAGAATTTTTTTTGATATCTTGTTGCCCAATACCGTTTTCTTAATTTTATTATCGTCTTTTTGTACTTTTTATTTTTGAAATATATTATATGTAACGGAATGGAGTATTAAGTAAATTAAGAGAGAATTTCTAATGAAAACATTGTAGTTCCAGTATCTGTTTAACGGATAATTTATTTATTTCTTACGTCTGAATTACAGATGTTAATGAATTTTACAGTAACTTGAGACCAATATAAAATTATCATAATTAATTTACATTGAATAAAAGCATGGAGTAAAGCAACTTAGATTTAACCGTTAGGGTATTTTTATATTATAAATTCTAATGCGATATCAAGTGTATAACAATCTGAACATATAAATTTGCCGGCAAATCGTCTAGTGGTAAAAGCTTTTCGATTCCGATGTGATTTCTCTTACCATCTGTTCAGCTATAGAAGTTTACTTTTCCTCTCATGCTATACCGATAACTAAAAAATATATATAATTCGAAAATATAGATATATCTTTAATAATTTTATTGAAATTCATTTTTAATGGATAATTATATTCTTATTTTGAATTATTTAGTATACAAAAATTTTAATAATAATTTTAAATTATTAATACACTAATAAGATCAAGGCTTTTTACTTAGATTTTGTATTGTTGGAAATAAAATTTTTGGTATTAATTTAGTTATACTTTTTAAAATGGTGCGTTAAAAATTGGAAATTTACTCAAAAAAATTTACTCATTTTAGTGTGACCCTTAAATAAATATCTCGATAGGAAATCCATCATTTTGGTTACAAACTCCTTATCTAATGGTAGTCTCCACGTCATTTCTACTATACTTTTACAGTTTGTAATTTTGCTGTCATTCTTTCTTTTTAGCTTTACATTCATTTGAAATTAATTTTCTGCCACCTGTGTTCGAAAAGACATTTTTAAAGATTTATTTAGAAAAGACCTATCCTTACCAATCCAATCTTTAAAATGTCATCCAAATTTTTTTTGTAAAAAAAAGTTTATCTGGAGTAAAAGATTTCCATCAATTTTCATTATACTATTTTTTTGTTTTTTAAGACTCAATTTTAGTATATGTTCCTTTCCAGTATTTTTCACTTTATAATGGCTTTTGTTTGCGGCTTACCGTCTGTCAAAGTCCTTTTGCAAAAAATTTACAGTAAAATTTCTCTAAACCACAGTGGGACAAAAGAAAACAACTAGTTTAGTAAAAATATTGTTCAAAATTACTCTACCTGTCAATATTTGTTTTAACTCACAATTTTAAATTCAAAATTAAAAGTAAAAAAAAATTTCTTTACATTTTTATTTTAAAAATTAATTAATGTTTTAAAACATCTATTGTTTTTTGTTATTTTTTTTAGCTCTTTTTGGACAATCAGTTCTAGTTCTGTAATGATAGGCTAAGTTTTTTTTGTAAAATGACACTAACAGTAGTATTTTTGAATTCTTTAAGAGTTCTTTCTGCTGATAAAAACTGTTTTATCTGTCTGATTGTTTTAGTCGCATCATCACAAAAGTATAGTAGACCAATTTTGACTCTGGTACTGAGCTCAATAAAAGTTAAATAAATTTTTTTTGAAACGTGAAATATAATTTTGTCATCGTCTTTCTCATCAATAAGTACACTCTTTGATGAATTCAATCAATATTTCATTTTAAAAATACCGCATATTTTACAAAGATTTATCAATTGATGAAATGATGGTAAATTATTATGGACATCATGATATCAATCAATTTATTAGAGGTAAGCCTATAAGATTTGGTTTTAAAGTGTGGTCTTTATGTGGAAGCAATGGATATTGTTACAAATTTGACCTATATTGTGGAAAAGATCAAACTTTACCTAAAAATCAAAAACCACTTAGCTCACAAGTAGTTGTAAATTTAATAAATAACAATAATGATAACGATCATCGTTTATTTTCCTATAACTTCTTTACTTCTAGAGCTTTTGTAAAATTTCTTTCTAAAAAAAGGTTCGTGTGACGGGAACAAAATGTGAAAATCGATTGGAAAAATGCCCGGTCATTTGTAAAAACACCTTTTCAAAAGGAAATCTTTGAAAATTTGATTTTTTGACAAAAAAAGCGAAATTTTATTGGTTTGATAGCAAAGTCGTAAACGTAATGACAAATTTTAACGAAGTCAATCCAGTATCTAATGTTGAGAGGTATGACAGCGAAAAAATGCCTTGATATAGTTTAGCTAAAGTTATTGAAATATTATAATTTGGGTATGGGTGGAGTGGATTTACAAGACTGAATGTTAAGCAAATATGAGATAATTAGGGATATATAGGGCTTTTATACAGATTCGTTGGTAATGATAATATGCCCCGATTCTTGATATTAGAAGAGACCGTAACATATTTAAAGCTTGCTACTTTTACTAAACTTAAAAGTCATTGCTCAGTTCTACACCTAAAAGTTTAGAATATGATGGTATTGGACACATGTCAACTAGTCTAAATGCTAGACGTAGATGCCAATTAGAAAGTTGTAAACTTTGCCCCTTATTTCTCAATAAAATATTTGATATTTTTTGTTATTTATGTATAAAAAAATTCTTGCTAGATTTTGAGCTCAGCCCTAAAGAGTCATTTTTGGACGCATCCGTAATTCAGCAACTAATGATTTTTTTCTGAAATTTTGTAAGGGTATTAGGTAGGCTATGAATAAGTTGTATATAATGAAAATTCATATGATTTCAGCGATTCATAAAATCTAGGTTAATAGAGACTAAAAATTAGGGAATAAAGTATAAATTCAAGGTTTGAATGATAATTACTAATTAACCCTTTCGTGACTAGAAAAATCAGACGCTATTTATTAAAAATCAGAAGATTCAGATACAAAACTATTTGAAAAAGCAGTCGAAGGTAAAATTGTTTATGTATCATATATGATACACTGGTCACGAAAGGGTTAAACAATTGAAAATGCTTTAATTTTGGTTTTTCTTAAAACTTAAAAATATTTTTTGATTTTATTGACCTAAAAATTTCAAAAAAACAGAAGAAAATTCACATGCAACTGGACACGAACATACGCAAGTTCAAACAATCATACACTATATTCTTCCTAAGCATTTATTAGCTTTTTTCAATTTAAAATCACAGCTTATTGACATTTTATAAGGTAATCGGAATCACTAAAAAATTGGGATCCGTACATCACTAGTGATCAGAGTTGTAGAGTCTCAAAAATATTTGGTGACTCCAACTCCACTTATTTTTCATTTTCCTACTCCGCATCCTCCTTTTTCCAATTTTTGAGACTGCAACTCCATTTATGTATAATTTTTTGAATATTAATACCTCCACTTATATATAATCTTGCGACAAACTCTTCAGTTTCAAATATTATAAGTCTCCAAAAAGTGTGATGATATCTACGATATTTCAAGCTCGTTTGTGAATATCAATTTTAGATAGTCATTGAAAGATTCCCTCAATTTTAGACATTTCTGCTTTGTGTTGCAAGCAAAATGTTTGATCTATTTTATTGAGCATAACCTATTTAAATGTTGTATTAGTTTGTATTTGTAGTTTGGTGTCTTACTTGCATTGTCTTCAAAAAGATTGTCAAATTATTGTCTATAATCTTTTTATGTAAGACAAAACTATAAGATTCATAAACTGAATTTATCCTTAAAAAATGTTTCCAAAGCTATTTGATTTAAAAAAAATTTTCTAAAAACTTTCTACTCATAAACTTAGTTTTGCTCAATTTAATTGGGTGGCATGGCAGGTTGATTGAAGGTTAGATAGTTTTATGAGTGAATGTAGTCTAAAGGCAAAGAGTCTACTAGACACCCTGCGATGTTTATATGAAAAAATGTGATTGATTCAGGGGCAAGCGTATAAAATGAAATTATAATTGTGGAAACAAAAAATTAAGATCGCATTATTTCATTTTACTCAGCATCATTCAAAAATAGTTTAAAAGCTAAATTGATACAAGCCACAAAAAGTAGAATAACTTTTAACATTTTGCAATGATTTGCCTTTTATAATAAATTTTAAGGAAAAAAAGTCTATCAGAAAAAGTTATAGAGCTTCAACAAAAACTAAAAAATTTTAGGGTAGAACTTAAGTTTTTGGAAACTAATTTGACGTACCCCCTACAGCATACTCTATGGGTGGCATGGCAGATTGGTTGAGATGATGGACTCAGCACGGAAGCCTCTGGGTTCGGTTACTTATCGATACCAATTTGTTCATAGTTTGACATAAGCCGTACATCAGTGCCACCGTACCTCTTTACCTTTAATTTTATTGAATTTTTCAGCCTTTTTCCATGATGAGTTGCAAAAATACAAGGCTTGCACTAAAATGATTAGCGTTTCTGAAACGTTGCACACCTTAAAGAGTATCTATGAATTTATTTTTTAACCTAACATATATGTGAATATAACTATTTATGAAATCAGATTTGGAGTCGCAATAATCACTCCGACCCCACAACCCTTCTAGTCGTACTCACAAAATTCTACTCCGACTTAAAATCTCCTATTGCGCACCGTGATGAAGCCTTTTTCATCCGAAACTTTGCTGTGATCGTTGTTTTTAGTCATTACATACACACACTCAGCTAATCCACAATCTTACTCCACTGCTTCTTACCTGTCGTGACAAGTCGAAATGTAAGATATACGATGATCACATCCTGGCTTGAAATCTTAAAGAACTGACTATTCAACGACTTGTCTTTAGAAAATCTTACGAAGCACAACAATTTGACCACTACGGCATCATCTCATGGGAAGCGAAGTATCAACACATGCACATCGCTGATATCTGATCTCTCAATATTGATTTTTTCGTAGGGCAATCTTGACCTCGAAAAGAAGACTGAAAGAGGTGAGTTTGTCCAAACAGCTAGAGTTGCACCGCTCCCCTATAGTTCAAAATATATGCAATTTGAGTTTCTGTCTCGAAATTTCTCGAATCAAGCTTCAAGGGTTTTCTTGATTCTTGAAAAAATTATTCTCTTCATTCTTCTATTTCTATTCAATCGAAAATAAAGAAATCTTATATGATTGAAACTTCTGAACTGCGAGGATCCTTTTCACCTGTTGCAGAATGCTTTGCTATCTACAAGTCTGAAGAATTCTCAATATTTCTCGAGAAAATTATTTTATCCAGCAATCACCAACTCTAGATGCAATCAATGCTTTTCTTGAGACGCTGCAGCCTTTTTCAAGTTAGGAGTCACTACCACGCGCGCTCCTTGCAATCTCTGTCTATTTCTTGTTCTGTATTATTTTTCTTAAGACTAAGCTCATTTTTTTTTACTTTAAGTTCCCATTTTTTATACTTTAACTTTTAAGTTCGTCCTTTTTTACTTTTAGTACGACCTCTTTTACAAGTGGAACAAGAGCAAACTAAAGTAAACACTCAATCTACTATAAAAGCGTCATTCCGCGCTCTGATTTAACGCGCTGCTCTGCTTTTATGGAAATGTGAAGTGTGGCAAGAGTATGTCTCCTTCGCAATCGGAGTGGCTGGAGTTGGAGAGTGATCCAGGAATCTTTACTCTTTTGCTGAAGGACATGCAGATTTTGGGTGTGGAAGTTGAAGAAGTGTACGACCTTAACACGCCCATCACAGAACACGTACACGGTTTCATATTTCTATTCAAGTGGAGGAAAGAGAAGAAGAGTGGAAGCAGAAGTGGTGGTGAAGATGTTCTCTATGATGCTTCCTCCTATTCCAAAACGCTGCTCAACTCGGAGTCCTTCTTCTTCGCTAAGCAAATTGTGGAGAATTCTTGCGCAACCCATGCGCTAATCAGCATCGCACTGAATTGTTTGGACACTAGTCAAAGCGAACTTCTCGCTTCTCTCAAACGCGATACCAAAGGTCTCTCTCCCGAGGAAAAAGGCAAAGCTATTGGCCGTGTTGAAGAGTTGGCGCACGCCCACAACAAGTACGCTAATTCTACGGACGCACCTGCAAATGCACTTCCTCATATCTACCCCAAAGTCGCTTCCATCAACGAATACTCAGACTCCTTTCACTACGTCAGCTTTTTCCCTTTCAACGGTGAATTAGTAGAAGTTGATGGTTTGAAGCCTTATCCAATAAGTCATGGACGAATTACACGTCAAAATTGGACCGCATCGCTCTTCAACGTGATCCAGCGCAGAATAAGGGATATTTGTAGCGATGATTCCGACATTCGTTTCTCCTTGATGTCCATCATCGATGAAAAACTCACTTTGCATAAAAAGAAATTAGCAAGCGGCATACAGGATTGCGCAAACATCCTTGAAAAACTTCCAGCTTTTTTGGAAGCCAAGCACTACGAAGTGTATGAAGTTTTTTTTAAAAAACAAATCCTACACGTTGATGCGAATAATGATTTGCACTTTTTGAAAGATGTTTGCATCGTAGATTTCCTTTACAACACTTGCAATGTTCTCACTCCTCGCAGCTTTAAAACATGGCGACACATCCTACTCGAAATATGCAGACACTCTTGCATGAAAAAGAATGCAGAAAGTGGATTAGCATCCTCTGATTCATGTCTATCGAAGCTTTGTGAAGGAGATGGGAATAGTGTAGTATCCTTGTTATTGACAGGCAACCAGTTCTCAGAATCGGAGAGCGAGCTTGACCTTGACTTAAATTTAATGAACTCTCTTTCAGCCTTTTCCTTTGATTTAACTGATTCCTCCACCCTGACACACTCCATTCTGAGCATGTTTTTGAGCCTCCTCACCGTGAATCTGAGTGTGCAAGAAGAGGCGTGCAAACATAAGAGATATCATATCGATGCAGAACGCAGAAATCACAATTATTTTCCCTTTTTTAAAACCTTTTTAAGTATGCTTGCCGAACAAACACTACTGTCTCCATTTCTAGATTCCAATTTCAATAACAAGTACTTGAAATGTCAGTCCAAAAAATCTTATTTAATTTGCAAAAAAATCAAAAAGAAAATTCAAAAGCAGAAAAAACATCCAAAGAAGTAGTTGTCTATATCATTAGTTTTCAACAAGTCACGAAATTGGGGTAATTCAATCATTCATGTTTTATTCATACTTCATTGCAATTCTATGTTGCAAATAAATAAAATCTTTTTTTTCACTGAGTATTTGTCCTTAGGTTTCCACATAAAACTTATTTTCCTCATCATATATATTATATCAATGTGAGAATTTCCAGTTTTCTTAAAAAAGTTTTTTTTATTATATCAATTTTAAAGGTTTTCTCTTGGATTATAATTTTTAAGCTAAATATCTAAATATAATATATCTTGAATACATCATATATAAATAGTACTAATTTATTTTTACACAATAAACGAATATTGACTGTATATGAATGAATGAATTTCCACTTCAACAGAATTTAGTTTTTCAAAGTTTTCCTAGTATTGATGATAGAGGATTTTAGATACTTCATCGGTTTCTTAAGACCCTATTCCAAGGGTTCGCGAACCCCCAGGGGTTTACAACAAGATTTCTAGGGGTACTTGGCGGACAAAAGAAGTATTTTAAATAGTAGTAATTGCAGAATATGAAATTTAGTGCTAGCAGTGTCTGTTCCTTCAATTTGTACAATGTATCCTAATGAGATAGACCAGGGGTGGGGAACCTGCAGCCTTAAGGCCGCATGCGGCCTTCCGTGCCATCAAGTGCGGCCTTTGATATAAATATTATTTTTTATAAAAACTTTGAATAGTTTTTAAGTCTGAAATCATTATACACCTGAAACTTATAATATACACCACACACATAGACGAAAGGAATATTAATTGTGTTCAGTGATGTCACTCCCAGAAATTGAAAGCATTTTTCTCTGAACCTTATGTATTCATAAGAGGACACAAAATAGATTGTCTTTAATTTATGATAATTTTTTGTAACAGTGACAACGAATTTGAAAGAAGAAAATAGGATCTTTAATGAAGAATGGGACTGCAATATTTTTTAGTGATTAGTGGCGACAAAATGTCTTGCTTGCTGTGTGATACCACAATTGTAACGGTTAAGAAATTCAATGCACAGCAACATTACGCTCTTCATAAAGACAATAAATATGCCAAATTAGAGGGTGAGTCTCGAAAGCTAGGATTGCAGAAACTGAAAGATGGAAAGCAAAAACAAAGACAATAGTTCCATTCTGTGTTACATCAAAGGAATGTTGCGACAGAAGCCAGCTATAAAGTTGCATATTTGCTTGGAAAAAAGGGTAAACCATTCACCGATGCAGAACTCATGAAGGAATGTATTTTAGAAGTGATAAGATGTGTAGATGCAAATAAAGTTAACAAATATAAAGAGGTGCCTCTTAAAAGAAGGACTAATACAGATCATTGGCTTGAAATGTAACAGAGAAACTCAAAAATGTAATCCTGAAGGAAAATGTGTATTACTCTTTGCAAAAGGTTATAAGTATTGTTAACTATAATCGAGCAAATACCATGAAGCATCGTCAATTTCGAAACATGATGATGATGGATGACAAAGTAATTAGTGTAGATTTGCCTTACCACTCAAAAGTACGCTGGTTGTCAAAAGTGAAAGTATTGGTCAAAATTTTGTCTTTACGAAGGCAAATAATTGACTTTTTCAAAGAAAGTGACAAACATTGTGAATTATCAGATCCAAATTTTTACAGAGATGTAGCTTTTTAAAATCAAAACTTTCAGAAGAACACATTCCCCAGTTTACGAAGGTAATGAGTGAAAATGAAGATATCTATGAATCTTTATAGAATACGGATCAATCTCTGTTTGACAACAGGGAAGATCCTATTGAAATTTGGAAAAAGGCGGTAGAATATTCTGGTCTTCATGAACACGCACGCCGACTGGTTTCCTTCTTTTCTACAACATAGTGTTGTAAATCCACATTCTCGTACTTGACGCAAATAAAGAATTCGCTGAGAACACAGTTGCCAGATGAGCATTTGGAGGACCAATTAAAACTAAGAACCACTATGTTGGAGCCTGATATCAAATGGCTTACTCAAAAGAAGCAAACTCAAAGAAGTCATTAATTTGTATAAAAAGGACCTACTTACCTAAATGAAATATTTGAAAACTTCATATTCTCGATGTTTATACGTCTGTCTTTTTTTATAAGAATATTATTAATTAATACTTGTATAAAATAAAATCCTAATTTTAATAATCTAATAAAAGAACTTGTATACGTTCTTTTATTAGATTATTAAATGTTGTACGAGGGGATAAAATAACTGAAAAAATATAGTAATTTGTTCAGTGCGGCCTCTATGAGGGACGATCAATTGTAAGGTGGCCTTCATGCACAAAAAGGTTCCCAACCTCTGAGTTAGACACTAAATCACCATTTTGTTCATTGTCAGATTATTGGGGGTTCAGAGAGGGTACTTAACGGAAAAAAGGTTGAGAACCCCTATTCACTTCCGCAGCATGCATTCAAAAATCTAATATGGTACTTAGTCTGAATTTCTATGAAGAAATTTACGTTTTCAAAGATAGACTGTTTAATACTAATTACGTACAAAGCGTTAGTTTTATGTAAAAGATCTAGAATCTTTAGTAATATATATCAACGAAATAGCTTGAAAAGATTTTGATTATCGGAACGCTAAAGTAAATCATTACCATCATTTATGTATATATATTGGTGGAACAAAGCACTTATACATTTACCCATTTTTCCAATAAGCAGGGCAATTTTGTAGCAAATGTCAATCAAAATTTTGATTTATGACAAAATTGCTTACAAAAATCATTCAAATTTTAAATAAGATAAATTTTTTATGCAAATCGACCGTGTCAATTTCATTTCTGGACTCAATTTTGGCAATTCGGTTTACGTTTAAAAATTTTCTCCAAAAAAACAATTCATATTTTAAATAAAATTAACTTTTTTATACAAAACAGGCAAATTAGTTAAAATGCCTGAAAGTGTTAATAAGATTTTCGGTTTTTAAATAAAATATATTTTTTATAATAAATCGAACATGCTGATTTCATTTCTCTGTTCAGTTTTTGCATTCAGAGTGTGAAAGGGTCTGAGGGTGTCGATGATATTTGCTGTTGACGGCCAGGGTAAAATTTACATTTAAAATTTTGCACAGCAAAAACTCCTATCCAAAATTTATGTTGTGTATCAGTTGCTATCTTTTGTGTAGCAGTTTTTCACTCATGAAGGACTCTTCAAGCGCATGTTTTAAGCCTTCGGCATTAGCATGGCTAACATTTTTTAATCGCAAGAACCTAGCTTGCACACAATCTTGATCATCAATAAAAACAAAGATCCCCTCTTTTTCAATGGTGCTAATCAGTGCCACTATCAAGCATCACAGAAAAGTATTCAGCTTTGTGACTAAGCTTTGCACAAGTTCCATCTTGCTTAGTCTCACCAATACATTGAGTGAATTCTTGACACTTTGGTTCATTCAAGCATGTCTGGCCTAACTGTACACCATGACGTAGTTCTATTTCTGCAATTTTTGCTTCTTTTGCCAACACATAGGTAATGTCTATCAGTTTTCCAACTTTTTGCTCCTCTTCAACAAAAGCAGAGGATACACATCTCCCGATAGGAGTTGACTTGTAAATATCTATGATGGATGCAGGTTTGTGTTCAAGATTTAAAGCTTTGCCATGCATATCTGACTTTGAATGTTTGACAACATTGTCTTTCTTGAGGCGTTGGACTAAAATTTCTCACTGCGTTCAGCTTTGTCTCATGTTTTTGACACAAATCACAAGATATTGTGTGCATCATGCCATTTGTCTCTGAGTACTTTAGCCATTCTTTCTTAGGATCAAGTTCTTTTGCCCATTTTTGAACAGGATACAATTTTACACCACTTGTCATTTTGATTGAAACAATTCACATAACACTAAAAATAATGTCTTGAAAAAAATGAAAACAATTTAAATAAGGGGTCGTTCACAATTGACGTCAACCTTTTTTTTGATAAATTTCAACCCCTGCCCCCTCATAAATCTAAATGTCAACTTTTTGATATATCATCACTTAACAAAATCGACTTATGTCAACTTTGATACCCCCCCCCCCCCCGTTTTAGTTGATGTCAATTGTGAAAGACCCCTAACAGATAATAGCAACTAGCATTAAGTTATAATCACGGCTATAGGCATTGAAGAGTTGATCGATCATCAGTCGCACACACACGCACGCTCAGCCAGCGTATAAAAAATATTTCCTAGAATATTTATATTTTCAATAAAATAAACTTTTTATACTAAAACGCAAATCACTTTTATACCCATTTTATTGATAAAAATCACAAATTGATTGAAATTGATCAATCAAAATTTTGATTGAGGATGAAATTCTCACTAAAATGTTCTTAAAATTAAAATTTTACATAATAATAAGGACCATTTGGCCGAACGAAAATTTTACCAAACGAAGATTTGGCCGAATGGAGATTTGGAGGATGAATATTTATTAACCTAAAAACTTTTTAAAAAAAATTAAAGTTTTGACTTCTGAAAACAATGAAATAATATTGTTCAAACATTAAAACTCAATAAAATACAGTAAACGGGATGCTTACACAAACATTCATATTTCTCCGTGATTGAGATAAACTTTCAAGCTAAAAAATTTATTGCAAAAAAAATATTATAACACATTTGTCATGTTAGTTATAGTAGATAAAACTATTCATCACATAATTTGTCTATATAAGTTATGAATAATAAAAGAAAACAAAAATTACATTACAGATTTGTGTAGATCTCGAGCTTCTAATCTTACTGGCAGTAAAGCAACGTCTACACAAATTATATTCATATTTTAGGTCAAATCTCGAGTCAAGGTAAAATATGAGGTGATTTTTTTTTTTTTTTTTATTTAAAACTAAATTTATTTTATTTAAAAAACATGATATAAACATAAAAGTTTAAAATAAAACAATCATAAAAGTTAAAAATAAAAATTTCTGAGACAGCATGCGCACATACCACCGTTGCGCATGCTGCCGATATTTGGAGGAGCTTGCTCTTCCTTGACGGCTTGCTGTCCATTGTGATTGGCTTGCCATGTTTGATTGACAGCTTGCTGTTGGTTGTTTTGAGGAAGAGCCTAGTTTTATATATTTTGGCAAATCACACTTTCTTCTATGTGAGTATGAGAGAAGGAAAGGATCTGAAAGCAGATTGAAATGACAACGGGCGATCACAAGAAAAATGAAATAGTAACTATATTTTGTTAGTGTAGTAGTATTTTGAGGGAATGAGTTTTAAACTTGTCTACACCGAAGATTTACCCTTTTTCAATGAACTAGGAGGTGGGTGTAATCATCAAAAAAGATTCTGACCACGAAGAAAAAGCTCCTTCCTTCCTAATGAAAAATCGTCGAACTTTTATCATATTTGCTACGATTACAAAGATCAATTCAGTAACATGGAAAAGAAATCTGAAATTTTTCAAAGTTAGCATAATTGTCAGTGGCCAATATGTGATAATAAAACCACTGTCAAGAAGTTTCTCTGGTGACAAGGAGAGAAAGTCTATTAGATGATAAACGTGGAAAACTTTTTGTATTTGAAAAAAGATTCGTTAGCAAATATTTCGAGTGATATCTGTTCATATCACCTGATACTACAACACATGACAATGATATAAAAAGCTTTAGTTGGAGTGGCACACAGAAATATTTTTCACCATGTCATTTTCCAATTTTTATAAAAATTTTATTGCTGAATTAATTAAAGGCCCATTTATAAATTGGTCGAACACTTGTCAACTATTATGCAAATTGAGGAACACATTTGAACAGTCAAAATTAGCGCTAGAGTCTTTCATTTATAACAAAACATTTTATGATTCTAATATACTTTGTAATTTTCGTTATATTAATAAAAGGAATATACGATTTTATATTTAAAAATAGTCTAAAATTAAAAAAAAAATGGCGCCTTATCCTAAACTGTGACATCTAGAGAAGTGAAATTTATTGTTTTAGCATCAATTGAAAAGAAGTGATGTCATCTTTAACTTGCTCCAGAAATTTCAGAAGTGAAAGTTCAGCCACAGTAGAGCCGTTGCTACAAAAGTTCAGGCGCACAAATTTGTAAGCTCACAAACAGAAATTTGGGATTAAATCAGATTTTCATCATTCATATTTTAAAATTTCTTCCCAATCATCTTTATTAATGCTTATAGAGTAATAATACAACATATAAGAAATCAGGGTTGAACCATGTTTCACAAAAAATTTTGCGATTTTGCAGTTAACTAGGTAGCGTGAGTAACCCTCAATGCTGTTTATGCCGGGGTGGAAATGAGGTTGAGCTCTCATTCTCCTATAAAAATGCCTCATGTGGCAATTGAGTCTCTTTTGAAACCAAATAATCAGGAGGCAGGCGCTTAAACCTTTAGCTCCGGGTAGAACAAACGCGTTAGCTCTGGATGGCAGTTGTTCTAGGAGGAAAAAACTCTGACTTCAAATTACCACTGCCTTGTGGATTGTGTAATTGGTTTTACAAGGGCTAAAGGTCCCAGGCCTGAATACAAATACTGGTTAGCGTCAGGAAGGGCATCCGGCTTGTAAAAAAATGCTTCAAATTTTATGCAATGATCCAAAAAGTTGGGCGTGGTATAGCCCAAAGTACTCCGTGGGTGTTTGCAGTAACCTACGTCAAAAAGAATACTGGAAAAAAACTAATTCCTGAATAGCCTTATCAAATGTAGGTACACTCACAGGAAAAGCAAACGAAATTGTAGAGGAAATGATAAAACGAAAAATTGAAATAGCTTGCGTACAGGAGACGGAGCGGAAATACCTCTAGAAAGCTCATTCAAGGTTTCAAAATTGTATATAGCGGATTAACCAACAGAAGGAACGGTGTAGGTGTGATTATGAGTGAAAAATGGAATAAAAGGGTAATTGAAGTAAGAAGAGCAGATGACAGAATAATTTTATTGAAGCTGAAAAGCATTGATGAAATTATAACAGTTTTGTCAATATATGCGCCTCAAGTTGGTTGTAGTAGAGAGGAAAAAAATTAGTTTGCAGAAAAACTAGATAGTTTACTATCAGAAATTCCTGACAGTGAAACAGTTATTTTGGCAGGTGACTTTAACGGTCAGATCGGCAAGGATAGTGATGGGTACGATGGAGTTCATGGTGGACACAGTTTTGGTAATAGAAACGAAGAAGGCGAAAGGATATTAGACTTGGCACAAAGAAACGATTTGACCATATGTAGCACAAATTTTAGAAAGAAGGATAGTCATTTGATAACATATAGCAGTGGGGGCAAAAAAAGTCAAATAGACTTCTTCATGGTCAAACAGGAAAAAAGAAAATGTGTCAAGAATTGCAAAGTTATCCATGGAAGTGACATTGTATCACAACATAGAATTGATATGTTTATCACTAAAGAGAAAAAACGAAAAGTTATGAAGATAGGTAGATTTAAGACATGGCTACTCGAAGATAAAAAAAACAGGAAAGATACGAGAAAATAGTTGAGAAAAGTTTGATGGAAAAACAAGAGTCACCTCAAAAACCGTTTGTTGGTTGCAAGTAAGGAGGTGCTGGGTAAAACAAAAAAAGGTAAGAAAACTCAAAAAGAACATGGTGGTGGTAAAAGGAGGTTAGAGAAGTATTGAAATATAAACAGTTAGCTTTCAAGAAATGGCAAAAAAGTAAGTCAGAAGAGGATAAACAGATATATAGAATTAAGAAGAGAGAAGCAAAAAGGACTATCTCTGAATTGAAAGCAAATAAAACAGAAAAAATGTACAAATCACTGGGGAATAAAGATGGGGACAAGCAAATTTTCAAAATTTCAAAGTCTAGGCAAAGAGATATTCAAGAAACTGGAAATGTGGACATTATAAAAAACAGAGAAGGAAAAAATTTATTCAAGGATGGGAAAATTGAGAACAGATGGAAAGAGTATTTTGAGGAGCTACTAAATATTGAGAATAACCATGAACACACAGATAAGGAGAAAAAGTTGAGGGTCCTGAGTTTGTTTTGGAAGAAAGATAAGTATTGGAAGCAATGAAAGAAATGAAAAAAAACAAAGCAACAGGAATCAGTGAAGTTAGTATAGATATGATAAAAGCAGGCGGAGAAAAATGTTTCAAGATGTTGCTAGAATTCATTTGGAAGGAAGAAAGAATGGACAAAAAGCTTAGTTATTCCGATTTACAAGAATAAAAGAGATGTGTTGAATTGTGAAAATTAGCGGGGAATTAAATTGCTAGAACATGGGTTGAAACTGCTAGAGAGAATTTTGAGTAGGCGCGTTAGAAATCAAGTAATTATAGACTCGAATCAGTTTGGCTTCATGCATGGTAAAAGTACAGTGGATCCGATATTTATAGTAAGACAATTGATGGAAAAAAGACTAGAAGAAAATCTGCCTTTATTTTGTAGCTTTGTAGATTTAGAGAAGGCATATGACAGAGTTCCAAGAGATATCGTATACTGGAGCTTGAGAGAAAAAGGTGTTAGTGAAAAGCTTGTAAGGTTAATTCAGCAAACATACAGGAACTCTAAGACTTCGATTAGAACAATGAATGGATGCTCTCACAGGAGTTTGATATAAATGTAGGCTTACACCAAGGTTTGACACTTAATCCATTACTTTTTGCAATTATTATAGATGAATCCTCGAAAAATATCAGAAAAGATGACCTTTGGGAACTTTTGTTCGCTGATGATTTGGTAATAATAGCAGACAGTGAAAAGAAAATGCAAGAAAGACTGTTTATGTGGAAAGAATTTCTCGAAGGAAAAGGCCTGAGCTTGAATTCACGTAAGACTGAAGTGATGAAAGTCTGTAGGAATGAAAACGCTGTGATAAGCATAAAAGATAGGCATGGGATCGAATTGAAACAAGTGAAAGAGTTCAAGTATTTAGGGTCAGTTATTGAAAAGGAAGGAGGTTGTAGTAAGGATGTACAATCGAGGTTGAATGCGAGTTGGGCAAAATGGAAAGAAGTTAAGACTGTTTTAAAGAATAAAAAGCTGCCAAAGTGTATTTAGCCATAGTGAGACCAGTCATGACTTACGGTTCAGAATATTGGTGTCTGAAAAAGAAAGAAAAGAACAAGTTGGAAGTGTCTGAAATGAAAATACTAAGAATGATGTTAAATGTACACGTGCTGAGAAAGGAAAAAGATGAGAAAATAAGGAAAGCATACGATGAGCAGGTAAAAGGAAGGCAAAGAATGAGATGGGGAGATGATTTGGAAGAAAGTATGAAAAAATTTGGTTTGAAAGAAAGCGATGCTACAGACAGAAAGCTTTGAAGATAACGGATCAAAGCAATCGACCCTCAATAAGGGGATAAGATGAAGAAGGTAGCGTGAGTAAGTTTGGTTAAATACTTGGCTTCGATCCAGTCTCAGGCCTTTTTTGCTCTTACTGTGAAAGCACTCTAGGTACTTTTAGATAATTCTAGCCAAGTTTTCTGTGCTAAAAATGACCTTACTAGCAGGGCAAATAAACGTCCAATTTTAATTTGTACTTTAAACAATTCTTAAATTAAATTTAGCATATATAGAACTTATGAGATTTTTTTTAGTTTAGTAAGATAATTCTTTCATTATGCACAATAGATCCTTTATAATGACGGGGTGGATGCCACGAACCCGCGTTATAACTAGGGGCAACAAAAGTTAACCTATAAATCCCTCAAAATTAGACAATCTAAGTGTTTTAGAATAAGCGCTATTAGAAATCAGAAGTTTAACTACATGATAGAAACAAGAGTCATATCTCTCGCGTTAAATCTACTGTATCAATCAAAGCATTTTTAGTAGAATTTTATATAATTTATATTTTAAAGAAAATTTTAAAAGCATACCTATTTTACTAAAATATGGTGTTAGAGGTCGTTCACAATTGACATCAACCTTTTTTTGATAAATTTCAACCCCCCCCCCCTCATGTCAACTTTTAGATATATCATCACTTAACAAAATCGACTTATGTCAACTTTGGATACCCCCCCCCCCACTTTTAGTTGACGTCAATTGTGAACGACCCCTTTAAACCTCAAAATTATAACCGTATTAGCCTCGACGCATCTTTTGGACCCCGTTTATATACAAGTAAAGCCTTCTATATAACCTCAATACATGCATTATCAAACAGGTATTTCTCACCTTTTCACAAGTCTTAGTAATTAGATTTTTAACAGATTACAAATACTTCAATATTAAACATTTGATAATTCACAAATTACTCACACTTAATAACATTAATTTTCAAAATTAAAAAAAAACTTATCGGAATAAATCATTTTCGTCTTTTACGATGATATTTTCAAGTTTAAAAGAAAAATATTAAATATTTAAAAAAAAATGCATAGTTCAAAATATTAAAATCAATTGCAGTATCTTTGTTCTCAACAATATTTAAATGTTTGTAAATAAAATGTTCAATTCATAAAATTACTTTATTAATATGAATTAAAATTTTTCTTCTATCAATCCATGTTTGAAAAAAATAAAGTAAGGCGTAACTCCATCTTCTCTGTAATTTAAAAGAGCTAACATTCCTTCATCAGAAAAATTTTCACCACCAAAAAATTGAAAATCTTTAAAATTTGGTATTACATTTTTTGAGAAAAAACTGTTTAACTTTTCTTTTAGTTCATTAGCTTCTTTAGGAGTTGCATTTTGTTGTACATTATCAATCAACTTCTTCATATATTTTTTTAAATAAGATAAATAATTCTTTTTATCGAGAGGATATTCGATTAATTTATGATTTAAAACTATATCAATACCAGATTCTGAAGATTCATCAAGTTCTTCTAGAGCATCTTCAGCAGAAGGATTAGCGCCTTCTAAATTTATATCTCCTTTCTTTCTAGTTATATGCTTGCCTTCAACTTCATAATATAAATCATCGACAAGTTTATATGTGAAAGAATCAGCAAAGAGCTCATCCTGAGTAAATATATCTTTAAAGACCTTCATTTTACAAAACAAACACACAAAGGACTAGGTAGGTAGGTAGGTAGGTAGTGAGATCTCAAAGCACAATCCGACTTAAGTCGATATGCTTGCAGTGCTGTGTTGCTTGGGAATATAGGAAAAAGTGGGTTTAATGATCTAAAATAAACAATGAAAACAAGTGTATATATAAAACCTAAAAAAAAAAAAAAAAAAAAAAAAAAAAAAATGACTAATTGGGTGAATGGATGGGCAAGACAATAAGTTTAGGTTCAATTACATTAATCAATTTATTAAGTTTGATGAGAAGGGATGGATAATAGATTAGGTCAGTTAGGGAGATAGGAAAACGTCCAAGAGTGCGCATTGTCGAGTTAATGAAATTTTCGCAGATTGTGTGGGTGTATTGACATGTAAAAATAATGTGGTAGGGTGACTCTGAAAATTCATGACATAAACGACATAAGCTATCGTTAGAAATTTTTCGTTGAAGTAAGTATTCTTTGCAAGATACATGACCTGACAGCCATCTAATAAGAGGTCGGGTTATTTTGAAATTGCTTTGGCTCCATGTATATTGAATTGCTTGTACATTTGAGAATGAATTGGTTAAACGCGACTTTGAAGAAATACTTTCCCTGTTCCAGATTTTATAAACGTGGTCAATAAAAACCAAGTTGAAAACTTTGAAGTGGGTGGAAAGGGACAAGACGGGTGAGAGATGACTTGCTTGCTTGGCTAAGATGTCGACATAGTGGTTTTCGTAGATATCAGTGTGGGATGGGCACCAATTAAAGCTTAAAGAGAATTTGTTAGATAAAAGGAGGAGTTTCGGATAAATGAGAGATATAGAGTAGGGAATTCGGGAAGTCAGGTTGAGATGATGAATAGTGTTACGAGAATCAGTAAAAAAGCTTAAATGTTTGAAAGAAGAAAAAGACTGGATATTGGAAAGAAGATGGTTACAAGCGAGAGGATAGCAATTGATTCAGCTTCTGATGTGGAGAGTAAGGAATCAATTGGAGCTTGGAATTTGAAGAAAGGAGAAATTGAGAAAGGCTTAAAAAGGCCCATGCTATTGAGCAATGATTTGAAGACTTCGAAGCATCGGAAAAGATACGCAAAATATGAGGGCTAATGCGAGATGTCAAAATAGACGATTTTGCTAAACTGTTATTACGACAAATATTTAGAGAGTATGGAAGGGGTGATGAGGGATGCTTTAAAGTTATAGATGGCAAATTACGATGAACAAGGTGAACTTTCAAGTTAGGAGCAAAAGAGGAAAGTAGTGAGTTAAAGAAACTGAAGGAAGGCGTGATGTCAGAAAAATCGTGAGAAGTTAAGAGTGGAGGATTGCAAGATTTATACATGAAAATAAATCTCTTTAGTAAAATCTTTTTAGTTGAAGATGGAGAGGAGGAATATCTAGCATAATTTCAAGTAAGCTAGTAGAGGTAGAGCGGAATGCCTTGGATATAGAGAGGAGACATAGCCTATGAATTTTAGAAAGTAGATGGAGCGAAGATGGATGAAGAAGAGCTAAGCCCCAGGAGAGAATACCGTATTGGATGATAGGAAGGACAATGCCGGTGTATATAAAACGAGAGTGAGAGACAGACAAGCCCCATTTGTAAGCAACGACTTTTTTGTGGAAAAAATTATGAAGCTTAGCTTTTTGTATAAACTTTTGAAGTATTCCGTCCAACGTAAGTTGGATTGGAAAGTGAGCCCGAGATATTTCACAGATGATGAGGGTGTTATATAGGTCGAGTTTAAAGTGACACCAAGATTTGAAATTGATTTTCGAGTGAAATGGATCAACGACGTTTTAGATGGATTAAAGGAGATCTTGAATGAGTTAGAAAATTTCACTAGAGATTTAAAAAAGGCTGAAATTCTATAAAGATTCTTAATAAGTGAGTCACTTGAGAAGGAGAAAACAATGTCATCAGAATAACATTGAGCGAATTCTGTATTTGACCTAATAAAGTCGAGGATTGGATTGATTAGGACAATCCAGAGAATATCCGAGAGGCAACCACCTTGTGGTGTAGATAGAGAGAGAGAATGAACAGCAGAGAAGAATTTATATTTGAAGATGAGTTGTCTGTTTGAGAGGTAACTAGATATTAATTTTATAAGGTATTTGGGGTAGGCTTTAGATAATAGATTGGAAAGAATAGCAGGATGCCAAGCATTATTAAACGCATTGGATATGTCTAGGAAAATAGAAGAGCATATTTTTTTCTCTTGATTTGATTTTTCAATGTAAGTGGAGAAGTTTGAAAGAGCGGATTCGGTATTTCTGAACGGTAGGTAAGCACATTGAAGATTATTAATGAGATTGTGGGAGTGAATTTGATATATAAGTCGACGTCTAATAATTTTTTCAAAAATTTTACCTAAGGCTGGAAGAATAGTGATGGGGCGCCAGTTGGAAGAAATGTTTAGATCTTTATGTGGTTTCGGAATAAAAATGAGACGACCTATTTTCCAAATGGAAGGAAAGTGAGAAAGAGATAGAATAGAATTGAAGACTAAGATAAGGTGTTTGATGAAGAGATGAAATGATCTTTGAATATGTAAGGGAGTAATCAGATCAAAACTAGAAGAAGATCTAGAGTTAAGATTGTCGATAGTTTGGGTTATTTCCTTGATGGTGATCTCAGGGAATGAGGAATTCTGAATTTTAGAAAGTGAAAAGGCCACCTTAGCTCGCAGTAATGAGTGATTCACGTCATCAAAAGTAGGTGAATCATGAGGGAAAAAAGAAGTAAGAAAGAAGGATTGTGATAGATTTTGTTCGGGAGGAAAGAAGAATTGATGAAAGGAAGATCAGCTTGCTTTTTCTTATTGGATAATGCGTTGATAATTTTCCAAGGATTTTTGCTTGCTTGAGAGGTGTATTTGATCCAAGAGTCTCTTTCTCTTGCCTGATTGCAGATTTGAAATCAGCTATACAACTTTGATATTTTAAAAGAGAAGGCGTGGTTCTTTGCTTTCTAAAACTTTTGAGAGCTTGACGTGCGGCTGACTTCAGGCGAGAAAGATTTGAATTCCAGAAGAAAGCATTTTTCCTAGCAAACACACGATTTTTGGGAGTTGAAGAAGAAATGCTTTCAGAAATCGTATTGTTTAACTGAAGAGGAATTCTTCTAACTCTAAAGTAGAAGATAGAGAACGGTGGGCAGAAGGAAGATTCTTTTTAAGGGATTTGAGAAATGTTAGCCAATGGAGATGGTTATTTGTTGAAACGTATGTCGAACAGCTAGAGGGTGAGGTATCAATTTGAAAAGTGATAAAATGATGGTCAGAAGCTGATGGGTTGTCGGATATAGACCAGTTCAGGATATGGCTGAGAGAAAACTTTGAGGTTAGAGTTAGATCAATGTGGGACGAAACAGGAGAATTTCTAACTGATTTAAAGAAAGTTGGTTCCTTGGATTTGTCGGCTAGAAAGAGTTCGTTTGAGGAAAGAAAAGATAACAGGACATTGCCTCTTGTATTTGCAGCGTAGTCCCAGAGTAGAGATCGTGCATTGGAGTCAGTACAGATGATCAAGTGAAACTGATTTGAAAAATTATAAGAAATAAATGCTTTTGCATTACGGAGAGAAGTAGAGAATGATTCAGGGATAACGGTTGAATTAGAAGGAGAGCAATACAAGGAGCAGAAGAGGATTGGAGTTGGCTTCGAATGAACAAATGTGAAGAAATAACTCGTTGCGGAGAAAGATGGTAGAGGAGTGTGTGAAAGAGAGGATTTTATAACTATGCATGCTGAATAGAAAGAGATAGGATTTCCAAAAAGAACTGAGTAACCACTAGGGATGTTAGGAAAAGACGAATTGATGACATAAGGTTCATTGATAGAAAGAATATCATAAAAGTTACTGTATAGAATGTTTAACAGGTTGGACGATGCAATTGAGGAATGATTCAAATTTATATGAAGAAAGTTCAACATTTAAGAGAGTTAAGAAGAGATTTGTGATTGGATAAGAGATTAGAGTTGAGTTGGATAAAGAAAGGGCAAGTGGATGATCCTGAGGAATGATTCTGTGAACAGTTAAAGCAGCTAAGTTTAGAATTGTCATTTAGGAACAGACAGTCTTGAGAGGAATGGCCTCTGTTTCCACAGTGAGAGCAATTGGAAGACGTAGCCTTGCAGAAATGTTCAGAGTGTCCAAATTTCAAACACTTCTGACAATGACGCACTTTCGGAAGAGATACTTTAATATACAGGATAGTATAATTGAGAATTACTCTGGGGTTATCCAGTAGATGTTTGCAAATTTGAGAATTGCTTGGCTTAAGGAGCGCAGTGTAAGAAGATTCTCCTACCTTGCCTATTGTTCTCAGAGGGATCAGATTACCAATAGTTTTAATATTTAAATTTTCACTTGAGATAGCATTGGTAAGACTGTCTAGAGGTATAGTGTTGGGGATGCTTGTGAGAAAAAAGTTAGGAAGAAGAGGAGGAACATTTTCAACTTTGTGTCCCTGTTGGACAGAGATTTCACAGCAAAATCTTTTTCTTTGCTTGAAGAAAATTGAAAAAGATGAGCTCCTGTAGAGGTGGATTTTGTTTTCGAGATAGAGAGTGAGTTAGAGTCTGTGTTCAGGTCCTTTACAATTGTTTTTCTGAAAGAGGCTTTTTCTACTCGGTCAGTA
Source organism: Nectonema munidae (assembly GCA_030549495.1). NCBI lineage: Eukaryota > Metazoa > Nematomorpha > Nectonematoida > Nectonematidae > Nectonema > Nectonema munidae. Next base: position 491,095 of record JAUIRK010000920.1, read on the forward strand.
ATAGGTTTAACAGGATTTATCATAATGGATAGCTTGGGGTCAAAGGCTTTTTTCAATGATGGAAGGGCCAATATCTTCGTTGGATTAGAGGATGGTTGTAGAGGTATAGAAGCTTTGCTTGCAACAGCGTTAGAGTAAGATTGTTGAATAGAAGGAGAAGAAATAGATGGATTGTTTTCGAATTGGTTGGCATGAATAAGAATTACTTCGGATCTAAGATTAGCGAAATCCAAAAGAGCCTCAGCTGGGAGAGAATGTTTAGCGATGAATTTGTCAAAAAGATCAAAAATTTTTTGTGAAGATGTATAAGGTGGGGTGGACATGTGTGTTGGACTGTCTATGTGAGCCCGTTTAGGTAGAGAAGACATATCCAAGAAATAAACTCTAAAAAATTAAACTTACCAAAGAAAACTACAATACTTAATTACTTTGAAAAGAGTAATTAAATAGCTAAGATATTTAAAATATTGAAATAATTGTGAATTAAAATTAAGAGTGATACAAAAAAAAAATAATTTATTTTTAAATTAAAACAGACTCTTTAAAATCAAAATTTCAGTTATTAAATGAGAAAAGCAAAGCAAAAGTAAATACTTAGTGTTTTTAATAATGTAATCAAACTTTTAAAAATCAAAAAAAAAAAAAAATATAAATAAAAATGAAATTGTCCTGTTAGTAGTTGGAGCTGAAAAAAGTCAAAGAAAAAGACACAAAGGACTGAGAAAAAAAACGTAAAAAAATAATTTAATTCAAAAAAAAGTATTCAAAAAATAAGAATGAAAATAAAAAAATTTAAAATTTATAATTTTATATTTTTTTTAATATTAGTCATGAATCAAATTTCTCTCGAGTGTTTTTATTGAATTTATTTAAAAATACATTATTGCATCTTTTTCCTGCACTTTGGGTTTTTTACTTGTCTAAGGCTCTTTATTGGTTTTCATTTATCAACATTTCCTTTTCTTCTTTAAATAGAGGTTTTGTATAGATTTAAATTTTATAAACATTTATGGACTTATTTAATGACATTTTAGATATCACACCTAAAACTACCTTTATGCAATATTATATTCGTTCCCTATCAGGGATGGACCGAGAGGGGGGATGCATACCCCCCCCCCCCACCAGCAATCTATTCAAGAAAAATTAAGGTTGCTGTTAAATGTAGCTTACATATGAAAAGTTTTAGTTTATAACAACTTTAAACATTAAAAACTTTTTCATTTTTTTTTCGCTTTTTATTCAAAAATATTGTTTTTGATCATTACTAAGCTAAAATATATTAAAAAGCTTTTGAGAATTTTCTGCACTGTTCCTATCACTACATGTTCAGCAGAAAAGGCTTTTAGTTCTTTAAGAATTTTAAAGAACTATTTACGTAATCGTATGAGCGACGAGAGACTAACAAGACTTGCTCTCATGTACCTCCACCCTAAAATAGAAATCATAATTGATGAAATCATTGATCGATTTTCAAAGCAAAAAGAAAGAAGAAAAGACTTTGTAATATAATTTTAATCACTTATTTTACATACGTTTTCAAATTTCTTCCCTAATAAAATTTGTAAAATATTTTGATAATATTAGTATACCCCCCCCCCCCCCCACAAAAGATTTCTGGATCCCCCACTGTTCCCTATATTTCTTGTAATTTGACCCGCGCTAACAATAAAATTGCTCGCACTCTTCTTGTAGTTAATGTTTGAAACTATAATCCATAACCCATAAATTTAATCATAAAATTCAAATCCGCTCCATAGTTTTAATTTTCAAACCCGCATACGTCTTCTAGTTTTCGTTTTAAAGTCTTTTCCTGTCATGCTTGCACGCACTTAAACCTATTTACCAAAAAACAAATCAGACGATTTTATTAATTCCATTGAAAAAAAGATTTCAGTAAGAATGGGTTAAGATTTTTAGATATTTCAGATTTAGAACCAACTAAGCAAATTATACAATTTATTTTGTAAAAAAAATATTTTTATTTATAAGTAAATATAAAATTACAATTTTATAAAAGGGTCAGGCTAAAACGTTCACTTTTTTGGAAGTTAAAAATAGAATCACCATTTTTATCGCTAATGATACAAGTTGGTTGGAGATATCAAATCACTTTCAACCAATTTAATTAGTAAGACTATATGCTCGCATTATTCTTAAAATGGGTAATCACAGTTTTTGTAAATTTGTTTTTAAGTGTTGGGAGCCTTGGGGATCGAACCTATGACCTTCAACTGTTAAGCTGAGAGGTACACCCTAACAACCATTGAGGCTCATTGATTTACAAGTAAAAAAAATGGCCATTAAATTTCAGGTTTTAAACTCACCCTTTATAGAATTATGTATATTTGTTGTTAGTTCATAGGTGCAAATATTAATATTTTAATTTATTAAATGGAATCTATGTATATAGCTAGTTTTTCACCGTCCTAGAACGATCCGCTCCTTTTCTTCATCTAAATACAAATAATTTTGTTCTTATTAATTTAATATATAGGTAAAGGTACCTTAGGGTGTTTTCATCGATAAGCACAAATTATCTCTTTTAAGTTTTAAATTTTTTTTAGCTTTTTTATTCTTAAAACGAGTATCAGAAGTTATATTCGCTTTATACAAAATAAACAAATATTTTTCTATAACAAAATTATATGAGATTTTTTTTTTGTTACCAATAAAAACACCCAAATCGTTTCAAAACTTAATAATTATCTTTAATAATTTTTTACTATTTTTGTTTGAAATTTAGATAATTTATAAATTTATTATTATTAGTAGTAAATTTAATTAAGTTATAAAAATGTTTTCTAAAGAAAATTTTTTTGATGATGATAATAGTTATTTGTATATTACTTAAATAATAAATATTTTATTATTTATTATTATAAAATAAAATTTTTTATGGTTCTTCCCCACTAAAATAAAAAATTTTTGTATTGATTAAAAAAATAAACAGAAATGACATTTATTCAAAAGTAAGAAATCATAAATAAAAATTTTGAAAGTATGGCTGTGGAGTTGAAGCGAGGGCTTGGAAGCTGACTTAAAAAAGAGAAAGCTGATCTGCAGCCAGAGTAAATCTAAGTTACATGTTCAGCTCTGATGCTATTTTTTAAAATAAGCTGGCTCCAGTTCCAATTACATAAATTGTCGATTTTTACAATAATTGCTATGATAAAAGATCAATAAACGCGCTGTTATGCCAAATATTTATTTTTGTTAAAAAGAGTTATCTTTATTGAATTTTAACATTAAAATTGCTAAATATTCAAAAAAAACTCATTAAAAAATATTAAGATAGATTTAAAGAATTTATTTTCAGAAACAAGATTGCAGCCACCAAATCTTCTTTCATTGAAACTTGCAACTCGAATGAATGATTGGAGGTGCTGAAAACAACAATTTTTTAATGTTTCTACACTAACTTGAGTTGGAAGCAAGAATGCTACATTCTGCACAATTTCATTGAGGGTGGTACAGCTTCCAAAAGGCTTATCTTAAATGATCTGTCTATTTTTTCCAGTCTTTCTTTTTCAATTCTACGATGCTTTGCTTAAATATCAAGCTATACTTCAAAATCTTCATCGTAAAGCCAAGATCAGGAAAATTAGATAAAGTTGAAAGCGTACTTTTGTTCTTAATTCTAACGAGGAATTGCTCTATATTTACATTTGACGACATCAATCTATGTTGCATTCTAAGAGCTATATAATACCAAGCTCATTTCCTTCATTGATCTGTTCTTCAGTTAATGTAACGCGGTACATTCGCTCAACATATAAAGCAGCCAATAACACATTATTTTCAAGAAGATATTTTTCCTTACGCAACATAGATATTTTTATTCTATTTGCAAGTGCACCACCTATCTGTTAAAAAGTAAAAATAAGAGTTTTCCATTCTTAATAAAACAAATCTGATGTCAAGTTGACAGCTTGTAATCTTTTGGTTATTATATATGGGAGGTGAAGTATTTCTTCCAGTTCTTTTGCTTCCTTCTTTTGAAATTCTGTTAATGTTATCTGGATGGACGCTATCAATCAAAATACCTTTTATTTCTAAAAGACGATGAATCATTAAATAAGTGTTGCCTCACCTTGTAGCTTGATCTATAAGTGAACTTTTTCATGCTGGTTCTTTTAATATTGGATTTATTCTTGCCGTTACAACAGATTGACGCAGTTTAGTTATTGGAGTACAAACATGTTTATCTTTAAAGCTATCTTGAATACTTTAGTGAGAATATAAACTAAATTTTATAATATACTGTTATACAGTTTTGATTTTTTCTGATTGGTAAGTAGAAATAATCTTGTCCCGCCATGTCCATTGCAAGATAGTTGTTCAGCTCATTTCAAATATTATCCTCCTTAATGAGAACTGTTCACTCAGGTTGAAGCACCGTTCTAAAAAGTCAGAGATACAAACCTAACTGTTTCAAAAGATTTTTCATAAAAAAATCAACATCAAAAATTTGAGACAATCTTCTGGAAAAATTTTACAATCATACTTATAACTCGATCTTGTGATGATTTAAAGTGTTTTTATGACTAAATATAGAAAGCTCACATAAACATATAAGAATTCTTTTGTCGATGTACATTAAAACTTGGAGTTACTTTTTACAAAGCAAAGCTGAATAAATTCAATACTTTAAAAAAAACTTTTTTTGGGTAAAAGACTTGAATTAAAATTGAAAAAGCATTGAAAATTGTTGCTATTAATTTAGATAAAAAGTTTCTTTTTGAGATGAGCTGTCATTTGTCAATAAATTTTTAGACAGGTTTGATTTTTTCATAAAAAATGAATATCAGCTTACTTGAAAATGGGTATATATATATATATAAAGCGTTATATGATTATTTCAATAAAAAGTTTTTATTTGAGATGAACAGTCAAATATATATCCATTTTTTGACAAGTTTGATTGATTTTAATAAAAAATGAATACTGAATTCAGCATGCTTTAAAATAAAAAACTTTATATAATTATTAAGTATAAAAGTTTTTTTTTTGAGATGAGCTGTCATAAGTAAATATTCACAGGTTTGATTTATTTTCATAAAAAATAAATATCACCACTGAATTTAGCTTACTTGAAAATGGGTATATATGTATAAACTTTATATAATTATTCCAAAATGTTTTTTTGAGATGAGCTGTTAAATATAAATCCGTTTTGAGAGGTTTGATAAAAAAAAATGTATACAACCACCGAATTCAGCATGCTTTAAAATAGGTATATATGTGTAGAAAACTCTATATAAAAGTTTCTTTTTGAGATGAGCTGTCATAAGTAAATAAATTTTTTAACAGGTTTAATTTATTCTCATAAAAAAATGTATATCACACTGAATTCAGCATGCTTTAAAATGGGTATATATGTGTAAAAACTTTATATAATTATTTAAATAAAAAATTCTTTTTTGATATGGGCTGTCAAATACAAATCAATATTTGACAGGTTTGATAAAAAAAATGAATATCACCACTGAATTGAACATGCTTTAAAATGGGTATATATGCGTAAAAAACTTTATATAATTATTTAAATAAAAATTTCTTTTTGAGATGAGCTGTCACATAAAAATCAATTTTTTAATAGGTTTGAAAAAGTTAAAAATAGACATCACTGAAAAACTGACATTCGCATTATCATTCATGACTGAAAAATTTATTCAGCCTAGTTAAAATTTATTAATATCTGCGAAAAACAATCGGCACTAATAGGGTTAACAGTTGAAGGTCAGGGTTCGATCCCAAGGCTCGCGACTCTTAAAAACAAATCACGCGATCTAATACATCCAATGAAAGGAGCATTGAAGAAAGTAAAGCAGCTCCTTTTGTAATACTACATCGCACCCATCTACGATATTAGCTAAAGATTTTGTTGCGACAATCCTTTCTATTTCTCATTCTACTGGACAAAATTTTATTAAATTTAACCTAAATGCTCAAAAATATTTAATGTCCAAAAACACTGTAATTTAAAGTATTTTTTTTCTAACTAAAAAAACTTCTGATAAAAGGTAGCGGTTCTATGCGGCCCAATGGCTTTCTTAGTTTTTGCTGTCTGTTGATAGGACTTAATTTGAGCTTTAACTATGTAATCATGTTTACATTTAATAATACAAAAAATAGTAGATTTAAGGATCTTGATGGACCAATATTCATAGGTTATATTTTTACAAAGCTATATAAGGAATATACATCGTTTTATAAATACCTTCTTTGACTAAGTTCAGAGAATTAACTTTCTGAAATATAATAATAAATGCAACTTCTTCAATTTTTGTATCACACTTAGAGCAAATTCTCATATAAACTATTTTACGAATTACTCAATATTTGTTGTATTATGAATTATTATAATACAACAAATAACAAAGGAAAAGATTTTGAAAAAAATATTAACGCTTAAAATAAAACCTGTAATAACCATTCTACTATTTGTAATCTTTATCTTTTCTATGATTTTATCAGAGGAGTGTCAGAAATTTTACTCAGAAGCAGAGATAAATCTATTCCCATTGGGGTTCATTGGAATTTACGACTTTTTAAAGCGTATAAAGGTACCATGGGGTGTTTTAATCGAGAAGGCACAATTGCGCCGCTTGTATCGAACTATGAGAAAGTAGGCTGGACCGAACCCAAGACCTTGAGTTATCGAAACCCAGTAGTACCTAAACAACCTTACTCAAATAGATTCATAAGATAAAATTTTAATGTGAACAAAATAAAAATTTTTTTGTGTCCATTGTCAGAAACGAAAATTACAATTATAGACAATGAAATATAAATATTTTTATCCCTCAGATCCCTGAAATTCTTCAAATAACGTTATTTAATTTAAAATTTTTTTGTCTTGAAAAAATGATTCAAGATTAGGTTACATATATAGACAATGTTAAAGTGATAGAAAGAATGATAATGCGAATGTAAATTTTTTTAGTTTTCGGCTCAAATACTTCTTGTTGAGACTACCTTTTACAAATAAATTAGTCGGGTCTTTTGACTTGATTTTATCTTTTTTAGTATTTTATATCATCTTTCTTTTTATTTTTTAGAATCTTTTTTTGAAGTATGTAATCTTTTAGGCATAAATGATTTTCTACTTTTTCCAATTGTCTTATTCATTTTAATGTTTTCAAAACTAGACAAATGCTCGGCATTATGGTTGAAGCAGCGGTTTTGAATCCCGGTACGGAGTATCAAATAATAATTATCCCAGCTCTATCTTTTAAAATTTTTAGATTGAAAAATTTTGGAATTTTATTTAAAGAAAAATAGAATAAAAACTATAGATATTAAAAAGTTGAGAAAGGGGATCATGAGGAAAATATAGTATATTTTTTTGCATCAAATTGTGAGGAAAAAGGCAGTTCTCATTAAAATGCCATTATATGTACAAACCGCTATGCTTAAATACAATGGTTCTTTTACCCTATAGCGCTAGTATAAACTTTAATGTGTCTATTGGCTCGGCTAACAAAATGGTTGAACAATAAAAAATTTTCCCATACCGATCAAACAAAAAAAGTCGATAACAATATCAATTAATCGATACATCACTAATTGATAAGTATTTGTTAAGAAATATATAACTTTGGCTTAGATTCAATGAAGGGCATAGCTACGGAGGGGCAATCTTCACTACTGAGGCAACACAGTAAGATGCCAATCAGTCTACAGAATAGAAACCACAGGTAGAGAAGGATTTTTCATTCCCAGAGCGAGAAGTCAGGTACACCTATTCTTGGGTGTTTGAGAGCTATGCCAAACAACTATATGCATCAGCACAGATGATGATCTAGTAAGCTACTGGAAACCAAAGCAATCTATCTTTCTACAGCTAGATAAACTCGCCTATAAATATCTACAAATATATTTCTTACTAATCAGAATTTTAGAGATGAAAAAATTTGAATCAGCATCAAAGTTGTAATTAAAAATTCAGAGAATGAGAATTATAATCATTATCTATAATCGCCATGAACCCTGTGCCACGGAACACACAGTTTAGTAGACTTGAAATAGATTTAAATCGACCAGTCCATTTTTGTTTTTTATGTCCAAGATCTATGTCATTGCTTCTTTTAGATAAGTTAGACGATTCGTCAAATTTCCACAACTTTTTTGTAAAGTATGATATTGCTTTCAAAATTTTTTTGTTTAATACTCAATGAGACTTAAAAAAAATAAATGTCATAATATATTTGTATTAATTATTTATATAAGATAATAGACCAGGGCACATATGGGTGAAATTTAGAGAAGGCATTAAATGATTTTAGGTAAACAATTTTCAATTAATATTTCCACTTTATATATAAATTAGGGAATGTTCACAAATGACGTCAATCATTTGGTTATTTTTCGGCTACCTCTCTTCTCTAGTCAGCGTTTTACTATATATTCTCTTATTAAATATTGCATATTGTCAACTTTTTGAACCCCCATCCTCAGTAGTTCAGCATTTGTGAACGATTCCATAAAAATGAAAATATTGTCATGACGAAGGCTTTAATGTAATGAAAAAATGAGAATGAATAAACAATAACTAAAATACCATAACAAACTTAAATTATAGGGGGCGGAAGAAAAGACATTTCTCCACCTAAAAAGGTGCTTTGTAATCGTCCTATAAAAATAGATATTAAAATTTATTGATTTTTAGCGAGCAGGACGTCACTCTGGTTATGCTCGATTAACTATAAATTTGGGACAAAATAAAATGAATACTAAATTTGATAGATTGAGCTATTTCTAAGGGGTTAATGCAAAGGGCATACAATAATATTGCATTTGAAAAGAGTATATAGATCAAGTTATAGTGAATTTTCATGCAATAAAACGTATTCTCGGGAGCTGAAGCCAAATTTGACGACATCTCTTTCAAACAATTCGTAGTACTTTTGTTCTTCTATCGGCTGATTATTCACGTAGGTCTTGTTCGAAGACCCCAGATCTATGATGTAAGGAAGAACGACATTCTTTTTCCTCTTCTTGCTTCGTCCCATCTCATCTTGTGAATCATCATCATCATCCGCCTTCTCTTCTTCTTCTTTCACTTCGGCATCTCGTTTAACGAGACGGAACTGCAAGACCGCGTGCTGCTTGGAACAAGAGGGGTGATCAAGACAGATGTTCGCAACCTTCCTATCCCTGCCAAAGAGAAATGCACTTTGCCTGTGCAAGTAATATGTTTGAATGAGGTCGCCATCTTTAAAGGCATATAAGCGCCAACGCTTCGCAGATTTTCGAGCTTCTTGTGGCTCATTATACTTCACAACAACACCATTAACCGTATTCGTGTCAGCTGCCAACTTACCAGATAACTCGAAGTTCGGCTTCTCTCTATCTTTTTCTTCTTTCTTTCCGGAAGTCTCTTCTCCGCCTTCGTGTACATTCGCCTCATTACGCTGCTGATGCAAATGATGATGATGTGGAACGTTTTTTGGGCGTTTGTGGTATGGAGGGGATCTTTGAATCCTTGTGCGCTCCTTTTGCGATGATTCAGAGCGACGACTAAACTGTGGGGACATGGAACAAGAACGGTTATAAGAGTACGCTCTTTCATGCTTTTTACTCTTATGCGCCATTTTAGAATTTAAGAGCGTAAAACAGTACTTATTGAAATTTGTATTAAAAAAACTCTGCACGAAACACCTTCAGTCCGCTCGATAGCAACAAGGTCGATTAGTTTGAAAGCTCCTTATTCTACTAAAAAAATATACAACATGATAAACGCAAAAATAAAATAGATAAACAAATAGCAAAAATAGTGAATATTTTTAGGAAAAAAAACACTATTATAAGTATCCTCACCACTACCACAAAAATAAACAAGGCTAGTTTCTTTTTTATAGATGCGACCAATTTTGAAAATAATCATTATACACTAAAATTTTTGTTCAAAATTTTCGTATTTTTTAGTCTTCCAGAAAAGTGCCTCCTTGAGAACACCATCCTTTATCGCAAAGTATGATCGTTTACTAAGTATATTCTGGCTCCATGACTGAGTGAGAAAGATAACTGGGTTTCGATAACTCAAGGTCTTGGGTCGATCCCGCATCAAGCCTACTTTCCTCATAGTTAGATACAAGCGGCGCAATTGTGCCTTCTCGATGAAAACACCTCACGGTACTTTACCTTTTTCAAAATATAGGTTGTTAATGTGGCAAAAAACTTTATCAAAAGTAGTGATGACCAGATTTTAAAATTTCGAGCGATTCTGCTTCCTGTTCATTTTTTAAAACGAATTCCGAAATTGATTCAATAGTTTATTATTATACGTTAATCAAAGAGAGGTGATAATATGGCTCATGCGTTTTTTTTATATACGCCTAGATCAGCGTTTTTCAAACTGTGGATCCTGAGCATTCAGTGGGTCGCGTGAAAAATAAAATGGGGCGAGACAAAAAAGAAAAGAAATCAAAAATACACAAATGAGAGAAAGTGAAAAGTATATATAAACAACTTTAAATATTGAAAAGCACTCATACTCAATCTACATAAATCGTGGATGCTGAATAAGTGAACAGAGTGTGTCGAAAAAAGGGTTGGCTATCGGAGATTTTAAAGGGGCAGGCGTACCAAGAGAAGAACGAGAGGGACAGTCCACTCCAGGACCAGAATTTATGTGCATTAGTATATCATCAATAAAAATTTAATTGAGATATTTTAGACTTAAATAGTGATGTAATAATGCCTGCCTTGATACACGTTTTATTCCAATTTTGCATACGCATACATACCTGTTTTGGAATTAAGTTTTGGGCGCTTTGAAAGGTTATTTGAAATTTGGAAGTATTTTTAAATAAAGATAAAATAGTTTCATGTTTGTAAGCATATGGAGGACATGCAAAAATAAGACAATGTTAAAAGAATTTTTACAAAAATAAAGGGTGGGATGGGTCTATCCCAAAGGTATCTCTTTAAAGCATTTATAATTAACTATAAAGCTTAAATAATCATGTGTGTGTAGGGTTGGAAGGTGTCCCGGTTTTGCTGTCGCTTAACAACGGAATCCCGGAGGATTAATAAGAAAGCGGGTTTTTCGTTCACTAATCCTATATGTTAAAAAATGGAGTGTAGAAAAATCTGGCTCCAAATGTGATTGTTTATCTCTTATTTTAGTATAAAAACTTATTTTTTACTTTTAAAGTATTTTTCATATTGAATGCTTTTTGTAGGAAATACAAATTTTTGTTCTTGACTTTTTTCAATACTATTTTTGTTCTGGTTTGATAATGGCAAATTCTGGCAACGCTACGCATGTATGCAAATCTAATAAAGTTAGCTTACAAAAAATTAAAATAAACAAAAAATATTAGAGTTGGTAAAAAATTGCAAAAAAGGTTGTAGCAAAAGCAATGAAAATGAAGCAATTGGATCAAATGAACTGAAACAAAGTCTAATTCACTTCTAAATGCCAAGAGTCAAGGATCGTTTCAGGCACTAAGTGATAAAAACAGGTGACAATATTGTATATAGCAAGAACGACCAAAAAAAAAGCATTGCAAGCTTTGATGAATGAGAATCGGGGGTTGTAGATGTTGACAAAAGTCAAGGTCCAATACAACCATTCCAAATAGATGTTAAGAAGTTATTGGAAAGTATGAAAAGTGGTTCATCTGGAATTGCAAAAGAACACCTTGCTGCTTCTCAACATAGGAAACAGATTATTTTGAAAATAGCAAATAGTATTTTAGATGAAGAGAGATGAAGAATTACAGAAGAAGAATTAGCACAGCTGTTCTAATTTACAAGAAGAAAGGTTGTGTTATGGAATGTAGCTCTTACAGAGGTATGAAATTGTTATAAAGATTCACCGAAAGTCGTAGAAAGATTGGCGAATATCATCAAATTGACTGTTTGCCATCTTGTACGCAAGACTATTAAAGTATAAACTTAATAATGCAATCTTTAAGATGGGCTCATTTTGAAAATGAAAAATATTATGAAAAAATGTTAAAAATTTGTTTCAAGTTTATTTTTACTTAAATTTCGGCATAACTTATGTATATAAAATAAAAAAGTCTTAAAAATTTTTTTTTAAAAAAAGTGAAATTAAAATCTTTAAATATAAACCATATAGCATGGTTTAGTAAAAAAATAATGTAAAAAAGATTTTTATTTTTGTAAAAATTGGATATAATAATCAGTTTTAAATTAAATATTTTTGTGTACTCTCTACGGCTAACTCCTTGCAGAAAAATTGAATAACGTAAATGTAAAATTTTATCAACTAAATTGTAGAGAAAAGAAAGCTTTATAAATATGTAAGAAAATTTTTTAATTAAAATTATAAATATTTTCTTAAAAAGAAATAAAACATCTTTTTTAGACCAATTTTTAACCCCAAAAATAGAAAATAAAAAAACAAAAAAAAATTTTTTTTTCAAAAATTTAAAGTTTTATGTTAAAATTCAAACTATTATACACCTCTTAATGTAAAAATTAGAAATATAAATATATTATTTTCCAAATATTAGCCTATCAAAAATGTCCAAATTTAAATTTAAGCAGACCGATCCTAAAAATTTTTAAAATAATAAAAAAAAAATTTTTCAGCATTTATTTATTATTTCGTATATTTAGAACACGATTATGTAATTTATTAAAAAAAAATTTTTTTTTAAATATTTTTAATCAAATTTAAAAAAATTGATTAATTGAACGATTGATTAAGTGAAGTACACCGAGAAGTACCTCCTTTTTTACATGAAACCAAAAATTTTAGTTTCATTTCAAAATTGCTTTATTTAAAAGGAAATTTTATCTCTAGACAAGTAAAGTGTAATAAATATCTCAGAAATAGCTATCAACGATCTTCCAGGTTCGCGCACGCTAAAGGAAAGATTTCGTGATTTGAAAGAAATGAAATTTCGAACATGGCTCCTACAACATTTTCTCCTCCCAATTTAAGAATAGAAGTATAGGAGATGTGAAGGGTAATTCGATAGGTGAACTGCTGAAATGGGAGAATGTTGAATGTAAATCAAAGTGATTCATGAACTCTTTGACGACCAATGTGACACTAGTGTAGCAAACAATGAAAATCGCCTGCTTTGTATATACATAGAATTGTATTGAAAGAGCTCAAGGCACAAAAGTAAAAACCATATTTGCTCTGAAATAGTTTTTTCAATCTTTGTAAATTTGACATCGAAGTAAAAAATGAGAGCATTAGCGTAGCAGTTGAGCTAGGAACCTCCTTGTTTACCCGATATGCTTGTGGTCATTACGCTTTCCACTACACATGAAACTTTTTTGTTTTAAAATTACAATTTACAAAGAGATATCAAAAAAAGAGTGCTAAACATTTTTTATTTGAAAATTCTACTTTTTCTTCAGTTTATAAGTGATTATGGAGAGATACACAAATTGTATAATATTTAGATTCCAGATAAGACTGATCGCCATTCCGTGTTATTAAACTAAAAAAGTCAAAAGTTATATTTTCTAAAAATCATAGCAACACTTTATCTTTCTTTATGCGCAATAGAAGACATTTCAAGGTGGATTGGTTTTAAAGTAAGAATTGATAGTAAAGTCAAAATAATATTGTTTGGTTCACTTTTTTAATCAAAAATCAAGCTATGTCATTTACAATGAGTTTATGGGGAACGTCCATACTCAAATTGCAACATAAGACCGTTAAAATGACGTTTTGGGTGGGGCTCACTAGGCCACCAAATAACGAAAGCGTTAGGCGTGACAAAAATGAAAAACGCTCAATTTTCAACCAGCAGTGCTATTTTGTTACAAATCACGCCAGAAGTCCTCCATTTGAGGCCAATCTGCTTGGATAAAAGTTTTAATTGGAACATAAAGAACATGGAAATTTTTCAGACTGATTTTTTAATATTTTCTACAAAAAACCTCTATATTTAACTTTAGAAACGATGGTGCAACATTACCTGATTAATCTTCCTATTTCTCTGAAGTTGACGCTATGCAAAGGACAAAAATATGGGCTTAAAAAATTATCACTAAAGCTAAACCTATTTTAAAATAGTTTGAACCATATTTTCTTTTGTATTTTGGTTTTTTTAGGTCAATGAAATCAAAAAATTAAAATATTTTCAATGATTATTTTAAGTTTAATTAGTAATTAGCATTCAAAACTTGAATTTACACTATTATTTCTTAATTTTTAGTCTTTATTAATGATTTTAGAAATAAATAAAAATGTCAAATAAGTCAAAAAATATTTTAAAATAAAAATTAAGTCACTGTAGACCAATTCTAAATTAGTTTTAAATATTTTCTGTTTTTTGGAATTTTTTACGGCATAAAGTTGAAATTTTTTTTAGTCAACAAGAATTAAAAAAACTTCTAAAAAAACAATTTTTTTTTAATTAATCTAATATAATCAAAGCAACGAGTCTTTTAAACACATTAAAGCCCACATTTTTAATATACGGTTCATATTCATTTGATATTTAACAAACAAAACAAAATTCACTACATCATTTAAAAAAATAAGTGTTTTTAATGTGGTCCATTTTTTTTAGGTCCATCGACATATTGAACACATTTGATTAAAAAGTAAATTTGTATACAAAAAAATAGTATTTATTTTACATTAAATGTCACTTATTAAAACAATCTCCAATATAGAGACCAATATCACATTTCACACATTGCTTAGAAACTTTTTTTTTACAGAAAGCACATTTTCTTTGTTTTCCACCATCTTTTCGGTCAAGAAAAAAACTAGTAGAAGAAAGCCTAATTTTAAAGCTAATTTCTTTGGACGTTCAAGGTTTTTAGGATCTGAATCTGAAGAGAGCAGCAAAAATGATTTTGTAAAAGACTTTCTAATAAAGTTAAGGAACTTTTATTTGCAAAGCAGTGCAAAATCGAAGAATTGGCCATCACAATATCAAGATAATTTGTGAACAAAACAAAATACCACTTTTTGAATTTAACAGAGATGCGATATTTTGTATAAGCCAAGTGGTCCACTTCTCCCATATATTTATTATATTGGGATCTTAGAAAGGATTGCGGAACGAGTATTTCTTTACCATGACCTGCTGAGTGCTGACCATCATTTAGCATTTCCAATAGGATTGGCAGACTGATGATTGCTAGCAATTGTGAAAACGCTATTGTCATACCATTTCAAAAAGAAAAGTTATTTTTCTTCAAAGTTGTAATCAAAAGAACAGCGGATTTCTTTTTTTAGTGATTAATCATCTTTTAATGGGCATCTAAAGGTTTCATTTGAGCGAATCGTACCTGCTATGCTAATTCTTGAAACAAAATTATCAACATAAATTTCATTATCACTATGATTTTCTAGATGATTTGTCATAGATATAACTACTCTAAAAACTAGACTGTCTTCATTTTTATTATTGGGAGTACAATTTTTCTGCTTTCTTTGATATAAATCCATTTCAAAACAAAGACTTCACATTTTTCTTTAGGTAAAAAATTTCGTTCAATAAGTCAACATTTTTAATTTTAGTCAAAAACAGATTTTTCAATTCAAAAAATGTTTTGCCTGGTTATCTCACACACGCATACACACACGTTTGAAAAATCAGTAAAAAAGGTTTTGGAAGTTAGTTAAGGTCGGTTTATGGTTAAAAGTGGTTTCTCGGAAAATGTTACAAATTTCTGTTGAAACCCACGCACCCAGCAAAACATAAGTTTGACGTTTTGCGGAGCAAAGTTGAGTATTGCCCCTTGACTTAAATATATAGAAAATTAATAGGAAGGAAAAAGAGTCTTATTTGATATTCAAAAAATGCATAAATTTTTTGTAGCACTAATACATTTAGAGAAGGAATTTGCCTGAACATTTACCTTTCTTTCTTTGTTGGAAAATTTTTTTGTTAATCTCTACAATTATAATCAGTCAATAAAAATAATGGTGTCATTATTATTAAGAAAGCACAATAGCACCGTTCATGTCGAAATATGAGTAAGGAAGGTCTAATGCTAAATCGAACACAAGACATTCTGGTAGCGAGTATCTAGTTACACACACCCTACACATACGAACATGGAACACTATCCTTTTGAAAATTAGTTAAAAAAAAATAAAAAAAAAGCTAAAAGAAATATATTTATCTTTATAAAACACGAAGCTTAGCACAATAAAATAATTTTAATATTTATAAATTTCTTACAAGTTCTTCAGATTCGTATCTATCAGAGTTAATGAAAATTTATATATAGGATATATAAAAACGTATATAGAAACTTTGATGTTTAGAAAAAAATTTTACAAAAAACAAAAACAGATCCTAAAAATTGGTAGACATTTAAAAAGTATTAGTAAAAATGTCACTAAAATAATTTAAATTAAAATGAGGTAGATAAAACTCAATTTTTATGTTTGGCTATTGCTCGCTACCTACAGATTCTTATTATGACTTAGATTTATTTTTATTTTTATAGTTGTTTGTTGACTAAATGAAGCAATCGTCCAAGTTCGATTTATGTACATAATTAAAATGCTATTATGCAAAAATTTTTATTAACTCATTTATTATATTAGCTTTTTGGCCGGGATAATTGAAAGAAATTTTCTTAATAATTTGAATATATTTTAGTTGGATATAAAATTAGTGCTATTTAAAAAGTTAAATACCAATTAGTAAAGCACGAAATAATTGACCTTAAAAAAATTGACTTTATTTTATTGACTTTATAACGAAAATTAAAAAAAATTGACTTTATAAAAGATTTATTTATAGAAAAAAAAATTCATTTTACAAATTTGAGCTTATATCATGTACAATATCATAATAATTGATCATAAGAAGATATTTGCAAACATTTTCATCATTAAAATTTCGATTTTTTCAATATATTTTTGAACATTGAAAAACTTCTTTCCACTTTTATTGATGCAGATTGTCCATTTTAGACCATAAAAAATTGGGCTAACAATATTAATATTGTTATATATATTTATAATATTAATTTTAATTTCTTTTAATAATTTTTTCAATATCATTATTTTCTAACAAGCAGATTTTTTTGCATAAGCAGCTTACATTAATTTGGAATATATCTTTATATGCTTTTTTAATACAATAACATTCATCTTTGAAATTTTCAATCAAATCAAGCAAATGTTTATACTTTAAAATTTCCTTAAATCTTCAGGTTGAGAAGAAATGAGAAATGTTTCTTTGTAAGGCCATCATCAGAAAAGCCCTCAACAATTCAAATTCACCTAATTTATCAACATACAAAAAGCTCATTTTAAATAAGATATTATCTTCAAAAAAGTTTTCTTGCAATTTGAAGACCTAACCTGAAGATTTAAGAAAATTTTAAAGTATAGCCTTTTTTACATTCAGCCTTACAATAAAAACTATCAAAATAATTATTCATACTTTAATTTTAGATAGCTTATAGGCGAAAATTTTTTGGTGCTACGTACTACTATTGGTAGATGAGGGATCTATCAAGCTTATTTCCTTTTGTATAACAAACATGTAGTTTACTCATGTTTCTACTTTGAGGTTTGTGTCTTTCAAATCCACTATCGTTCAGGGGCGGATACAGAAAAAACCTTCAGCGGGCAAAATTGGATCAAATGATTAACAAGCCTTTATTTTTAGTAGGAACAAATTATGGCGTTTTTCTATAAGATTAATGTGTTTTTTTTGCAAAATTTAGAGACTATATAAATAATTAATTCCAATTAAAAATTATTCCAATTGCATAAAAAATAGCCAAATTGAAAAGTAAAAAATGGTGGGGGTGATTGTCCCTTGGCTCTCCATTAGATCTGGCCCTGCCACCAATGAGTTTATGAGTTGAACCCAGGGACGCACACTTTGAGGAAGGGGGTGGGCAAAAATTTTTTAGCCCACAATATTTATAACTTTGTAGTTTGTGTTGCAAATATTTAATATCAATATATAACCATAAATTGCTTAATTAATTTTGAAAGTTGTAGAAATGTACAACTTTGAAAATTGTGTGTGTTATAAAAATTTTTTAATGAAACTCCATTTAAAAAAAATGAATTTCCATAAATTATTAAATTCCATAAAGCATGAAGCTCCCATTTAAAAAATTTTTGTCCACCATCTCAATAAATTTGAGATTGTGCGTCCTTGATCAAGCCAATTATAAAATTTTGTTCACATTTATTTTTACCCATGTTCCCTGAAAGAATATAATACAAATTTAAAACTGGGAAAATTTTGAAAAAAATTTCTATCTTCAGGTTATGTACGGGAACGGTAAAAGAAACATGCTTCTCTACATTACCAATTCTTTCTCAAAATATGTCCCAATTTAATTTTTCAATATAATTCCAACACGGGTGAATCATAATATATATAATTATAGAGTTGGAATAAGGCGTAAAAATGGCGTTATAGAGAAATCGCAAGATATTATTTAAATAAGTTTTGTAAAGCTCCTTTGATTTCTCATCGTAATAGATGTTATAATGAAGAGAATATGGATGAAAAAAACATTTCATTTCTAAGGTAAAAGATACAATATAAAAAGTAAATTGAAAAGTAAACAATCTTTATTCAAAAATTTTTAAGGGATGAATTTTCAACCAAGATGGTCATTAATGGATCTTCAAACTGTTTACATTTTATAATTTGACGTGTTTTTCAATGACTCAGCTCCACTTCATCTATAAAATATCCTACATCAAATTTACAAAATAGTATAAATTTTTGCTATACATATTTGAGGACAATATAAAACTAATAAAATAATATTTTTCCCAAATTTTGTTGTTTGTAACAGAAACAGAAGCTATATATATTTCAAATAAAAATAGATATATGACACACAATATCACAACGTTAAGAGCTCGGAGATACTCAACAAAGTTTAGTTTAGTAATTTTAGATAATTTTTTTGATTTGTCTTGAGTTAATCCTACCTATAATAAAGAGTTATTTTCAATTAAATATTTTTAGGAATTTTTAATTTTCTTCTAAATACTTTATAATATGGTGTTTGGAAACTTGCTAGCAATATTTTTCTAAATTATTATCAGAACTTATATCAGATATCAAAAAATTATTATGAAACCTCTAGAAGTCTAGAGTTAGAATTAAATTTAAAAAAAATAAAGTTTTTTAGTAGGTATCATACATTCAAGAAAAATCAATCTCAGCTGATATGCATGTTATGATTGAAGATAGGAAAGAAAGATTTATTTGAAAACAGAAAATCATTCAATTTTGAATTTAATGTGATTCATAGAATCACAGAGAATGACATATTGAATAGGTTACAATCATTTTGTAAACAAATTCATTATATACAAAATTATGATAAAAAAAACATTTGTCATCAATCGACTTGCTACCTTATGTTACAAATAGAATAAACAGTTATGGGATGTTAGGTAAGATTTTTAGAAAAGAATATGCGTAATAAAAATTTGGATAATATAAAAAAATGAATATATAAATCTCCTAACCTGTACGGTTGAATGCGGGTAGACAACTTGAGTGTCATCTCCAACCTATATACTACGATAATTCATCTCCAACCTTTTTACTACGATGATCCATCTCCAACCTGTATACTTAGATGATTCATCTCCAACCCGTATACTACGATGATTCATCTCCAACCTGTATACTACGATGGTTTCTATTCCATGTACAAATGAATAGGGAGACAATGTTCAACTTTCTGTTCACATTCTGCTAGATGTAAGATTTGATATACCTCATTCGGGGAGACGATGCTACATAAGTTATTACCTATATACATTATACCTGTATACTACGTTGGTTCATCTCCAACCTATATACTACGATGATTCATCTCCAACCTTTTTACTACGATGATTCATCTCCAACCTTTTTACTACGATGATCCATCTCCAACCTGTATACTTCGATGATTCATCTCCAACCCGTATACTACGATGATTCATCTCCAACATGTATACTACGATGGTTTCTATTCCATGTACAAATGAATAGGGAGACAATGTTCAACTTTCTGTTAACATTTTGCTAGATGTAATATTTGATATACCTCATTCGTGGACACGATATTACATAAGTTATTACCTATATACATGTATACTAGGATGGTTCATCTCCAACCTGTATACTGTGAGGGTTCATCTCCAACTTGTCAGTTTATATTTTGCTAGATGTAAGATTTGATATACCTCAGATGTTACATAAATTATTACCTATATTTTAGCAATTTTTTCACGATATTAAATAAGATATTTGACAAATAATCAAAATAAAATTCTGTAATCAAAGAATCGAAAAATATTCTTTAAAATATCAAAAAATATCAAACTTTCTGTTCATATTTTGCTACCTCATACGATGTTACAAAAGTTATTATCTATATTTTGCAATTTGCACTATATTAAATAATATATTTGTCAAATAATAATCAAAGAATCGAAAAATGTTCAAATCGTAATATTGATCTCACATTTTAACAAAGGCTTTTGATTGGTTTATTGAATGGAACACTTACATCATTTTTGACCTTACTTCATTTCTCCGAATATGAGCTCTTCTAGTTGTGATTTTAGTGCAAGTTCTTCATATATCTCAAACTAAAGTAGTACTTCTACTGATACTGAAGAAGATCTTACTTCAGACTGTCTTATTGCTACTTTTTAAGACTGAATATTTTTGGACAACTAGGAAATCTAATCAAGGTAGACCTTCACTCCGAAATATAAGAGGTATTGTAACGCATCCTCCAGGTCCCAGGAAAGGCACTGAATTGTTGAGTTCTTCAATTTCTATTTTCAAGCTTTTTTTACAGACGAGTCATTCAACACATATGTAAGTGCCCATGGCTCACATGGAATCCAATTTCAAGTAAGCTAACTCTTATTTGGTAAATTTGTTAATTTATATACTAACAAATCTGTATTTAACGACGTTTCAAAGAAAGGGTAAGTTAGTGTCGTTCATAGCGAGTGATCGATTAATCCAAGTTAAAGGTGGTCCTACACTTAAATGTAAAAAACCAAATAAAAAGCCTAAATTGTAATTGTGTAATCTAATATCTTAAAATAATAATATGAGTCGTTAAGACAGGTTTACTGTATTTTACTTATAGTTACCTATATTTTAAATTTATATAGGCTTAACTTTACAGAATTTGAAGTACTGCTATGAAAAGTTCAACATACATCACCTTTGTGGCTACTTACGATGCTTGCTTTACATGGGACAATCAAGAAATCAACGAGTTGATGTTAAGTATCTTTTTTCGGAGATGTTTGGTGAACCTTTTTTGATTGCATCAATTACATATGTTTGTTCTAATCAATACTTTTATTAGATTTGATTTAAAAACAGTTATAAATCATAATGATAAGATATGCAAAGTTTGCATTTTATAAAAACATTTTTCAGAAGTAGTTTCAAAATATTGTCCTAATGAATATGTTACAAACGATGAACAACTTGTAAGTTTAGGGATGGATGTTTTATTAAAATATACGATCCGTTTAAACCAGGTTACTACAGAATAAAAATCTATCATTGTAACGACTCCAAATCTTTCTACATTTTGCAACCTGAAATTTATGTATCAGAACTTAGAAAAACAAGTTATTTCAGTGGTAGGGCTATAGTGAAGAGGCTGATAAACAATATATTTGTTCCGAATGGCACAGGGATAGTGGTTGGCAGGTTTTTCATGTCTTACGAACACAAATTACATGTGAGTGTGCTCAAAAAAAGGATGTTACGATAATAGGGACTGTTAGGTCAAATCGAAACTTCTAGCCTCATATTATCAGGCGCCAACCTTTGAAAGGTTTGAGATTGAATGAGTGTGAAAGCAAATTTCTCTATGCTTCAGACGCATCTCTTACAGTTTACATTCAGAGAAAACATGCTCACAAAAATTTTAAGGTTGTTTATATCTTGTCTAGCCAACACAAATGTGTTGGAGAGTATAACAAACAGGAAACAATTTTTTTGTATAATAAGTACAAAGGTGGTGGGGATACCGCTAATAAAATGCTAAGAGAGGATATACGTCTTATAGGCCCCGAAAGAATATGGTCTATGGCCATTTTTACAAATTATCTTGACATTTCAATTTTCAGTTGGATAATATGCTCTGAAAATGACCGTAATTTGTCTCGAAGTATAAAAAGTGGGAGAAAACACTTTATTAGGCATGTTTTAGTTTGACTGAAAAATACATGCGCTTGAGATCAAACAGTTCTAGTTTGAGTGGCATAAGAAGAAATATTTTGACTTTTTTTGGAATTGAAACTGTTGTTGAAAGAAATGAATCACAATCTTCTCGTGGATTTGGTTTAGTTACAGGCTGTAAGCCAAAAAGTGGAGGTACAAGAAAATGTTACCTCTGTAAAAAGTATATTTGTAAGAACCATACAAAGTTAGTATGTCCTTCATGTCAATAAAATTAAAAATTCTTTTATTGCTTTTGCAAAATTGTGTAGTAAAGATGCTTTTATTTTCGTTACTTTTACATGTTGCGAGAAAGTTACCAAACTTTCACATTTATGTAGCAAATGATTAGGAATTGATTTGGAGCAACCACGCAATTTTTTTATGATATTAAAGCATAGACCGTCTGATTTAGAATATAGCCCATTTTAGATAAATTTCTGACAACTCTCTGTTGTGTGATAATTTTTTGTAAAAAATGTCAAAATACATTGGGGTGTTTTCATCTAGAAATCACATTTGTGGCCCCTGTATTGAAACTATGCGTGATGAAGACTAGAGCTGGAACTCGTGATGTAGGAAATCAAAGCGAGTAATCTAGCCAACCCCTTACACACTGCCCTAATAGTAATAGTGTCAACTTTTGATTTAAAAACAATCACTTTTTTTGCCATTAAGTTTACTTTATAAATTTTAGTTCTTATAATTGTAAAAAATATTTTTTATCTATATTATTCTATTTTTTCTAATGAAAAAATTTTTTTAAGCTTAGAAAATACAAATTTTATGAAGTTATTGTATTTAGATGGCGTTAATTTTTGTTAATTTTGGATGTCACAACTTTTTTACAAAGAGTTATTTAACTTTCATTCTTATGATTTAATAAAATTTTATTCATATAAAATAAAGATTGATAATTTTTTTTACAAAACCTCAGGAAAATTAAATCACTTTTTTTTACTATATTATATTCAGGCATAAGTAACCTATCGAGAAAAACTTTATAAAAAAATTGTATCCCTTATCAAATTAATTTTTTTCTTTCAATGCAAATAGTTTGAAAAAAAATTACATTTTAATCACAAAAAGTAAATTGTTTTCAAATTCTTTAGAGTTTTTTATTGAAAAGTATGAAAGTATTATAGAAAAGTTTAATCTAAAAATTTTATAACAAATTGTAACTATATAAAAATTTTTAATTCAAAATAAATATGATTAGTTTACAAGTTTGCTTTATTTTTGCGGATTACATTGCTAATCCGACAAAACGTCTAATCCGGTACCTTCCAACTCGAAATGATGCTGGAAGTCAAACCGTTAAGGACAATTTGGCCACAAGGCATTATTAATATCAATATAATTTGAGGCCAAATGACCCAAAATATTTTTTTCTTAAAGAAAGTGCCATTATGTTGCGAGATAATTTTTACAACAAATACACATGAAAAGTTTTATAGCTTTCGAGTTCTTTGCAACTCATTCATAAGCTGTGTTATAGCATACAAACAAGCATAAACAAAATCTTTTTTGACCAAATAAAAATGCTTTTATCTATGGTACACGATTTTTAAAGGGTAGTATTTTTGGCATTAATATTATTATTATTATGTAAAACTTGTCATGCTCTTTACAGATAAAATCAGTAATGAGTAAGGTTTCTAGAATCAGTACGATTTCTACAAGCATCGTATTTTCCTTTCTTTATTCCACTAGTGTCCTCCTTTTCTATTCATATATCTTTCCTTAGATTTAAGTACTCGAATATTTTTTAGGGTATGATATATGTAATCTTTTTTTCCACTTTTTGTGTCTCTTTCTTTTTGCTTCTCTACACTATTTTTTGATTGAACACATCTCGATGAAGACCGTTTTCCTTCGTCTCCCTAATTTTGTTCACTCGTGAAAAGTAACTTTATTTTGTTGTTGTAAATAAATCTAAACCACTCAACAACATGCCAAATCATTTATTTAAACTTATGATCCTGTTCCTAACTAATTAAAGCTTTCTTATACCTAGATATATCTGTGTATGCAATTTTATTAAAATAAATAGAGGTCAAGATTAAAAAAAACTCCTAATATTTTTTTAGGAGAAGCACAGTGGGTAAGAGTGTGCTTTGAGGATATATTGCTTTTGTGCGGACAAAATGTGGAAAGACATAGTGTAGAGATACAGAGTGTCGAACAGACAATGATAAAGACAGGGGGAAGATAAATGATAATGAAAGAGAGTATAAAGTATAATGTATCGAACAGATAATGATAAAGACAGGAGGAAGATTTTGATACATACGACGTCAATGCTGGGTTAGAATACCTTAGAGCAGCGTTTTTCAAACTGTGGGTCCTTTCAGTGGCTCGCGTAAAAATAAAATGGGTCGTGACAAAAAAGAAAGGACATATAAATAGTCGATGTTAAATAAATGAACGTAGTGATCAGAGTTTGTCTTATTACACCTAAGTATTATGGGTCGCGATGCAAACCGTGGTTTTTGCTATGGGTCGCAGTAAAAAAAGTTTGAAAAACGCTGCCTTAGAGCCATCGCTCACAATCTTTAAATAAATATTGCTGCAAGTTTTTTTAATACATTAATACATTTTTATTGATAAGGTATTTTCATATTTTCTTGATAAATAAAATTCTTATTGTTTTTAATGTTATATTGATGTATAATTGTAATCCTTTATCCATTTTATCTTTTCGACACTTTTTCATTTCGTCACTCTGTCTTTCGCACTCTCTCTTTCGACATTCTGTCCTAGAACCTTATTGCTTCAACAAATCTTCAAATCAGCGCGTGCAGGCTTCCAATCTCGATTTTCAAAAGCACACAAGAGAAGATGTGAGGAATCAGGATAAACAAAGATTCAATAGGGAAAAAGTTTTGACAACCACTTTAATAATAACAACAATAATAATAATAATATGCATACTTTTATATTTGAGCGAGTAAGACAAATTCAGCCTTGCACTTTTCCACAATATATTTTTTCCTCCATCCTCTTTCATTCCTCCTACTCAGAATAAAGAAGAAAGCCTTCGAATTAAAATTTAAATATTCGGAAGATTAATAATGCCTTTTGAAGTTGCACAAAAAAAAAATGACAGAAGCAAAAGTTTGTTGTCTCACAGAGAGAAGGAAGAGACGACCTCATATCCTGTGAACGAGATGTCACATCCATAAACTACAAAAACTCACCTTTCGAGGTCTTTTCCTTCTCCGAAGTTTGGAATAAAAGGCGTTTGCTTACTTTCAAATTGTCATTCTTTTGTCATCCCTTCTTTCACCAACACTTTATTTTCAATTTAAAAAAAATGAAAATCTTCGCTCTTATCTTCACCTTAGCTTGTTCCATGCTGGCTTATGAAAGTAAGAATTTGATATCAATTGAACATACGTTACTCAAGAGGAAAGAACTTTCAGATTTAATCCTAGCCTTCACATAACGGGCACTAGGTCCTAAGTTTCCGTAAGAAAAATTTTTGTACTCACAAACGCAAAACTTTACCTTCCTTTCCCTTACCCGCAAAAAAATTACGTGGATACCCAAGGGTTCCCGTAATTCATTTACAGGTAAATTTGTTTGTAAACCAAAGTGTCTTTTCGCCCCTAATACTTTCTACCTCCCCGCCTAGCCGAGTCACACTTTTTTCAATTAACTTTGCATTTAATTCAAAATAAATTATTTGGCTTCATTTTTATTTCAATTTTGTCTTTTTGCAATTCTATCCGAAGTTAATTTTTTGATTTATTGTATTTATATTGTTTTGACATGTCATTTTTGTTTAAACTTTTTTTTTATAAATATTTAAATATTATTTTAATCTTCTAAATTTTTAACAAGGAATTAACAATTAAATTATTTCAAATAATTTTTCATAATTAATGAATTTGATGATTTCGGTTATGTGATGCTCCACCCCTTGTTACCATTAACTTTATAGTAACAGTGAAAATATCCATTGACTTAAGCACCGACCCAACATAAAATATTTACCAAGCTTTTTGAACACTCTTCTTTGTGTAAATAAAACAATTTTTCATTTTTGTAGATCAATTAATTTTATTGTCTCAAGTGTTACCAATTCACCTTTGATTCTTTTAGAATAATTTTTAGTGTTAAATTCTGTTATCAAAACTTGAGAGTTTTTTTAAAGAAATGTTTAGAAAAAGTATTAGACAAAAATTTAACTTATAAACTTTTTAATAAATTCAATTTTGAAAAAAAACATCATGTCACAAGCTCCTTTTCTTCCTCTCTAGACAACTCAATTGAAACTTTCTATAGCTTATTTTCTACTTGCAGTAATGCTAATCTTATTCTATTCCATTAACCAATTTACAAAAAAAGATTTCTAAATTAAATCAAAAATTTTAAATTCAAGATATGCTGACTAGTTTTTAAGTTTGGTGTATTTTAGCCTAACACATGGTCTAATTCCGCAAAAATGGTAACCCGGCACTCTCCAAGTCCGTATGATGTCGGCTTAGTGACTGTCAAACTGTACAACGCTTAATTTAAGAATAAATAAACTAATTGTGCGTGATGATTTACTTACAGCATAATTTACTTTTTAAATCGATATATCGAATGCCAGCATTTTGTTCTTAAATTTGCGGATTTTGACTTGAACATTTTATTTGTGTGTAGGCATGGTGGTAGCAAAAGTTGATGAAAATGGAAGAATTTGTGGATTAGGTAACTTCTTACACTTTTTTTAACTTAAAATTCGCATTAAAAATTTATAAAGTGGAACCAGTGATAGAATTTAGTTAAAAAAATTAGGTGTCCATGATGTGATCCAAGTTTTTTTATATTGTTCAAATGAAAAATTAATAAAAATAAATAATTTAGGGAGACAACATCCGTTTCACCTCTTCATAAATCCATTAATGTGTGGAACCTATATGGAATCTTTAGTGAACTGCATTGAAAGAACACTTTTTACTCATATTTTTCACCTGGCACTCAACTAAAAGAATAAAATATTAGCTACTTGATGATTTATAAGTTCAGGAAAACCTTGATTTTGCGTAGAATGAAGTCAAAAACATGTTCTTTTAAATGTTCTTCACTTTCTTTCTGTACATTTGCGCCATGTTATTTGTTTCATTTTATTATGCGACCGTGATTAAATATACAGCCATCCGTCCAATAACCCGTGTTTCAACATATAGGCCAACAGTCCAAACTTGTGTCATAAAGTTTTTTAAATTGAGTTGCACTCATTATACAAGTCAGCATATTTTTCTGTTTTATACATTAAAAAAAATTATCCCTAACAGAATGTAACATATTTTTTTACTCCTCATATATTTCGAACTCAATTTTCCTGGAAATAAAAATATGAAATCTAGTTTAAATAAATCAGAATGTAATTAATTTTTACAGTATTTGTAATCTATTAAAGTTTTAAAGGCTTAACAATAAAAGCTGGATGTTACATCTTTATATTACTAAAATATTTGGAAGTATTTCGCCTTATTGACCCATATGTTTAAACAGTTGTTTCTATTTTTACTTGTAATAATTAGATCTGTGGGATGGAGAATTCAGTGAAGACATGTTGCAAAACTTTGTAAAAACGGAAATGTGGGAGCAGGAACAAGCAACCGCACCTTCAAATTAAAGATATTTCAATTTTCCTCTAATTCTCATCTCATGATTCTTTTTTCTTCATAATCTCTTCCAACAATTGGGAAAGTTTATCTTCTATATATTTCAAAAAATAATTTTTTTTTTCTAAAATAAAACCTATTTCATCCTAAATTTATTCTTACACTGACAAAAACATTCGTAGCTGTCATCCTTAGAGTTTCTGATTTCTCGATAAACAAATTTAAATGGAGGAAAGGAAAATAAGATGAAGAATATTCTCGAAAAATAAAAATTAAAGCCATAAACACGAATATCGTTATATAATCATTATTAAAAATAACTTTTCAAAAAATTATCGCCTTTATAGCAAATTATAAAAGTTCCCTTTTTTGAGATAAAAAGTTCCAATGGAAAATTTTCTTTCCCATTGTCAAGATGTAGATTCCATGGATAACAAAACTTTTTGAAGTTTTCTCGTAGTTTATAAAAAAATTTTTTTAAAGTGATTCTTATAGTTTAAAAGTTGCAATTATATTGAAAATTTATTTATTTTCGATTGAATAAAAATATGGTTTCGTTTGAATTTTTTAGAGAATCAAGAAACTTAAAAAACTTTGAAGTCTCAAGAAAGAAAGTTTAGCGATTTATTAATCTGTCTATATGCCTACACATTCATAGTCATTATTAGTAACAATTTAAGCAATAATAAAGCATCAATATCACTCTTATAAAAAATATTGTTAGTTCCTTGGTTGGTGGCGAGAGAAATAGGCGAAAAATAAATCACCGAGACACAATATGCCGAAAGAGAAACTGTAGATTTTTTTGTTATTATTTTTCGTTAGTAAGCTAGTTATAATTTTAGTTACCTAGCAATAATAATACTAGATTATTTTTCTTAAAAAATTAATTGTCAGTATTTTTCAACAAATTGTCCATTACATGAAATTAGTTAGAAATTTATTATATAATAATATAAATGCTAATTTATTAATTAAAAATTTTTTTTAATTAATTACTGAAGTATAAATTTCTATTTTTTGACTTCATAGTTAAAATTTTTGCACTTCTTGCAAAAAAATCAGACCTTTTTATTAGGATTTTTTATTTTTACAAAAATGATCTTAGAATAGAAGATATAGATGTTATTGATCTTATTCCCCATGGACTCTCCAGCAAAATGGAGAGGTAACAATTTTATGAAAAAGATTTTCCCCTTTTTTATCAATAAAAAATTTTCAGGAGACTAGAAATTGTAATTACCCTCGCATTCAAAATACGCATGTCCAGATAATTACGAGAAGCCGCAGAAATCCACTTTCTGTTTGGCTAAGCTTCCAGCGTCTTATTGAAACAAAGGGACTCTTCTATTGTAGATAGGAAACTTTCAGAAGAATAGACAGCGCTAATCATCTTTTGCTGAGAGGATAATATATAGACGAAGGTAGTTGATTAAATGCCTTCCAATGAAGGAAAACAGACTTGCGTATATAGTTCTGCTTTCTCATTAGTTCTTTTATACAAAGGGGTATAAATAAGTGAGAAAAAAATACTCCATTTTTCCCCATCTCGTATCCACATAAAGATAAACTATTTTGTAACAGCAGAGAGCAAGCTTAACAATTGTAAAAAAAGGATTAATATATATTTCCATCTCCCTTCGGAATATTATTATTCCCAATAAAACACTTTGATGGGTTTGAAGGAGAAAAGTAGGAGTTTAACTTTGCGTTTCATGCATTAAAAAATGCAATTATTAGATAGTGATCCGCCTTTATGGAAACATAAACTTCTATGAAGCATCGGCATTTGAAAGTTAGGAGCTGTTCATCAATCGTTGACGCAGTATGTGGAGTCCAATAGTCTCAAGAATTGACTTCTTGATCTCTAAAACAAGCTACGCATTCAGATTCAGGATATCAAACAAATAGAAAAAGACATGTGTCAGGATCAGTAGCGCCTTCTAGTAAGCTATGTCGTATTGGAGTAGTGTACTTCACAAAATTGTACACAATTATGTTTGCAAAGCAATTTTTAAATTTTACACATTTTGTAGAAAACTATTTCTAAATATCTTAATGGGAAAGGACATATGTTAGCTTTTTAAATTTTATTAATGTCACTCATCTCCTTTTCAAGTTCTATGTGAGAAGTAAAATTTTCCTAATCTTGTCCATTTAGCAAAAATCAAATAACAGATAATCACGTTCAAATAATGTAAGTTGTCAGGAGTGTCCATTTTATCATATTTTTTGCTATCAAAGTCAAAACTTTCACTAGAATGAACAGATTCAGATTTCATAAATTTTATAAGCTTCTATAATTCAAATTAATATACTTATGCATTCTAATTTTCTCTATTTGATTGAAAATAAAGATTTCGCTCCTAAATCGCACACTTGATTTTGTATGCCCAGATATTTGAATTTCAATTTTGGCCGCATTCAAAATTTTATTTTGCATTACATCGATATACTACCATGACTTAAATTTCAGAATGGCGGCCATAATCAAGGTGTAACTACCAAATTAGATGTATTACAACAGATTTACCCATATCTATCTACACATTCACTTTAGATACGAAACACGCACTTAGCACAAGGCTTTAATAAAAAAAAAGGAGATATAAGATTCTTTTGTGTGGAAATGAAAAAAGGACTTATTTTATTTGTTTGATTTAAATTAGATGTTTGTTTAAACACGGATATTTACAAAAATAGTCGTTGCTGTAGTGAAAAGAATGTGATGATTGATATATGGGATAAACCCACGCACACACATACATATTATACATATAAGTTCAGATAAATCTATTACGATTATATACACATGATGCATGCATGAAGATTTGCAAATTAATTGATGGGGATTTTGTTGATGTTGTTGGAACAAGCGAAAATGGAGACGAGCGTCATCAAGGATTTCTTTTCCGCTGGCTGAACAAGGAAGGGGAGGATTTTAGGAACGCTTTTCTGTTGCTGCTTCCTTAGACAAAGTGAGATGCGAGAGCTTTCAGACTTAATCACCCATTTTGAAGAGGGAGCAAGTTGGGATTTGGGGTAGAAAGTGAAGTATATAATGAGGAGAAAGGGAAAAGCGGACTCAAAGTAGTCATTTTCCTCTTTTGATTTAATACATCGATAGACCGAAAACATTAACGATGCAGTACATGGAACTGTTTTCCCATCTCACCGTGCAACTTCCTAACAAAAAGTTATCATTAATAAATTAGCAAATCAAAAATCACCTCCTTTTAGCAGAATAAAAGTATGCTGCTCGATTTGAGCTAAAGCCCTTATGATATGAAGTGAAAGCATCTACTAGAGAAGAGGTGTGCAAATTCTTACATGATTTAAGAACTTGCATTTCAAGTCGAACACATATAGTATAGTTTACATACATATATATATAGTATATATAGTATTTATTACATACATATAGTATTATTTTCCTTAAAAATTTTAAGCTAAATTTATTCAAAAATCTGTAAGAAAATGTAAGCTGTCTTCAAATACGATTACATCAATATACGCACAAATCTCTATAAGCACGGATTTTGTTAATAAAAATTTATCTTCGATAAAGTTGTAGAGATTTACTTCCTATATTGTGCATATTGTTGATTATATCGAGTGTGGACTTTGTATATATGAGAGCAAAAATCGAAAAAGGGGTGCGATATTTAACTGAAATCCCCTGATATCCACCTCAAAAGTGTAAGCTGGCACCGGGGTAAGAATAGTGTTAGCGTATCACCTGCGTGTCGTAAGAGGCGACTAATACGGCGGAATAAGCGTGATGTATATAATATATATCTATGCCATATTTATTTATTTACTTCCTCCTTTGCTATATTGCTCTTAATCTTAGTTATGTTATGTATGTATGTATGTATTGCCT
The DNA here is from genome assembly GCA_030549495.1 of Nectonema munidae. Classification (NCBI taxonomy): domain Eukaryota; kingdom Metazoa; phylum Nematomorpha; class Nectonematoida; family Nectonematidae; genus Nectonema; species Nectonema munidae. The sequence goes on from JAUIRK010000920.1 coordinate 522,756, forward strand.
TATTAAGTTGGCATCTCCTTAACGCAAAGATTGCTTATCCTAACATCATCACCTCCAACACAAAGATTGTTTATCCCCAACATCTCATTTTCACTATTTTATCATTTATATATTTGCTTTGAAAAAGGAGTTTATACTCCGAAACTAGTCAACAAAATTAGCAATAAAGTGTCCAGTGATTACAATTTTTTATATTTGTTATAATTATTATTTCACCTCAATGTGCATATCTGTCAAAGATTTTGTTTCTAAATTTAATTAATTTGTTTGAAATTTTGGGTTGAGAAAAAATTTAGGTAAAATGAACAAATAAAAAATAAAATTTTAGATGGCAAAATTTCAAAATAAGTAAAATAAATTAAAAAATATAAGTCAAAAATTTTATGAAATTTGAAGAAAAAAATCAAGCAAAAAGTAAAATTTAAAAAAGTTGTGAATTAGCCAATTAAAAAAAATTCTAAAAACAAATTAAAATAATCTAAAATTTTAAAAAAATTTCTAAGCAAAAATTTAAAAGATATTTATGATCAACCCCAACCCACTAGGTTCCAACTTGCAAAAATAAATAATTTGCCAATTAATAATACCTTTTTTTGATTGGCATATTTTTTAAGTGTCCACGATTCTAAACAAACAACTTGTAGCTTATATCAATGTTAATTTACACCAGGGGCGCACATTCGGAGGCGGGGGCGAAAAGCTTATTGGCCCCTCCCCCAATAAGTTTGAATTTTTTAAACTAGTGTATATGCGTTATGTAATTAAAATATTTTCGCTGGAAGTATAGTTTTTAAATTTCACCAATTTTGTAAAAAAAATATAAAGTAGTTTATAAATTCACGTATGCGCTGTATACACTCTATTTGCCAAGGATACCTTACCAGGCCCGTAGCTAGGACTTTTCAATCGGGAGGTCTGGAAAAAATTTGGGGAGGGGGGGGGGGGGGCTAAATATTTTCACAAAAATTTTTTTGGTACTTATGGGTTATCTCTCCCCCATTCAAAAATTTTTTTTTAGTAAATTACTGAAAAAAAAATTAAAGTGGGAGGGAGATAACTAATAAGTACCAAATTTTTATATAGAGTCTAAAAATAAACCATTTTTTGAACCCTTTATTGATATCGAAATATATTAGGTTGGGGGAGAAGGGGGGGGGCTCTGAATCTGAGTTGGGGGGGGGGGGGGGGGGGGGGGGGGGCTTAGCCCCCTCCTGTCCTCGCTGGCTACGGGTCTGTACCTTACCCATGCCAAGTTAATTGTTCAGTTAGTTTTAATTATTATTATTTATTCATTTGGTTAGCTAGTTTTCTTCCAAAGAATTGTCCCTCCGAAAGCTAAGACTGATGGGTTGCAGAATCGAAGAGAAAATATCTGACTTTGAACGTTGCCGCCATATACTTAAAAGTTTAAAATAATTAAGAACAACTCGTACTTCCTACTTTGACTAAAGAAGAGCCACACTGTTAAGGCTTACACAAATTAAACTTTAATTTTACATTATTTAAAATGCTTAGACTCCTAGATTTTATCAGATGCCAACTCCATCTCTTCTCCCTTTCAAATCTCCGACTCCACTGACTCCTCACTCCGCAATCCCTGTTTAAGATGTCTGCCATTCTGGTTATAGGCATTTTGACTTTAAACTATGTTTACACTTCCATTGAACTAAGTATAGAAATGCATTAAATTAAATTTGTAGGTGATTGCTGGTTCAAAACAAAGTATTTAAATAAGGAAGAAATAGTTCAAATTCAATTTCAGACCAAAAACTTTGGAAAAGAAAAAGAATTCAAGTTATATAGGATAAGTTGTAAGTATAAATTTCAGGTTTGTATTCCTGCTTGCGTGGAAAGACATAGATAAAGTTATCCGAATAGGAATATCCCCAAAGGTCACTACATGCTGCCGATTATTAGGGCAAATTGCTGCATTTCAATTATTTTGCATTTTAGTTTAAATAAATTTCGTTTACACTCTTGACAGAGTCCTCCTACGATGCTGGGTAGAGAGAAAAAAATCTTTTATAAATTCATAAGATTACCATCTGTAGCATTGTCCCAGTAGCAAGAAGATGCAGTGTGTAGGCCGGCCCCTTTTTTCTCCATTATAACACAGTTCACTAAAAATGTTAGTTAAAAAAGTATTATTTTTTAAATTCGTCTTAACATCTTTAACAAACTAAATATACAAATGGGAAAAAAATTGAACTTTCATGCTGATTTTTAAAAAAAAGAAAGTAATAAACCTTTTTTCACTTAATTTAGGGATAAAAAGTCCAGCATCTTACAAAACTTTCTTTTGCACGCAACTTAGGTGAAGGATTTTTTTCCAAAAATCTAACAAATTGTCAATATTCTTTTTGCTATGTTACTTTCAAATAGCTTTTATTCATTTGTCAAAGTCTCTCTAGCATTGTCTTTTTGAAGAAAATGATCTACGAAGTGCACTACATCCTAATTTCAAAAATCTCCATTTCTATCATTTACTAGCGGGATCTCAGGAATCCAAATGTACGGAGGAAATCCTTTTTTCTCATCGGAACGCCTTAACTCCGAAATAAAAAAAATTTCCTTCATTTTTAAAAAATAAAACTTGGCTAGCGCATTTTTAGTATTCACTAGTATTCAGGTTTATAAGAGACACGTAAGGCTACTCTTTATAGTTTATAGAGATTTTAATATTAAATTTGGAATAAATTTTTTTATAGCTGAGCCATTTAACCAGCTAACCAAGGATATAGCTTTGCTTTGGATTTAACGATCACATCTAAAGCTATGATGCTTTAGGTGGAGTTTTAAAAAATCAAATAACTTTAAACAAAAGCTTCACTTGTCATGTGACTTGTAAGTAAAGTTTAAAAAATCTTTTAAATTTTAAATACCACAGTAAAAGGAAATATCATCAACAATAACTGATTTTTCATTTTCAAGCAAAATTCTATCACAAAAATTAGAAGTGAAAACGAACATGGAGTAAAGGATGGAACGTTTTATGTTTTAATAGCCAATTTTATTTCACTTTTCGCAACCATCATCCACTTTGAGGAAGCGGACTAAAAGAATCAAAAGGAATAGCAAGTCTTGCACGATACGATTTCAACGCGGATAAAGAACCAGTCTTATGATCGCCGATTAATCGTTTCATCACTAATTTGTATACGCTGTGAAGGAAAATGCAATTATGACATTAATTTGTCATTTATCCACTCACAAGCACAATCTATAATAGCAAATCTATCCTAGAGACAGCCAGCCAGCAGGCGCTCCACAAAGAATATGTTTGTGTGTGGGTATGTGCTGGTCTTGTTTGATTCTCAAAGAAGATAGAAGATATATGGAGTGTTAATGTGATGTTTTTGGAAGTTTTAGTGTAGGATATTTTATAGCAAGAGAATGAAAGCTAATTAAAATGGTGAATGAGAATGAGTTGTGTGGATATTGTGATATATAATTATATATATATGTGTTGTATATGTATATGTGAATACTAAACTAGACATCAATTACACTAATCTAATTTAAAATTTCAGTGCTTTTGAATTCATCAGCATAAATAATAAGAAAATACATATATATATATATATATCCTAGAAGTAGAATGGTGGTGGTGTGTGCTTGAAGCGATGTGTAAACATTTGAAAGCTTGTGAAGAAGCCAGATGAGGAGAGGTTGAAAAAATTTGAGGAAAGTAAAAAAAGATTGGGAACCCCTGCTCTAAAGCATGAATGAGCAATCTTTTTCATTAAATAACCATTTTAAAAAATGTATATACCTTTAATGCAGGGATTCTTAAGTTGTGGTCCATGCTTTCAAGAGGTCCGTGAGGATAAGATTTAAAAAAGCATTTTTTTTTAAATTTAAAATTATATATATACTTTCATATACTTTTTTGTTGATTAAAATATTCAAAAACATTTTGTAATGGATCATATTAATAAAAACTTAAAGTATTTTTTTGCAAGTACAAATATTAATGGCATGCATAGCCTTCATCAGGTTTTTGGGTCCATGCGTGAATAGGGGCGTAGCCAGAGGAGGGCAAGGGGGCAGTGCCCCCCCCCCCCCCCCCCAATACCTTTTCTGCCCCCCCCCCCCCCCAATACCTTCCAATATGCTTGCCCCCTTAAATTCCTTGCATGCCCCCCCCCCCCCCCCCCCAACTTCCATTTTTTGGCTACGCCACTGTGCGTGAATAAAGATTAAGAAGCGCTGATTTAATGGGTGCGCCGTGTCCATCAAATTATAGTAAAATGAGCAAGAAATAAAAGAAGCAATAAAAAAGATGTAAAGACGACAAAGAGTATATTTTTTGCTAATATTTGAAGAAAGTTTATTGATTCAAGCTCTTTTGAGCATGCAATAAAACAAATTAATTTTCTTCATCACAATTTTAATGAATGACCAATCAATGATCGTGTGGCATAAAAATAGTGTACCTAATTTCAATAAGGTATAACTTTAACTCAAGTTCTATGAAATTTCATATATTTTAGTGATGTAGCTTTTTCTTTGTTGTTCACGAATTTTATCAGCCGAACCAATAAACAAATCAAGGTTTTTAGTAGAGCTATGAAAAGAATAAAAGAGCCCTTGTATCTTATGCAGAGAGCCATTTGTTCATCAAATAACATTTTAATGAGAGCTGCCCTTTTCGCTCACAATTCGATGTAAAAAGAAAAAATAGAGTTGGAGATCGTTCACATATAACGGAATATCGTTATTTCTACTTTATAACAAACGATGTCAATTTTGTTTTACCTTCCGTTTTAGTTGACGTTCAGTTGTGGTGGACAAGTCATGAATCAAATCAAAAAAAGAAACAAATCAGAAGGAAGAAGTCATGATTTTTTACATTAAAAATATAATAAAATTTTATTTTTTAATATACATGTTTGAGACATTCATTTTGATGTTTAAAAGCTGTTAATACAAAATAATTTAAAAATTAGTACACTTAAAATATTTTCTTAGTATCGGTTAAGCATTGGCGTCGCCATTTTTAAAAATGGAATCGGTATGCAGATCGGCATTGCTGAAAAAATTGAGATCAGGCATCACTAATAGTTTAAACGATGTGCAAAATTTGATTTGTTGTGTCTCGGGGTCTTATCAAACCACGACGTGTACTATATTTTAGCTGGACGCCAAAAACCTTTACAGGACAGCGGGCGATCTCCGCCCCTAGTTTACCCACCTCTACTCTAGACGATTTACTGTCAACTTGCATTACAACACCTAACTCTCGCCACTCGCGTTTCCAAAGGACAACTTCGATAAAAGAACTCTATAAAATGTTATTTGAAATTATGCAGAGAAATATCACATTTAAGAATTTAATAACAAACTAACGAAATTTTTAACAAAATAAATAATGAGATCTCACATCTAGCGAAGATGATATGAGTATTATATACTCCTCGTATAATGTGAGTAAAAATCTAGATACGCGGTCCTTATTCTCATTGTTTTCGCATATTGACAATTCTGAAAAAAAAGCATTTTAGAAAAAATGCTAACAAATCTAGAAAATGTGTTTAAACTTTTCTATGTTGGTTGAAAGAACTCCGGAAAGAATACATACCGACTTGTGATTATGGTCGCTCGAATACTTTTGATCAATTTAATGAAAGCCAAACTGCAGCTTCTAGGAGAGTGGCAATAATTTACCGTTCAAAATTGGGCCCACATTTTAAAACTGCGTGGAAGGAAAACTTTTCTATTTTTCCAAATTTTCTGTTGTTGATAAGACCTCGTTATGGATACACGTTACATGGATACACGAGTTGGGAGAAAGTGTAACTTCAGTCTTGTTAGCCATGAAATTTCGGCTAGAAAATCAGCTTTAAAAGGTCAAAGCTCAAAAAATGATATAAAAATTAAGACAATTAAAAATGGATAAAAACAGCATTATAAAATCACACCTTTTTATTTTGTGAAATAAATTCGGTGATTAGGTTAGTTAGTTCTATCTAAGACAGAAATATCTAGTAATCTTAAAATGAATACGCGATTCTTTTTGAGATTAATGAGGAAAATTTTTTACAAAACGCATATGGCATTATAAAAGAGCAAAAAATTCAGAATATTTTGAGACGCATACTTTTTTGTTTTTTTTTCTTAAGAATAAAACATCAGTCATTTTTTTTAAAAAAAAAAGTTGTAAGACAGTTTTTTTTAATTCAGACTCTTCATTGTTCTTCCCCTTAACTGCTGCTCTTCGACTGCTTACACGACTTGGTGAGAAATCTTGGTTTAGAAGAAAATATCTATTTAAAAGTGTCAATCAAACAAAAATTTTTTGATTGATTCGTCTATCTAAATACTACTGATATAATATGATTGATCGGAAATCGAAATAACCAATCAATTTGTAAGAATTGGAATGTATATTTTAATCACTCCAGCATAATTCAACTACTCCTTGCCAAATAATCACCCACTATGAAAATTCTTTCAATGCTGTTATTATTATTGTTATTGTGGATGGAGTAACAATGCATTTTTCTTATGATTTGACTCACTTGACATCGCGTGCCTCACAAAACTGCTTTGCGATGAATTAATAGTCAATATTGATTTTGTTTCCGAAAATTCTTTGCTATAAATATTTCGTTTTTAAATCTGCATCTCTGTTTTAAGTGTCAGCCTCAATTAGGCAAATTTTATAGTGCTTTGATTTTTAAATAATAGTTTTAGCGAATCAATTTGTTTTTGGGTTGTGAATTTATCAATCATTGCACATTTCCACTCAAACATTCAAAAATAAAGGAGGCGTGAATTCCCCAAACACTGCTGCGAAATAAAACCTTCTCGTGAAAAGATGAAAGAGACGGATCATTATTATTATTTGATGCTACCCGGCTTACTATGATAGACTTTCGTCTGAACGAAAAATTCAGTAAACAGACTGTTTTCTCTCGTACTCAACGGGTATACAAACATGCAAAAATATGAACGAAAAAAAAGGATGAACTAACCTATATACTTGAATGGTTTATTTAATTTTGCGAGTAGTGAGAGAATCTGTTCAACAACTGAGGATGTCCAGTTGTTGACAATTGTGGAGTCGTAGGTGTTGCCGCCAATCACATTCTCGATGCACTAAAACAAAGAAAGCGTAGAGAACAGGAAACACAAAATGATGGATTTAACACAAAATGATGGATTAACGTCGACTCTTCACTTCTGATTTCGACTTGAGAACATTTAGCTTACAAAAATAAAAGAATTTTTTCATTATTTAAAAAAACAGAACTTCACACACTCCAAAGTTCGCAAAGCTGTTCAATACAACTCATTCTTCCCATATGGAACATATTGGTTTTAAATTGTGCCTAAAACATGAAGACGATTATAAAAGCGGATCAAAATCGATTTTCAAATTTCCACATTCTTGAAGTCAGGGACCAGCATCTACATCCGATAAAATAGAGTTTAGGAGGGCGATGGGAAAAATCAGATTTTTATTAAATTTTGATCACGACTTGTGACACTAAAAAATAAAGCAGACCTTTGAGTAGCTCCATTGCCAGATTCCAGCTACAGGAAGGATATTTTAATGAGGCCTAAACTATAAGAAAGTCCGGGGGGCTTACATCCTATCGACGGACCTGGCTTTAAGCATATTAATTTATCTTAAAAATGGCCCTGGACTAATACAGCGACCACAAAATAGTGACTTTCAAAAATAAAATCTAAATTTAAGGCTTCTGCTTATGCCATAGAAACATGAATGCATCTTGTGTGATCTAACGAAAGTAAGCGAGCTGCTATAAAAAAGGTACATAACGTACCTGTAACCCAATAGGGATAAATGGCTACAAAATGTAGTCATTCTATTTTTGTCAATTCATATTTTTAATAATAAATTTTAATTTCCATACCACTCAACCTATAATTTCCTTAAACAATTCGCTTTCAAATGATAATAATAAAATTTGGGTTGAATGTAGAGTAGAAAAAAAGTTATATATCTTTGTTCTCTTTCATCTAAAGATGACTACCTTTTGTTGTCGCGTATTTCCTGTTGTAAACCTACAACTTAGACTACTACTACTTAGCGTTGTAAGTTTAACTTATTTTTCACTAAATTATGAGGAAAAATTCATTTTTTGAGGCTTGTTGTTTCTTGGAAGTAAAAAATATGTGGTGATATAGAAATAGATAACACTGGTGAATGTGAACATTTTTAAAGTTATCATGAAGACGTGTAGAAGATACTGTAATGAAATAGTTTAAAAAGATGATATAGATCTTAAATTTTATCCTGAAAATCGTATACTTCCTGAAGAAGATTTAACTTCAAATGATAACGTTGATATTTGCAAAGGATTAAAATGGTGAAATAAAATAAAGTACATATTATTTTTTGATTGAAACAAAATGTTGTTATCGAAGGAAGTAGAACACTTTCTGAAAGTTATAATGGGAAGGAGTTTTTTGGAACCTCCAAAAAATGACTTAAATGTTTTTGGATATTTAGACGCAAAATCAAGTTCTCCCTCAAACCAATTATTTATCTGGGAAAAGAGAGTGAATGGTTTTGAGTGCTAATATTACAGGAAAAAGATATTTGAAATTAGTCAAACCATTTGAAATAGCATGGTATATCATTTTTTAACGACTATTAGTTTAGCAATAAAGCCTCTTGAAATAAAATTTGACGTTATGGAACTCTTTATCAAATAAAAAAATCCTTCATTTATCTTATAAACACCCTAACACTAGAGAAGTTGGCTCAACAGTCTTCAAGTATGCCAATCAAGACAAAGTCATAAACATTTAATATCTTCCGAAAAAAATGATCCGTTTATCTTTTCTTATCATTTATGCTTCTGATTTTAACAATGACAAGAACAAACCAAAAATGATAAACTCCTACAATAAATCCAAAGTCGGTGTCGACTTTATAGATGCGAATATAGAAAAATATAAAGTTGGAAGAAAAACATACTTGATGTAGCATGTCTTAATTTTTAAATAATTGGAAGAAAAATTTTTTAGTTTTAAATTTTAATTCTGAATAGGGAAGTTTTATAAAAACGATTAGAAGTTTCACATGTAGAAAATCTTCAAGAAAACAAAGCAGCATTTGTTTTAAAGCTCGCTGCAATGTACATTCTTTAGAAAAAGGTTAAAATATTGTTATAATTTTGAAGAAATAATTAGACTGGTATTAGTTTAATACTATAGCAAAAAATATATTTGTATTAAATGACGACAAATTGTAGTCACTTATCTAGTCGATGAAGTTGTACATTTTTCGCACCATAATATAAGGGCTAAAAATGAAGTTGGACTACTCAACAAACATTTAAAAGTGTTAGAATATATTTTAACAATATATTAACAGCCACTCATTCTAATCATGCGCACTGCACACTATCTGTATTTTATTCCAACTAATGTGATTATTTTTACTTCATATTTATTTTATGAATATCCTATATGATGTATTTCTATTTCATTGATGTAATATGGGTTTTATTCATATCAGCGGCTTGTAGGCCTTTTGAATTTTTTTCCCAACTATAAATATGCAATGTCTTTCTTTTTAAATTCCTTATTAAATTCTTTTTTTATATTTTAGTGGTGTATTCCAATTTTATTTTATCAATTAATAAATCTTCTTCTTCTTCTAGACATTTTATGCTTTTTTATATTTAAAAAAAACTGACTTGTAACTCTTTTATAAAAAATTGGATGATGTAGTATTCTGAAAAAAAGACTTTTTTTGTGGAGTTTTTTCATCGAGAAGGCACAATTGCGCCGCTTGTATCGAACTATGAGAAAGTAGGCTTGATGCGGGATCGAACCCAAAACCTTGTGTTATCGAAACACAGCATCTAACCAACCTTACTCACGTCCTTTTTAAACTTTCTAACATTTTGTTCTTAATTTTATCTTAACGACTTATGACCTATACGCTACTTAAAAGAAATTTAAATTTGTTTTTAAACAAAAATTGCATATGTTAAAGTTATAAACAAAAAGAAAAACTTTAATATAAACAAAAAGAAAGTCAAAATTTTTAATTGAGCAAAACGACAAAATAGAACTAAAAATGGTCTATATTAAATTTAAAATCAAGTATAATAGATTTTAACTTGATTGCAATAATTGGGAGGGCAGCGGTAAGTGGCTTAACGATAAATCAAATTTGGGTAAAGAAGCAGTTTAGTTGGATTTTTGAAGTGACCAGTCGAATCTGGGAAAAAGAAAACTACGAAAGCATCTTTCTCGTAGGAAATATCTTGAGATATCATCGTCATCAAATCTTGACTCCTCCAATAAAACGACTACAGCATTGTCATTGTTCTTCTATCTAATTTATCTTCGCTACTCAAACGCACTGACTTACTGCCAAATATCTTTAATTTATTCAAGGAAAAATAATAATGAGCACAAAAATAGTGTCATTTCGATGCGCTAGTTAGATAGAAAATAGAAAACAAACTACACAATTTTTAATCTGATCTTGGCTGACAATGCTAAAGAAGAATCAAGATGATGATGATGATGGTGATTCCCAATCAAAATCACTGCTACTTCGACACGGAAGCAGGACAATTCGGCTTCTAAATGTTAAATCGGTTCCTGAAGAAAATGACGCATCTTCAAGAGTGATTAAAGTAAGGGACTACTGCTACATGTCCACAACCTGGTATAAGCTAGTGAAGCAAATGTATGCTATATAGAATTTAAATAAAGATAACAATTTTATTTGTTAAAAAATCATGCTAGCAAAGTAAGAAGAAGAAGAAGAAGAAGAAGTAAATTTATTAGTACAAAATAAACATGTTAATGAGATCACAAGTAAAAGGATATCTCATTAATAAGTTCTATACGATTTCATTGTTAATTTAAGGGTAATCCAGAAAAATGGTTTGTTCTACATGCCCCCCCCCCCCATTATTGAAATGGAAATTAAACGAGGTATCTTTACTTTCTTCATTGTCGAATGGCGGCGATACACATTTACTGTATCAATTTTCCTTACTATCTGTTTTCTTTCTTTCTCCTTACAGTTCAAATTCTTTCATAAATTAATCGGTATTCTTGCCTCTATTTTCTCGACTCATATTTTGGAATTGGATCAATTATCATAAATATTCATTCAAACGATTTGAATCAGATATCTGAATAATTTTAGCGAATCACAACGACGTATTAATACGATTGACAGATCATGCGTATTCACATGAAAAGGCACAAATGGTGGTAAATAGTACAAAATGCTTATAAAATATTTCATTTAGATTTTTTTAAAAATTTCTGAAATGAATTTTTGCTAAGTATTGAATATACGAAAAAGTAATCGAATATTACTAGAATTAAACAAAGCATATTTACTCATAGCACCATCTTACGGACATGAAGCTTGAGTGAACTTCGTTTTCATTCGTCATTTCACGAATTAACGCTCAAAACCAAATTTGCGAATAAATATCTCTAAAGTTTCAGATGTGAAGCCAAAAAAGTTCAGTTTTTTACTTGATGAGTAGTACATAATATCAAAATGGCAGTGATTTTAATTGTATACATGAAAGATTTTAAATGTTATAAAAAGTTACATATAACAAGAAAACTTTAAACTCTCGAATTTAAATTCTTCATAATACTCAAAAATTTGGAGGGGAAAAACGTTAAAGTTCCTTTTGAACTTCAGTCCCTTCAGGCCAAGGTTTTTGAAAATCAAGCGTTTGTTTACTTTTTCCAATGAATTTTTATATAACTTGAAGCAGGTGATTTTTATTTCATGAAACACTCGTTGGTGTCCGACTCGATTTGAAAGGGTTAAAGAAACTTGCTAACTAAGAAATTGCCTTGAAATGTCAAACTAAGCATAAAAATAAAGATATTTTCATTTTAATCATAGCGCTAAATTGAAATCTCTTGTGCGCTAAGAGTGTTGAGTATATTTTGTGGCATTTTTCATATGTCAAGGGTTGTTGATAAAGAGAGAGAGAGACAGAGAGATGGAACAAAATGCACAAAGCTAGGTCAAATGTAGGTAGAGTGATTGATTTTTGCGTGCTTGCTTGAAAGTTATATGTTGGAGTTCTTTCACTGCATCGCCTCCTATTTGAGTGTCAAGAGAGCGAGAGGAGAGAACACAAGTAATGGAGAATGAAGTTCGGAGAGAGGCGCAAACGTTTTTATACACAAGCATGCAGCGCATGCAATACTGACGACATATTTACATGCACTATATTATTGAATATGCGAAACAAACACAAAAAGCGTGTCAGAATAAGCTCTTCAATAATCGCATTGAAGTTTAAAGTGGAAATATCACATCTGCCGCAAAATACATACATACATACATACATACACAATGATTTCATTAGTATTATTACTTTGCTAAACATACATCCTCCTATAACAACAACATTATCGAAGAATTCTCGTAAAATTGAAATAATCAATATGAATAAATAAAAGTATCATTACGACATATATGATGTGTACTGCATAAATATACAAGTTTAACACGTCTAGCGTCCTATGTTAAATAATAATAATAATAATAACAATATACCCACAAATGAAAAAATAAATATACATTTTTGAGGGGATGCCTTTTCAACCGAAAACCCAGAAATCTTAAAACTTTTTAAAAAAAAAATTAAAAATATTCGTGAAGAACCCAAAAAAACTGAAAAAGCTCCAACAACCCCTAATATATCTAGTGAAGAACTTCCACCCCAAATATAAAGCAAATAAAGAATATGCAAGCTTGCAACTTATTTTCATTATTCTCTTGTAGAACGTCCAAGCCAAAACTTGCTCTTCTGTAGAACGTCAAACGCATGTTTGTTAGAGTGGAACATTCTTCAGGAGATACAGAATGAAAAATAAACTTTTTCATTTTTTTAAATGAATTTTTTGGTATTAAATTCTAACTAGTTAAATTCCATTATTTTTAATTTGTTTTAAAAACTGTAAGATCTGGGAAAGTTTCGAAAAGATTTCGCTTTATTTCGGTAAAGTAACACTTTTCGTTTTTTGACACTCATTGTTTTCAAGTTGTAAATACCGTAATTTGAAACTAAAAAAATGAAACATTCTAAACATTTTTCCCATTAGATGTTTCCATTTTTTCATAGATCGGGGGGGGGGGGGAGGGAGGGGAGGTAAGCCTCTTTGTCTTATATGTCAATCAAAACTCAGGCAATATAAAAATCCTGTTCAAGAAAATCAAATCTGTAAAAGAGTATCGATAAAAACCAGAAAGCTGGGACATTGTTTGAAGCTAGTTTTAAACTTTTGCATCGAATCCTGCTCTTGAAAGACGTGAACTTTTCCAATTTTGATTCTGGAACATAGCGAAATTGGACTTTTGCACTTTTTTTTCATTTCCGATTTATTTATTTCCATGGGACAAATGCAATGCGCTTTTTTTCTTTTATAGTTTTTTTTATAAAAATCACCTTCCGAAATTGGGTTCTTTTATGTTGGTGAATTTGAGGTGAAGAAAGATAAATTTTAGATGAAAGAAAAATGTAATTGGATGAATTCAAAACAGAAATGGAAGAATTTAGAATGAAAAATTGAATTATTTTGCCCATTTAAAAATCCCGCATTTAAAATATCTAACAATCAATTATTTTACAGACTTAACATTTATATTGTAAATGCTGTAGAAATAGCGTGGCTTATGAATTATTAGATATAGTACTTAGCATAGTAGTTAACTAAGACAATACAAAGATTCGATGCTAAAATTCACTGACACAGTGTCTTTTTAAAGATAATTTTCTCAAAAATATTAGCCTCGGCGGGGTTTTGAAGCCACTCCGCACCTCTGAATGGGTTCACTGTAATTTCATCGCCGTAATTTCATCGCATAGTAAATTCATCGTGATTCAATACATCGTCGGTATTTTCATCGTCAAGTATTTTCATCGTGCAGTAATTACATCGTCTTACTAAATTTATGCTTGACGCTCAATGTTTTTTTGTAAATATCCCTTTATATTTTTTTTAAGTTTATTACGAACTTTTGTAAATGTTCTTAATATAACATAAAAAACTAATTCTTAAATATAAGGTTTTCATATTATCAGGCTATAATGACAAAATAAAACAATATCTCTTTCTGACTTAAATAGCTTTGAAATATGTTTAAATTTCTTAATATTTAAGGAAAGTTAAAAAAAAGTATCTAATTAACTTAAAAAAATAATATATAAATCCTTGTGTTTTTTTAGTTTCATAAAAATCCCCCTAACCTATTTTAACCTTCGACTTTTCAGACATTATTTGGTATATTATAACTAAAAATAATCATTTGTTTTTTTTTAATAAAAAACTTTATTTTTAAGAAAAAAATACCAATTTATATATGTACTAAATTATTCCTTATTTCAAAAAGATCATTGAGATAACTAATTTATTACAAATTAGAAAAATAGAAACAATTTAAAAAATAAGTTATGAGCAATACCTCTAAGGTATAATAATAATCATTTAGGTCACGATTTTCAAAATCATTGACAATGCGCCGTATTATGCGGTTAATCCATAAATCTCGCGATGTAATCACTATACGATGAAAATACCAACGATGTATTGCATCACGATGAATTTACTATACGATGAAATTACCACAATGAAGTTACCACGATGAAATTACCGAGATGAAATTACCGGATACCGACACATATCTATACTCCCTAATTTTTCAAAAATCCTCGAACGAATGGTTCTCACAAGACTTACAGAATTTGTCAACAAATATAAACTAATCTTCAACCATCAATTTGCCTTCCTTAACTGTAAATCCACTAAAACCGCCATTTTAACACTTCTTAATAGAAGCTGTAATTATTTCTATAGTCCAAGATCTTCGCTTTGCTCAAGTGGTGAGGGCGTAAAGTGCCCCCCCCCCCCTATTTTTCTCAGATATTATTATGTTTTTATAAATATTTTTAATGTTATATATATATTTCAACTATGCTGAATTTAGCGGTGATGTCCATTTTTTATCAAAATCAATCAAACCTGTCAAAAAATTGATTTATATTTGACAGCTCATCTTAAAAAGGAACTTTTTATTTAAATAATTATATAAAGTTTTTTACACAAAAAAAATTAACGGATACCCTCCGAATGTTGCGTCCAGCGTGCCCAACAAAATACACCATAAAGGGTTCTCATTTAGTGCGAATGATTTTGAGCGTAGTTTTTCGATTGTATGTAAGTTAACTACTACAAAGTTTAGTTATTAACCCATTAAGTCCCAATGTTCCCATTTGGGAACATAAGTAATTTCATCTTCGTCTGCTTTTTTCAATGACTTTGAATATAAATCGTCTGCGTTTTTTTAAATATCGTCTGATTTCTATGGTACTTAATGGGTTAATATGTTAGTCAAGAAATTTTCTTATGGGAATATTTCATGGGCCGAAATCCCAGAACTTGTGTCCAATCCAAAGTGATCCACGACAAAATGATTTCATATAAGTAGTCGTCTACAGCAAAAAAAGGCTGAATGATTTCATGTCTAATGCTGATGATGATCATAGCTCATTATTGCTTTTGAGGGAATATAAATCACATTTACGCGATACATACATATATACAACACACAAATTAACACCTCTTTCACAGACAAATGTATATCTTGACAGAGGCACAAAGAAATCCTAATACACAGACAGACACACACACGTGCACAGATTCAAAACTAGGGGATAAACACATATAAGAGTGGCCATTTTTATTTCTTAGGCGGTCAAGAAATAGCGTCACTTTGATAAATATAAATTATGAATAAATGTCAAAATAGGCAGGCGCAGGTTAATCATCATTAGGATTTTGACGGCGCCCTATTATCCATGTATTGGTTTAGTAGCCAAACACATCAAATTAACCAAGATATCTTGAATTTAAAATTTTTAGCTCTATTCTTTTTCATATTTATTCTTTGACTGATAGTACAGGATTACGGATTATCGGATTAGAGATAATAATCAACGAGTAGCGATGTTTAATATAATAAGGAAGTTTCAAGTAACTCTACTCATGGGTATTTAACGCTAAGACTGAAGAAGGTGAATAATAGTTCACAGAAATATTTTTGAAATAAATTCAACTCCAAAAGTAACATGAAAAAAAGTTTTTTTAGTAAAATTTTTTTAATTTATTTATTTTTATACAATGGAAATTTCCTTCAATTGTTGCTTTTATGATGAAAGATCTTAATATATTTGTGTGAACAATTTAGAAAGTGTTGTAGATATTTTTAATAAGCAGTTTGAAAATCGGTGCTAGGAAAAAAGACCTAAATGCGAAAAATTGCTATTGTTTTAACTCCATTTGTCACTAAAAATGTTATTGTACAGCATTGCCTGTATTATACCCCTTTAATCTTTTAATGGTATAAAATGGAAAAAATTCAAAATTATTGGTAGAGTAAAAGGCTCTTTCACCCTCCCCCTCCCTTGAAATCAGGGGGCTAGCATCTATTCCTACTATTATTTACATATGCAATGGAAAAGCGATATTTTTTGTAAAATGTTTCTTAACCCTCATCCAACCACTTGAACACAATCATGTTCACACTAAACATTGAAACTAATTTGTAAAAATTTATAAACCAAAAGATCAAACTTTAAGGTGAGTAAAACTTATTTATATAAAAATTTTCAATTTTATATTTTTAACGCCATCTACCGATTTTTAAAATAAATTTTTATAATTTTATCAGAATATGTATTTTATTCCAAATATATAATAAATGAATAAAATAACGGAAATTTCACACTGCTGGTATTTTAGTTTATATTTATGCATATTTTTTAACTTTGTATTATATATAGGGAGCGTGAGTAAGGTTGGTTAGATAGTGGCTTTCAAAAGTTTCAATTTTTATCAATCAAGCTTGATGAGTGTGTTTAGATGCAAAAAAATATTGGAATGCGTAAATTAAATCACATATAAATCAGAGGCGCACATTTTTAAAATGGAGGAGGGCTTTTTTTTATAATTTTAAAATTTATTATAAAAGAATTTTTTCCAATCAAGACACCACCATTTCGAGAAATAGGAGGGGCGGTGGTAGTTGATTTTTCTGATACAATGTCGATACATGAAAAAATGATTCTAACGATTCCTGATACCAATTAATCATTCAATCACTTATTCCAAACCCAGAAATTAATTTTTCTTTGATGCTAAGTAGTTGTAAAAGTAAATAATGCTTTGATATGCTATTTGCTGCATACTATGTTTTGTTTGATAAAAAAGTGAAGATACTTTGGACTGCTTTCATCGAAGATAAGGCTCAATTTCATCGCGTGTGCTATGCCTATTGTGTGGGGGAATGCGTATATTGATACATTGAATAAATAAGTAGTTAATAGTAATATACCGATTTGATCGGTATCGACAAATTTTTTATTTTTCACTAATTTTATCTGCCAAATCAATAGACAAATGAAAACTTATGCTAGAGCCGAAGCGCGCACCCTCAAAAATTTTGTGGAGGTGAACTTTTTTTTATTATAAAAAATTTTTGTCCAATGAACACACCAACATTATTACCCGACATCATACTTGCACTGTAAGCTCTCAATCCCACCATAACTGCACTAATTTTATCAAGTCAAATGACATTATTAGTAATTGTGATTACATCATTTCATTACCTTCTAGCTCAGTGGTTTTGAAACTGGAGTCCGCGATGTCCTAGGCGATCACGAAGCAGTTCCATGGAGATCCAGAAGTGGTCACTGAGTGGATCGTTTTGCGCAACATATTGCAGCCATATTTGGTCATTTGCGATTTTCGCAAATAAGTCACATATAAAGAATAAATAATTTAGTGTTTGCATTGAGTACTATTTTTTATTCTTTATTGCTTTTCACGTCTGATTTTATATATGTAAATGTGCATTTTTCTTAATGGCTTTAAAAATGAAATATGACGACTCATACTTGAAATTTGGCTTTACTGCATTAAAGTCTGGTGGGGAAGAGGAACATAAGTGTCTTTTGTGTTAGCATTCACTTTTGTTAAGCCTGGCAAGTGAAGCTTGCACTGGAAGTGAAACACTCGAGTTCACTAAACAAAACTATTTAAAACTTCAAGCTGAATGATTGTACAAATCCATGTTTGATAACATAGAAAGGTTTTTGCAAAATATTTGAAAGCGTTCTATAAACTTTCAAAAAATAATTGTTGTCAAAAAGTCCGACACTATAGGAAAACAGATGATATTACCTTGCTGCAAAGATATCATATTGAATGTGCTAAGAAGTTCTGAACTTGCAAGGTCGAAGCATATCTTCCTGTCAAACAATACCGTTAGAGTGCTAATAGTTAAGATGTCTGATGACATAATGTCGCACGTGGTTTTATTTATTCGGAATTCGATTTTCAACTTTTTTGCAATTCAGCTTGATGAACCGACGGATTCGTAAAAACTTAGCTCAATCTTGCGTTTACGTACAATATGTATAAGATGAGCACCTGATAGACAATTTTTTGTTTTGCGAAACTCGTAGCAGTTGAAGAACTGGAAGAGAAATATTACAGGATATGGTATTGAGCCAGAACATACACTTGGAGGTGCACTGAAAATGCTAGCAATTTCTTGTTGTTCTAGTTTTCAAATTCTGATTAAGCAAAAATCTCAAGATGTAATTGGTACGCAGTGAGAGCGCTATTCATCGCCAAACTTTAATAATGAAAACCATAACTGATGGGTTGAAAAATGTTCTCAATGAAGTCATTAAAATAACGTATATAATTAAAGCAAATGCCTTAAACGCTTGCTTAATTTAAGAGTTATGCAAAGAAAATGATTCCGAATTTGAAAACTCTTGCGGCACTCAAATATGAGGTGACTTTTCAAAGGAAAAGTTTCGAAGTGATTATATGGTAAGAAATCGAGAAATTTCTGCAAAGCAAAACATACATGCATGCAAAGATTTTTTAAATAAGATTTTGATCAACAAAAATGTCCTGGAGGTCATGAAACATGGTGTTGAAAATCTTAGTCAAGAAATTTCTCTTATTTTCTTAATCTACAAAAATTTGAAAAATAATATCAATTTATTAAAAACCGGTTTATAATCTCGATTAGTAATCTGATCTCAGAAGACTTCTTAATTAAAAAACAGTTTATTGATTAGATTAATGATTGAGGAGGTGCAAAACATGTTTTTTGTGAAATGTCTTATAGCGATTCGTCTATTTAAATGGCACAGTTTTATGCTGATGTTGCAAAGATGGCTCTGAAAATTTTGATTTCATTTGCCACTACATATTAGTGTAAGAAAGCTATTTCCATGCTACTTGTCAATGAAACCAAATCCCTAAACAGATTGGAAGTGAGTAATGATATGAAAGTTGCATGGCTAAAACAAAGCCAAACTATTTAGACAAAGCAGACGCATCTATCTCATTGAAATTGATTGGATATTCAGAAAATTTTTGAATAAACAATTACGTCAATTTTTTTAGTACAGTGGTTTATATGTTGATTTATTTTTTTAAATGAGATCCTGAGCTATTAAAAAATTATAAAGACACTGCCACGCCAAAAATTTCTACAGTTTGTGAACCACTGTTCCAGCTGAACAAGAGAATAAAATCATTGTTATATTATATGATAGATTTTTAGTGCCATTTACCAGTTATTGAAACCGATCATCACAGTTTCCGTTTCTATCGCTAGATATGCTATACTCTAATCAAGTGAAGATTTTATACCGTGACTCTAAAAATGTTGTCTTTTGCAAATGTTTTAGGGAAAAGAATTTTTGGTTGATCTGATTCTGTATTTGTCGCTTGAAGGATAACAACGTCTTTGTCTTCTAAAGACCATAGGGAAAAGGCTGTATTAGAAGACTCATTGATAATACAGTCAGAACTCATTTATCCGACAGTAGATTATTCGACAACCCCGCTATCCGATGCCATATTGATGATTGGGAGCTAAAAGATTGTTCACAGCCTCTCATCTCACTAATTGCCAACAAGCCTAGTTCATATTAAATGAATTTGTTAGGTAGATTGATTAATATTTATAAATGAGCTATTCCATTCCCTAAGTTAAACGCTATAAAGTACATCAAAATGAAATTATTTGTACTAAGTTTTATTAACAAAAATTTTAAGGAAAGACTTGGTTCTTTAAAATTATATTTAGCAAATTTAATAAGGCCATTTTTCCTAACTTGTGTACTCTATTACATTAATTTAACTCTTTCATTTACAGCAATCAATAGGGGAAAAGCTTTTAAACTTAGTGATAGAGTTCTTATATAGCTATGTGCTATGAAAAATATTTGCCTCGCTCAAAAATACATCTCCTTTTGTTCAAATTACTGTCTACATTACTGCCTCTAAACAAATATAGCTCAAATTCGCCTTATTATACCAATGAATTATAAAATGAGCCAAGCTCTTGGCTGAGCTGGAACAGCTAGAAAGCGGGTCCGGAGTTTGTAGATAGTGGAACAGCCATCAGATATGGTGGTTAGCTGCGACATAAGCGAGGCGAAGAAGTAGATTGGGTGACTCCTTTCTACAAGTTAAAATGCTCCATGTTCAGGACGATGTCGTGACAAGGCGAGTAAGGCCGCCTTCAAATAAGCCTAGTTACTGCTGCCTTGCAGTTAGTCCATTAGACAAAGGCTAGATCCGTAGCTTACAATTACGGCGTGGAAGGGAATTGGAGACCTCACCACTAAGACTTAACATTAAAATAAGAAAAGTAATAATGAAAATCTACTCACAAGACAAAAAAAAGATATAGAATTGAGAAAAGTAAAAATTATTGGGCGGGTGAAAGGCTTTTTCGCCCCTCCCCGGAGGTGCACATCAGATAAAAACACATCATAAAGCATAAAGGTAAAGGTACTGTCGGGTGTTTTCACCGAGAAGGCACAATTGCGCCGCTTGTATCGAACCATGAAGAAAGAAGGCTTGATGCAGGATCGAACCCAAGACCTTGAGTTATCGAAAACCAGTATCTAACCAAACTTACTCACACGCCCTATATACCTTTATAGACAAAGAATGAAAAAAGCATGATATACTACTACCTTCATAACACAAAATACTCAAAATCATAACCACGTATGCTAATAAGATTGGCTGTTTTAGAATTTAAAAAGTCATATGGAAAAATAAAAATGGAGAAAAGCTCTAAAAAAAGAAACGTTTTTTTTTCTTTTGCTTTATTCAACCTTTAAGAGAGAGCTAGAAGGATATGTCTAAAAATGTGTGCATCCAATATATTTTCCACTATTATATTGATGTATTATTATTAATAAGATTGACAGCTGATATTACTCATAAAGTCTGGATTAGAGTTTCTACCCGAGATTTCTTGGGAAATCAAGGATTTTTATCCGTTCAATTCTAGAGAAGGAAGGCCCTAGAACTAGCGAAAAATAAAAAAATAATTTTTTTTTAAATTATTTTTAGAGTTTACTTTAAAGAAACGAAATAACTAATATATAATATAGTGTTTGTGTGTGTGTGTGTCCATGTGTAGTATGTATGTATGTATCGCGTAATTGTGATTTATATTCTCTCAATGTTTTTGTCAACTATTTTCTTGAAGTTTTTGTAAGAATGATCTATGATCAACATCATCATTAGACATGAAATCATTCAGCCTATTTTGACGTAGATTGACTCATTAGAATTATGCTACACTTTCAAGCTCGCCCTTTTTTCAAAAACACAACCTTGATAAACGTTTAATTCTTCAAAAACAAGTCAACCATTGCTGCATGTGTTGATAATTGAGTTTAGTACTTTTTTCGGGATCCAAGCTACAAATTAGCGTTATAACGCATCAACTGTAACACGTGTTACATTACCATAAAAAAATGGAGCCAAGACTAGGGTGCCCACCCCGGGATTCCTCGTCCTCGAGTCCCCGGGGAATCGTGAAATTTCAAAATCCTCGTCCTCGAAAAAAATTTTTAAATTTCCTCGGGGAATTTTTGAAAAAAAAATTATGTCGAATCCGACGACAAAAATATCGAAGTAACGGAGAAGAAAGATGAAACATTAATCGTTAGCAACCAAAAAACAGAGAAGAAAAGCGTGAAGGAGGAATTGGACGAATTTCTGAAGATTAATGAAAATGAAGAACGTGAAACTAAAAGCAAGATTTTAAGCAGAGGAAATAATGAAAAAAACATTTGACCTTTATTTAGAAACAAATAGGAGGCCCGAAGTTTTAGAAACTTTATTCAAAAATTTAGAGCATAAAACCAACTTCTGTGGATGCCGAAAGAGTGTTTTCGTCAATGGGTTATTTACAAAAATAAGAAACCAGTTGAATGATGAAACTTTGAACGCTCTAATTTTTCTTAGATATTTTTTTAAAACATAAATCTTTTATGCATTTAAATTTTTTTCAATAAAAATCTTATATGAGACTTTTAAATTTTCTTTTCTGAACAGTTTTTACTGTAAAAAAATCGCTTTTTCTTCCCCGGGGAATCCCCAGGGAAATTTTCAAAAATTACGAGGTCCTCGTTCCCCGGGGAATGAAAAAAAGACCTTAAAGTGGACACACTAGCCAAGACCCCTTGTGCGTTACATTAAATTCCGTGTTATAATGGCTTTACTGTGTACACTGGAAAGACAAAATATTTGAATTGATCTTTGCGTGGTTAAAAAGAGCATCAGCTCGAAAATTTCATCATAATCCTATTGAAAAAATTGGAAACCTTGATCGGAGAGGCCTGGAATTACGCTAGTGTAGATATTGTGATTTGTGAGGATGTGTGATATAAATAATCATATACTTTAATTTTTAGTAAAGGATGCAATGGAGACAACGAAGCATAGATCAATAAACTGTTCTTGGGTTAGGAAGTCTTCTGATGCCAGATTACTAATCGAGATTATAAACGGTTTTTTTGATAAATTGATAGTATTTTTCAAATTTTTGTAGGTTAAGAAAATAATGAAAACTTTTTTAGCTAAAATACACTACACATTGTTTTATGGCCTCTAGGACATCTTATCTAAGAAGATTCTTTAGGAAAAGAGTTTAAAATTTTTTACCTGCTTTATAATGCCACTCACTTCATCAACATTGAACTGATTCTAAAAATATAAATTATACATTTGTGATGATATAAAAAACTTTGAACGAAAACAAAAAAAGAGAAAAAAATAGTGATATGTTTGAAAGGACAAAACACAATATTATTCAATTGAAATATTTTATTTGCATAAAATAAAGCGATTTAAACCACATTTATGAAAATATGAAAGGTAACAAATCGAAAATTTAAAAGATTAAATATTATGTAACATGACAGGGTAAATCAAAAGTGCTCATCTTGGGGCACTTGGGTTTTTATGAATACAAATTTTAGCAAAAAAAAATTTTTATTTTAAAAAAAAGAAAAGGTAAGACATTTTTATCCGTAATACAATTAAAAAAACTCGTCTCCTTCTCCGCTAATAATTTCAACAAAGAAAGTGCGTCTTTAGCAACAATATATTAGCTTTATTTTGCAAAAATTATATCAAATTTATATTTGGAGGCATAACTCAAATTTGAAAAACAGTAAATTAAATAAATGACAAGATTAAACTTTTAAAAAGCTTTTATATATTTAGATTACATTTTCTAATTGGAACTAATTAGACATAACTTAAAAATATAAGGTATTTTATATAGATAAATTTACGAGCGTTTTAGCGTCCAAAAAATTAAAAAATTAGACGCATTATTTTTTTGTATGTCTAACTTTCAATTTTATGGTGCTATCTCCAACTATTTTTTAAGGAGCTTCATTTTTATTCAAAGTTAAGTTTTTGTTGGCGGCATCAAATGTAAAAATATAATGATAAATTCAAAAAATGATAATATTTCTATCATCTCACTCGATTTCCAAGGATAAAAAACTGGCGTGTGCTATACTAGGATCATACTGCGTGTAGTAGAAGGTGATGTATAATCTCATAACAGAAATCAGATCCACTTATGTATTTGTTTTGTGGATGCTGAAGACAAAACCATCAAACAAGTATTGGAATTTAGATAAAAGAATTAACTCCTAAGCATTGGAACAGAAAAACCAGTCATTGGAAGAGGCAAAATACGAAATTCCATGATGATCCCAAAACAGCAAAAATGGTGAGGGTAAGTGACAGGAATGAAATATAGCTGTAAAAAAATCAGACAAAACGTTTCCTTTTATTTAAGGATCAAAAGAATCGACCCCTTTATAAAAATGGAAAAAGATGGAAAGAAAGAAGAATTGACAGATGATGAATGAAAAGATAATTTAAAACTAAATTTTGAGAACTTACAAGGTCAAAGAATGAAAATGGAGCTCAAAAAAGTTAGATTTTATGAGTTAAAAAACATAAAATCTATAAAATCCTACATTAAAAAATGGAACCTTCACGTGATTACACAAAAAAATAATGCGATAAACTCAATTTTGTTGTGACTAGATCATTCTGTATTCTCAGCATCAGAAACTGCATACACAAACTAAAATTAATATGGTTCGTATACTACCTGCATATGATTTTTTTGTATATGATAGATTTAACCAATGCCCGCGCTTGCGCTAATTTTTGAACTATCAGATTAATCTTCTTCAAGGCGAAAAGAAAACATATGATGTATTTGTCAAGGCATATCTATACACATTACATTTTCATGAAAGAAATTATGGTTTGGCATATTTTTTTAGGGCAATGAAAAAATTTTAGGGGAGCTTGAAATTAGCTAGAGGGCTTGAGAAATAGTTTGGAGGGGAGGGCTATGCCCCAAAATTTAATAAGTAGCGCGGGCTCTGGATTTAACCATCATCCATCAAGGATCCTAATTGGTCTAAAAGTTCATTTTATATTGATACAAGCTGAAAGTGTAAAAATTTGAATAGAAATAGAATTGTGCTATGCATTTGAAAAAACTGATTTAAATGAAATATCGCATCTTATCATATTTAACTTGATGTGGATATACTAGTTATGATGAAATATAATATTTAATCTGAAGAGACAATATTGAATTAACCCATTTACGGCCAATGTTCCTATTTTGGAACATAAGTAATTTCATCTTCGTCTGCTTTTTTCAATGACTTTGAATATAAATCGTCTACGTTTTTTTAGATATCGTCTGCTTTGCTTGGCCTTAATGGGTTAAAGAAGGAATTTTCTGATTTATATATTATTTGATAAAATAAACTTCAAAACTTGAGCACAAAAATCATTAACAATCTTAAAAATCATTAACAAGAGTAAGAGATGCTTTGTGTCCCAAAAACAATTTTATGAAAAATGATAAATAAAACTGAAAAAACTGTGTCGCGCATTCATTTATACTATCTATTGAAAGGATAAAACTTTTCAGTTATCTCTAACAAAGTGTGATAAATCTTCAGATACTATTAAGATCAAACACTCCAATATTAAAATCCGTAAAAGAGCTAAGAACAAGAATGCATAAGGAATTTTTCAAAAAAGTGTTTGCTTCTTCATAATACAAAAAAAGAAACGATGTAATATTTTCACTTCTTCGGAAGAGAGAAAAAATAAATGCCCATCTTTGTAGCCAGAATTCAGGAAAAATTATTTGTGAACTATTTTTAATGAAACAAAAATTATTTTGGTATTATTTAATCACTTATGAAATTAAAGTGAAATAATTATGGATTTAATTTTGTTTCAAATTGAATCAGGAATAAAGAAATAAGACGAAGAACAAAAGTAATGACGAGTGTGATAGATGTAATCGAAAAGAACAAAATGAGATGGCATGGAGGACACGTGCTGGGAAGGGAAAAAGATGAGAAAACAAGGAAAGCATACGATGAACAGGTAAAAGGAAGGCAAAGAATGAGATGGGGAGATGATTTGTAAGAAAGTATGAAAAAATTTGGTTTGAAAGAAAGCGATGCTACAGACAGAAGGCTTTGGAGAAGATGGATAAGATGAAGAAGAATTAAGAATTTTAAAAATTAATTAAGAAATAATTAATGAACATTTAAATGAAATGTTATGATCATTTAAAAAATAAGATCTTATATAATCCAAATACGGTATATAATTTAAGTTAAATTTATTATTTTAGAAAAAATATATATAATCATGCTTTACATAGCTGCAAATGTTTGAGAACAATGGATCGAAGTTTACTAACAAAGAAGGTTAAATAGATTTGCATGATGAAAGTTAAAAATTTATAAATAAACTATTTTCATATGTTTCTCTTTAACTACATGCTTACATATCTGGAAGATAAAACAATCTGCAACAAATTTTAAAGATTTTGTATCACATTCACAAGGTATACTTTTCAGATAAGCAAAATATGTGAAAAAGAAATCCATAAAACAAAAAAAAAATTTTTAACTTGACACATATTTTTTTACAAAATTAAAAAAATATTTAAAACTTAAAGAAGTGTAAGAAAATCAATAGCAATACTATAGTAATCAAACTATAATGCATGATCTGCCTCAAGTGCTATGACTATATAATATATGTGCATCAATATAGACGTTTAAAAATGGGTTACCGACTCAAAAACTGTAAAAACCAGACTTAGAAAAATAAATATCTTTGGTTAAAAATACATGAAGATAAGCAGCTAGTTTTACATGGTAACAAACGCTGAAGCAGTACTTATTTTTCCTATTATATATATAGCTATTATATATATAATATGGGTCCGAACCAAAAGCCCCCCCCCGGGACAAAATCCCTTCTCTCAAAATGAGAAAGAGGACAAAACCCCCTCTCTTTTAAACACAAAAATTTGATTTTAATATTAGAGTTAGTATTAACACAAGCCATAAATTTGATTTTAATATTAGAGTAATACAAAAACTTGACTTAAATATTAGAATTAGTGTTAACAAAACACAAAAAGGACGTGTACAGACAAAAAACCTACCTGACAAAATCCCTTCCTTCAGAATGAAATAGAGGACAACCCCTCCCCCCCCCCCTCTCCCTCGCAAAATCAGAGCATAATTGAGCGTGTATATTACATAACTTTGTTTTTTAGTACATATTTTAAAAAATTCACTTTTTTTCTAGCAAATGATACAATATTAGGTAAAATTCACTTTATTGAATTTAAACGTAAGAAAGAATCTCCTCTTCATAAGAAAAGGAGGGGGGGGGGGGGGGGGGATTTTGTCCGGGGGAGGGGTTTGTCCAGGGGGGGGGGGGGGGGAGGTTGTCCTACCTCCATATAATATATATCTATTTATTATATATAAGCTGAAGCAGTGCTGTATCTATCTTTAATGGCAAAAACTTAATAAAACGTGTATATAAGTATGGAAAATTGGAATAAAATATGTAGATTACATTACAATTTAAGTCTAAAATATCTGGATTAAATTTTTATTGATGATATATTAATACAAATTAATTCTTCTCTTGGTACACCACTGCCTTGAAGCAAATCAATTATTTTCCCATTTAGTTAAACCAACATTTACAATAACTTTTTAGATAACATGAAGGTGCAAAATAAGTGAAAATATTACAAAGATATTCTTTCAATAAAGTCATCATAGTCTAAAAAGGATGATCTTCAATCATAGTTGACAAAAGATTATGTAAAGTAAGTTGTGCTAGAGAATAAAGTTCTGTTTTATATTTAAATCCTGTTTTGAACTTCTATATGTGGGTCTGGCTATTAGTGAAACGTATATTTTATTTATCCAAAAATCATAATGAACATCAGAAATTGCATTAATGTATGAAATCTTTGGATTTGAGTATAAGCTTAGAAATTAAAAATAATTTTAATTTTTATATTTTAAAGAATTGGCTGAGATTAACTCATTAAATAAAAACTGCTACAGATCTATTAATTTGCATACAAAAAAGTACATTTACACTATCCCAAACATAATTCTATTTCAAAATATAATAATCTTTTATTTACTAATAATTAACATTATATTTTACTTCAACAACTTCGCCTTCAGATTTCATTATTTTAATAGAAAATACAAGAAAGTTTCATAACACCAACAGAGCAAATTGTAATGCAGCAAAATAATTAAAGAAGAAAATAATTATGTCTTATTATTTTACATTTCATAAGTTTATAATAATTACCAAAATTCTATTATTCTATATATTATCTTATTAACTTTATTGTAATTTAAATCAACAAATTTTTATTATATTACTAATAAAAATTTAGTTGTTGTTGTTGTTGTTGTTTTATTTGACACAGCTTGTAAAATGCAAGGATTTCGAAAGCTGGCATGAGGCTTTTACAAATTTAAGATGATTAATCACAGTTTTTGTGAATTTGTTTTTTTAGCATTGGGAGCCTTGGGGATCGAACCCCTGACCTTCAACTAATAAAAATTTAGTATAAAACAGTGAGATTTTTTTTGTAAATTTCCAAAATTAATCAGCTTGGTTTCTCTAACCCTTTCTTTTGAGAGATATAATATAAAAATTATATTATGAAATTCAAGTCATTAATATAAATCAATAAAACTTTATCTTTTATATATTATATCAGTGGTTCTTAACTGCCGTCTAAATTGACCACGGGGTCTCATAAAATATTCATAGGGGTCTATAGGCAGAAAAAAAATTTGAAGTAAATAATCGAAAAATTTTCCCTTTAGTTTTTATTATTATGTAATAAATTTTAACACTAACCTTGAAAGAAGGGTAACCTGTTGATTCTCATACAATCCGATTCAGTATACTTTTAAAAGAGAAGAAACATTATAGAACATTTAAAAAGGCTTATTTTTGGGGAATTTGACCGTCACAAACAGGTTTTAATATATTATTATTATTGCTGAAAATAGACTTTTTTTGTAGAATATCTATGAAAGGGTTCACTACTAAAAAAAACAAAAAAGGGGTCAATTAAAAAAGATTAACTCTATAAAGAATTTAATTTTTCAAAGGCCGCCCATCTCTTCGCCATTGTACATCTCTTCGCCAATTTTTAACTTTTACCCTCTAGTACTCGTTTCTTGTCTTTAAATATATGCCGACATATGGGCCAGACTGAGCATGGGTAAACGACGTCTAACCGTATGTGTTGTGCTCTACTTCTATATATTCATAGCAGCATATTTTTTTGTGTATAAATTATATCTCAAACCTGTATACTACGATGATTCATCTCCAACCTGTATACTACGATGGTTTTTATTCCATGTACAAATGCCTAGGGAGACAATGTTCAACTTTCTGTTCATATTTTGTTGGATTGGGGGAGATGATGCTACATAAGTTATTACCTATATACCTGTATACTACGATTGTTTATCTTCAACCTGTATACTGCGATTATTCATCTCCAACTTGTCAGTTCATATTTTGCTATGTGTAGGATTTTATATACCTCATTCGGGGAGACGATGTTAAATAAGTTATTGCCTATATTTTTGCATTTTTTTCACGATATTAAATAATATATCTGTCATATAATCAAAATAAAATTCTGTAATCAAAGAATCAAAAAATATTCTCTAAAAAATCTAAAAATATGAAATTTTCTGTTCATCTTTTGCTAACGCATACGATGTTACAAAAGTTATAACCTATATTTTGCAATTTGAACGATTTTAAATAATATATTTGTCAAATAATGAAAATAAAATTATGTAATCAAAGAATCCAAAAATATTCAAATCAAAAATATTTATTTTTTTTTAAATATATCGTTGGTTTCCCTTACTTTTAGTTTCGTATATGCATAATTAAAAAAAAATTATTAGAGACTAGGTTTATCTTTCTATTCTAAAAGTAACTAAATTCACCTGTTGTAGCTGATTACCTTGCTTCGTGCAAAACCATATTTTGTGGATATAGTGCGCTTCCTATAGATCTCTTTATAGGAAAATTAGAGTTTGCGAAAATTTTGGTTAATTGGGACACACTTAATCCTTTTCTCTAGCTAAACATCCTAAATGTATGAAATGTAATAAATTAGGGCATAGTACTATCGAATGCACGAGCTCCTTTTCCTTCCTTCAGATGTAACTCCCTTTTTGAATCTCACATAGACCTATGTTTTTGCACTCCTGACATGTTACCCTTAGTTAAAACTTGGCAAATTCTAGATGAAGCATCATTATAAGAGCAATTTTACATTGAACTTATGCTAGACTCCACATTGATATCTTATGGAACTCCAGATTTGAAGAATCATTTTAATTCTTGTTTATTCTGTGATGCGTTAAAATCTAAGATTCATGAATTTAGAGTCATTTTCGAAAATAACATTACCGACACTACGACTTTGGAATTCTTTTCTCAAACACTAACCAAATGCCTAACTGACGCTGTTAATGTTGCAACCTCTCAAATCAAAACCAAGGGTAGTTTTGGAACGCAGAACTTCACCAAATACGGAAAAAACCGTTATGCTTTAAGAAAATTAAAAAAAATTAGCGACCAATAAAACTGGAATATATACAATCGGATTAAAAGATTATACATAAATAAAATTAATTTAAAAAAAAAGAAATGGTCAGATTTTCTTAATTTTGACAACAATAACATGTGAAAGAAATTTAATGCTTTGATTAAAAATAAATCACATAATTCTTCTAATATTTTGAAGATCGGAAATAATACTGTATAAATTAAAGAAAATTCGTATGAAATCTTAAGCTCTCTCTTTCCAAAAATCCCAGTTTGCGCTTTCCCCCTTTCAACCATAGGTTAAATAGAAATTTCGTACTAGTCTCTATTGTAGAATTACTTCATTGCTTAAAAAAGGTCAATAAAAATTCTGCTTCGTGTTCAGATCGAATCACTTTCAGAGTCATTCAATTAACTATGCCCTTGACTAGTAGTTTTATTTTGAATATATATTAAGGAATTTTAGCCCTTTCATAATTCCCTTGTAATTTGAAAACAGGTTAAGTAATTCTTATTGAGAATTGGCGTTCAATTACTCTTCTTCCATGCCTTAGCAAACTCCTTGAAAAAGTAATCAGGTATCGTCTTCTAGAACATATTCAAAAGTCTCAATGGATTGATATTAACCAATTCCCTTATGTTCATTCGAGATCATCTGAATTTGTTTTTGAACGTCTGACCTCCTTAATTTATGATTGTTTCAAGCACAAATCGTCCTTAACTACTTTCTTCATAGATTTTAAGGATGCTTTCAATTCTGTCTGTGGGGCATGAATAATAAGAAATATAGAACTCGCATAGAGATATTACCACTATAGAGTTCGCAACATAAATAACGCTATGACTACTTCGATAAACTCGTCCACTCTTTCAAAGCCCTATCCCATAAGAAAAAATGCTTATTTTTCGACACCAGCCCTGAGCCAACAAAAAATAACACTACGCCGCGCCCTCAAAAACATGAGGAAAAACCCCTCAGAATCGAACATAACATTCTACACACACACTCGACAACTCTTCCTCAGCTCAATAAAAACTGAAAAGCGAAATGCATGGATTAGTTTTACCTCATCCACATCATGCAATCCATGATCTACCATCAACAAAATCATCAAGTCAAAAAAGCCTACAACCGATTTCCACAAACTACTTCCAGACCCTAACGCCGATTCAATCCAAATAAATCCACCTTTTCTCTCTTCCTTTTTTCCTACCGACAACCCCCTCTCTGACGATCCATATCAAGCCGCATTACGCTCATCCTCACTCACACTCACAACATCGCTAATCATCCATCACTTTCCAGGCATAACATCATCTGAACTCTCACAGGCAGTAAACTCACTTCGACCCAGTCAGTCCCAAGCCTCGACTCAATTTCCACAAATCACATTAAAAAGTCAATCCATCTCCTAGAAAAACACTTAATCAACATCTACAACGTTTGTGTAACCCTCTCCTTTTTTCCTTCATTATGGAAAATAGGAAAAGTTATTTTTCTACCAAAACCACACAAAGATCTCTCAGAACTCAAAAACGGGCGACCTATTATCATTCTTCCCTTCATCGGCAAAATCCTAGAAAAAATCTTTCAAAGAAGGCTCATCTACTACATTACTCAAAACAACATCATCCATCCCTCCCAGTTTGCCTATCTTCCTCTCCGAAACACCGAGTCAGCCTTATCAAAACTAACACCTTCAACACTCCATCACATCCCACAAAACCGCTACATCAACAATGCATTTAACAACGCCTGGCACCCCGCAATCATTCTGAACTTGCATCTCAAAAAATATCCACCCTACATGATTAAATTCATACACAACTATCTACAAAATCGAGCTTTAGTTTTTCGCGAAAAATCAACACGTGCAGTTCACTTGCTATCATTCTCTACCCCTCAAAGAGGATGCCTCTCCGAAATTCTCTGGCTTATCTTGATAAACCCTCTTGCCGACATCCTCGACTCAAATGCACAATTCTCACAATGCTTCTCAGACGACCTGCTATTTTCCTTTTCCTCGAGCACACAACCCGAAATGAAAAGCACACTCATCAAACGTTACCTCAAGATATACAAATCCTTAATACCTTCCTCTTCAGACTCATGCTCTACCTACCCTCCAACGCTCCCATTTTGCTCCACTCCCACACCTGCAACAATAAATCGTACACGAAAAATTCATCCAGTCACACTAACAGACCTATTGTTATCTCTTCCATACAACATCATAATTTACCCTAATAAGGAAACCGCAATTACCCACATAAAAGTGATCACACAACTCTCAAACCTCTCTACACTCAGAATTTTCACAGACGTGGCCATTATGATGCTGAATACACAGCCTTAACCCTCACATGGTCGAACAATTTTATTACCTTAGCTGGCCGTGAGTGGCCGAAGGCCATTTTTTATTTTTTATTTTTCTTCATTAAAATTTGAAAAAATAGCGTCATTTGGTTTTAAAACATGTTGAATAATTGAAATTTTAAGAAAAAAATATCAAAAATTTGAAATATTCTTATTTTGAAACAAAAAATATTAACGCCATCTATTGGATCTATCGATTTATCTATAAATAATTGATTACAATTTTTTCAAATTTAAATAGAATATTTGATCATTGAGTTTGTCAAAAACAAACTTTATTAAAAAAATTTTAATAGATTTATTCATATATATTTTTCGCATTATAAATTTCACTTTTCTTGTATTCTTCAACTTTTTGTTTACACGTATTTTTATGTTTTATTTTATATAACGTAAATAATAATAGAAAAAATAAAAATAATAATGGAAATCGTACCGTTGGGTGTTTTCATCGAAAAGGCACAATTGCGCAGCCTGTATCGAACTATGAGGAAAGTAAGCTTGATGTAGGATCGAACCCAAGAACTTGAGTTATCGAATCCAGCATCTAACCAAGCATACTCACGCTAAAATAATAATAAGAAGAAACACATGAGCTGCTCACGCTCATGTTTTTTATTTACGCTTTGGATAAAGTTAACAGGGGTGCGGAGTCAGATAATATAAGGTCCGATTCCGACACCTAAATTTTTGAATGCTGACTCTCACTTCGACTCCCACTCCTTTTATGATACCTCCTCTAACTCCGACTCCTTAACACTTTAGTTTAACACTTATACACACAAAAATATAAAAAATATTAAAAAAAAAACAGTTATATGACAATTACTGCTCTTTTATTTTGGAGTTAAAAACTGAAACTCATAAAAATTAAAAATAAGAAGCTCCCTTTTAGCAAAATTTAAGAGGCGAAAATGTTGAAAGTTGAAAATCGAAATAGCGCAAGTTTTCACGAAAAAATGAATGCCAAAACAATTCAAGAAATATAAGATTGAATTAAATGACGGACTTGTGTGATAGAGAAAATGTATGCTCAACACTTGGTGAAGGATTTTTCATTACATCATCAACACTTGGTAAAGGATTTTTCATTACATCAACATTTGGTGAGAAAACTTAGCATCATTCATGCCATTGCTAGCAACTAGCAAGTTTTTGTTATTGTGCTTCCATTACATTACATCAAAACTGTAAACAAGTTAAAAAACAAACAAAAGTTGTTTGAAAACCTTTTGAAGTTGAATCAAATGAATTTTCGGAGACCGAATCGGAAAAAGAAACTTCGACTCGGACTCCTTGTTTTCAAAAATAAAAATCCGACTCCTACTCCGACTAGATAAATCGCCGACTCTCTACGACTCCGCCACCGCATCCCTGATTGTTAACAGCAAAATTATTTAACTACTTATTTATCTATATTTTATGTATAAACAAGGTTAAAGGTGGTTAACTTAGGGCAACTGACATTGAGCTATCAGTATTTTGGCAAAGGCAGTATTCGAACCTAAAATGATGGGATTTGAAGACCATCACTCTAACCCAATGGTTCCCAACCTAGGGGTCCATGGAAGAATTTCAAGGGGTCCATGGAAATTCTACTTCAAACTACTTATGCTTAATCTCCTTTAATATACTTCTATTTTCCAAATCAATATAAATATACATATTTAGAGCTTTTTTAAATAAATATTTTCTTCCCTTTTTTAAAGTTTCATATTTTGAATCTTTATGTATGCTTTTTATTAGTTACAATATTTTTGAAAAATTTATATTTTAATTGGAAAAAAATTTTATTCACATTTTATGTCAGGCTTTACGATTTCTTTGATTTCATATGAATAAGCATACGATATAATAAGATGACTACAATAATTTTTTGCATAAAAATCTTTGATTAAATTTGTTGGCTCAAACTATTCAGTTGTAGGGGTCCACAGGTAAAAAAGTGACTGAAAAAGGGGGAACGGGATAAAAAAGGTTGGGAACCACTGCTCTAACAAATCGCCACGCGCTCAAAAATAAATAGAAATAATCGTAAAAAAATATCACAGAAATACGCACTTTATTGAGTAATTTTCTAATATTTTTGAAACAATTTTTACATAGAAGAACTTTATGCTCATCACAACAGTTTTCTTTGCATCTGAAGTATTTTTGAAAAATTCTTTTTTTGTTTCCTTTGCAAATTTGGCAGGGTCCTCTTTTTTTATTTGGTGTTTCCAAGACGGTACTTTCATTGCAGATTTTATATGATTTCAGTATTAGACCAACTTCATTTAGGATTCTTCTATTTTGAACATAAATTTTCATTAAGTTTTCAGCCAACAAAAAACACAATTGAGAAAGAATTACTTTTCTTCCACTTGATTTTTTCAAATAGTTGATAGATGTAGCTGTTGATGAGCACTCTGTTTGTAAATTATGTGCTACTATAATATAAGTATTCAAAGCAGCAATATCTAAATAGTTAGACCAAACGACCATTGGCCATCGCCTAGTTGTCCTATATGTAGTATAATATTTAACCATTTGGTTACCTTTGTCTACCCCTGATTTTACACTATTATAAATATATATAGATTCTGGTAATCTTTTGGGTCCGACTAGCTCCATTTCTCTGTAATGCTGACTACTCATCATCAGGACCGCTTTAAAATTTTTTATAGAATGTTTTCTAGGTATATACTAGAGCTTCTGATTTCTCGATAAAATTTAATTTTCGAGAAACGAGAAAAAAAATATATGATTCTCGAGACTCTAGAAAAGTTTCGAGAAGTTAAAAAATATTAAAAATATTTTGTTTTATTAGTAAAATAACTTTTTAAAAAAACAAGAGCATTTAAAGTTTCGTTTTTCAAACTCAATCGTTTTGGAGATAAAATTCTTCCGCATTGACAAGAAGTTGGTTGGATGCATAAAAGAGAATTTTTTAACAATTGCATCGATTCTGATAAATCAAAATTTTTGTTTTGTTTGAACATCTGTAGTTCTTCTTCTATTGTACTAACTTTTTTTATCATACATGAATTCTTTAATTTCTCTATTTAAACTTTGAGTTAGAGATTCTTCTTCAAACTCATCAACAGATTCGACTTGAATTTGGCTTTCTTGTAAAACAGTTCCACGCTCCGAATAATGAGAAAAATTTTTATCAAAAATATTTTTTGCACATTCTAAAATTTCTTCAAAATTTGAATATTCAAAAGTTGATCGTGCATTACACATAATTATTTATTTTTTATTAATATTTATTCAAAATTTAACATGTTTTCAGTAATAAAAAATTTTTTTAATTCTTGAGTCTCGACAAAAATTTCTCGAGAATCAAGAAATAAAAAAATTCTAAAATTCTCGAGAATCGAGACAGAAGCTCTAGTATATACGCAACCAATGATGAACTAGTTGAGTATATAGTTCTAGACACGCATTCTTGTAGATTTAAGCTCTGCAAATGTTTTTTTTGAAAATTGTAGCTTTTCGCCCAATCACACAATTCACGGTCCATAAAAAATATATCAACGCAAATACCTGTACCTTGAGGTAGTTCGATTTTCTATGCTAACCTCTTGACTATTTGGGTTCCACTGAAATAATTTTTATCCGCTAATTTGCTGACATATATTTCGGGAGCCAGATAATAAAAAGTTCTAGAATCATTGATGTGATACAATTTGATACCCCATTTACCGGGCTTGCTACGTTCATAAATCTTTATCGGACACCCCCCCCCTCTAAACTTAACCAGTTTCTCATCAACAGTTACAAAGTCCTAAAAAATTACTTTCAGTATTTTTAAAAAATATTAAAACTAAAATTACTTATGGAAGACATTGTAGAAGTGGTCATTCAATAAGCGAACTGCCATTATTTTATCGACATTTTGATTTCTTTCTTGTGGAACATCAAACCTCGAAAATCTGATAATAAGCTTAAGATCATTTTTACTCATAAAGTGTGCTCTTTGACTGCTGTATAGGCTGTCAAATGGGATTGTTTGATCACCCTCAATTCCAAGCATATAAAGAATAGAAATATAGCCAAAAAAATTTTCCACGTTAAAGTTATTGTAGAAAGATTTTACTTCATTCGGAACATTTTCAGTATTTTTCATGTATTCTTCCAAGTTTTTTTTGTAAAAACGAAAACTTGACGAATAAATTCTTGAGGTAAAAATAACTTCCAGATAAATAAAGAATTTGTAACATGCTTTGCAGCGGCTTTGGGACCATCAGGAACACTTGAAATATTTCTAATATTTATAATAACATTCACCTGTTCAAACAGTTCACCCACATCTATTCTCTGCACAAGAAAACATACGCGAAGACTTGCTCGCTAAACAAGCCCTTTCCAAAACACACACATTACACCTAACTTCCATAAACCCCGACGTTCTCACTCAAAACTTCACTTTACACACTTTTAATCAATAGCAACAAATTATCACTAAGTCCTCCAACACCACGCTCTCAGATATACCGGATATAAAGCAATACACAAATCCTGGGCCATCAACAAATTCACCCCATCGCGATCCATAATAAGATGCTTTTCAAGTCACTGTCCCGGTAAATCATATCTATATCACATCAAACTCTCCGACAATCGACGCTTTAGAAACACCTTATCATCTATTATTCATATGCCCTTTTTTCATCTCATATCGACACACAATGATAAACGCATGCATCAAAACTCTAGGCCATTTTCCAACCAACTTCATCCAAATCCTCTCCCACCCCAATTTATTAAACATACTATCTTCTTCGATTAGAACCATCGAACCCATATCCTACTAACGCCACACTTAGTTTTCTTTTACTTACATTTTAGAAATCTCTCACTTTATTTCCATCACCCGTGTCAAGCTCAACCCGTCTTCAAGCTTTCAACAACGCTCTCAAACGATCTTCAACTAATCTTTAACCAAATATACAGAGATATTATTTAATTATACATACAGAGATACAAATAGGATAAAAACTATATCAGATCAAAACAAAAAACTTCAACTAAAAAAGGGTATACTTTTTTAATAAGAAGAGTGTGTATAAACAAAGATAATGTTAAACTTATATGTAGATAGCGTTAATCTTATACCCATAATAATATAAATTACTTATTTTATTTTGTTGAAAAGCGTAAATATTTAAGCAATGATCTAATTTTGTAGCTTTTTATTGCTTCAATTTTAGCTTTAATAATCCATGTTGAGAAAAAACTTGGTGAAAGGGTAGTAAAAAAATTGACCAAAAACTTGAAAGAATCTGGAGTAAGGCTATACAATATACATGGACAACTTTTTTTCTTCATTTAATTTGTTTAGAGACTAAATAATAAAATTTATGCCTGTGGAACAGTGAGAAAGAATCGTAAAGGTATGCCGAAATTTTTTTACCAGACAAAAAGAGAAGACATTGAATACTTTGTTTCTGGTTCTTGTGAGGTTGTCAAATGGATGGCCAACAGGTCTGTGCTTGTTTTGACAAATTTTTTAAACCCAAAAGAAACAAAGTTTATAGAAAGGAGGAAGAAGTCAAAAGAAAAAGAGAAGGTGTGCTGTCCAATAATTGTATCTGAGTATAATAAATATATGGGAGGAGTTGATACAATGGGACAATTGTCGTCTTATTATAAAAATGAAAGATCAAAGACAAAATATAATCACAAAATCTTTTTTGACTTATTAGAAATTGGAATCAATAATTCATACATTTTATATAAAAAAATTTGAAAACTCGTTCTCCAACAAAAATCAAACTTGTCTATCTTCGGTTGAATTTAGAATGGAGATTATTAAAGTATTAACATCTGATTTTTGCTCCAGAACAAGGAAGATTACAGAGTTCGAGCACATCACACGTTATTACAACTACGCCATTACATTTAGTTGAAGCCGTTGAAAAAGAGGAAGATTCAAGTTATGTAGTTACAAAAAACAGGAGTCAAAGACCTCGTTTCGATGTATGACTTGTTCTATTTTTCTGTTGTTTCACAAAAAGAAACTGTTTCAAGCAATTCCATGAATTTTGATTTTGTTTCAGGCTATAAAGTTTGGTATTAAAACTCTTTACTTTTTATTACCCTTAAGTCTGTCAGTGACAAATATGTCACGATTCGTAATCTTGACTAAAAGATGAAAAATAATCTTTTTTTTTTAAAAAAAAGTCTTCAAAACATAATTTTAAGAACACGCAATATATGAAAAGATAAAAAATAGGAAAAAATCCTATTATTATCAATCAAACGTGTCAAAAAACGATTTAAATATGACAGCTCATATTAAATTAAAATAAATGAAAAAAATTGTTTCATCTAAATGAAATATTTCATGATATTACAAAGAAATGTTGTTTTAAAAAGTCCAAACTTCTTTCATTTTCAGTAGTGATTTACTAAATATTTCGCCTATTCCCTACCTTTTTTAATATTCTTCTGAAAATTACTTAAATACTTTTAAAAATTGTATTAAATATAATTGAAAAATAATTAATTATTCAAAATATATTCAAATTTTTATTTAAAATAAGATTCATTAAAAATAGAATGTTTGTTCATTTGCACAAACGTGTTGTAAGTTCGAGTATGGAAATTTTGAAACCAGTTAAAAACTTAATTTTATCCGGTTTTAAACACCAGTACCTACCGACCTATCAAACAATTTTGATGATCCATTACCCAAATTTTGGATTGATTTAGATAATTTAATATTTCTAAAAAATGAGAAAAATTCAAAAGAAAAATTCATCTTCGAAAAATTATCACAATTCTATTTGTATTTTAGTACACAAATAAATTCTTTGTTTTTCACCTTTTTATATTTTTCCGTTTATAAATTATACAATATTTCTTTTTTTTCTCAATACATTTATATTGCTCAATATGAGCATAAAATCTCTAAATACAGAAAATTTAGTAAAAAACCAAAACTAAAAAAAAAGTTGGTTTTCTAAAGTAAAAACCAAACTATAGTGATTATATACAAAAATTTGACACATTTCTTTGAAAAAAAAAGATCAGGTATGCATCACTCTTTTAATTTTTGCAAAAATGATTACAGAAATAAGCATAATTGGATTAAGTAAAAAATGCTTATAAAATTTTAATATTTTTTATAAAAATTTTGATTCGCATTTTTCAACAAGAAAGGATTTTTAATCAAGTATAGATATGTTGAAATTTCCAAGACCATAACCAAACCTCTCTATATTAAACACCCTAAGGCACTCTTCACATCTTGGAAATAGGCTAGTAAAATATTAAGCAGTGTTATCTATATTAATTTTAAAACTATTTTGCCCACTATCACCTATGGGAGTACCTACTGGCGTTGTATAATCAATTACAAAAAACTAAGTTTTATGTCATATGCTCCTCTAAAATCTTTCTCTAACCCACTGCTAAATTATGTATTTTTGAAAAAATTAATAGTTTCTCCAAAATTCCCTCAAGTAGAAAAGCACCAAATATCTTTCATTCGGAACCTTACGTTAGTCTCTTTCTAATAATCTTGAATATAAAGATTACAAATGTTTGCTCTAAAATGGGAGCTGTGTCTTTCTGTGATAAAATTATTTCTTCAGCAAAACGAATCCTT
Source organism: Nectonema munidae (assembly GCA_030549495.1). Lineage (NCBI taxonomy): Eukaryota > Metazoa > Nematomorpha > Nectonematoida > Nectonematidae > Nectonema > Nectonema munidae. The sequence goes on from JAUIRK010000920.1 coordinate 563,108, forward strand.
TTGTTTTCGATTATTCCTACATAGCTTCAACCTTTATTGGCTCTTTTTCTTTGGCCTCTTCTATCAAGGACATCCGTTCCATTTTCACAATCTAGGAATTTTGATAAGCATTCACTGCTGAATGTATCGACCTTCTTCAAGATTTAAATTGTTTGAATCAAAACTCTAATTACTTTCTCTGCCACATCCCTATTACCTCTTCACTGACTTAATGTACAGCCTTAAGTTTTTCTACCTGTGTATCCTAGGATGGAAACTTTTCTTCAAGAGTTGTATGGTGTCGTAGATATGTCAATGAATTTAATAATGACGCCCTGTCCAAAAAGCATTTCTTCTTGAACACACCAATATAAAATTCTTTTTTGAAACTTGAAACCAAGAATATATCTTTTTCACTCTGGATTCAAATACTTATGTCTTCATCCCATTTTCTTTTAAGCGTTCCATTTCAAAAAGAATTCTTTGGGAAGAATATGAAAATTTGTCTGTCTCGTCTAAACTGATAAGATGGTTCAGAAAGTACAGCAACTGCAATTTACAACTCAAACATATGTAGATTCAATTGCTCAAAAATTAAAAATCTGTCATCATATAACGGAATGTCCAAATACCTCATTTTTTAAATGAGAAATTAATGTCTACTCTTTTTAGAAGAGACTTAATCCTTCTCATTTTTTACGTTTTAATTTTGAAGCCTATAAAATATTCTTCATTGGAAATATTCTGAAAGGTACTCATATTACATCCTCGTTATCTTTCCGTTATAAAGGGGTTTCTTCTTGTTTGCAGCAATAACCCTAACCCTTTGATTAATATAAATGAGTAATTAAAATTTATATACAGTATCTATATGAAATTATTTTGAAAGTTAATAAATATGATATTATTAACTACATCAATACATTCAGTTCATAGTGAATATCAACACATCTTAAGCTTTAGTTAGAAGACCACTACACGCAAGGTTATTTTCTACGTGTAACCAGTTTGTTTGTTTTTTAATGACGACTATGAGAGCACTTCACATATAAAAGAATAAAAGTTATTTTTTAGCACTAAAAATAAGTCCAAAAATTTCGAATGTGATAAAACTTTGAAGAAAATGAGCAAATTTTAGGTTCAAATTGATTTAGTATAAAAAATATATTATATCTAAAATTTGAAGAAATGTTTTTGGAGATAATTTTTAGAAGTAAATCGCAAATTTGATTAACACTAATAGGCATTTTCAAATCGTAAATGTAAAAAATGAGCCCAAAAATGAAACCAGCATTTTCTAAAAAGTAGCGGTGATTATTGAAAAAATTAAATATATAAAGTGTTATGCGTTCAAAACTGTATATAATTATAAATTTTCAAAGTAGTATATAATATAGACCCTAAGTTATAAGGTTTACAGATAATGTCAAAATTTTGCTGAAAAATTAAAAATTTTGATTGACAGTTTTGAACATGAAAGGGTCATTCAACTACCATGAAAATTGTATCAAAAGATTTTTGGAAAAGTCACGAAATTTGAAGGGATATGATTCAGCGAATTTTGTATAATTAATTTTTCAGTGAAGTTATATGAACAAGGGAGAAATTTTTTTCAATGTTTATATCTAAAATTATAAATTTGTTGGATGAGGTTGAATTTTTTATAAAGTAGAGAAAAAAATGAAAAATGATTTATTTCACAAAATTAAATGACAAAAAACTACCTATACAAAAAGTAAGAGCAAAAGTAATGAATTTTTGATCGTAGATAACACCGAAGTTCAACTTCTATCGGAACTATAACTTCGACTTTTACGACTGTAACTTACGCTTCTTCGTTTTCTAAAAAATAAAAAATCATTTTCAAAGTATGCAGCAAAAGAGAAATCATGAATGATAAATCATAAGGCTTCATAAAATTTACTATTTACTAACACTGAACGAACTATAGGATATCAAAAATTTCAAATACTGCATTTATTAAATATACTTTCAGATTTCAAAGGTCAGAGTTCTACTTTATACATGAATAACTTGTAAAAAACTTGATTTAAAAATGTCATATCACAACAAAATAGAATAGAGTATGCAGAAAAATTAAAAGCAAAAAAGATGATAAATTTTTTTATTTCCTAAAAAGTCGAGATAAAATATAGATCAAATAAAAAGGTCATCGTCCGTACAATAGAATAAATCATGCGATCAAATATTTGTGAAATACGACAAAAAATAAAATAATTATTCTAGATAAAGGAAAGTAAGTACCGATTGTATGAGGGCGATCGTGACTTGTTTCTATACTTGTCATAATAATCGTATTCTGGACAATTTCGAGCAAAGTGCCCAGGCTTGTGGCAGCGAAAGCATTCATCACGCTTAAAAATAAATCCGGATTAATGACAAAAGTTTATTTGTGTCCTACTATACTAGACGTGCATGCTTACACAAAAAGCATGCTAATCATGTAAAAGCCATTTTTGTCAGTATGAGAATGTACAATGAAACCAGCATGGCCGATTTAGTATAAAAACATATATTTTATGTAAAATTTGAAGGAATATTTTATGATATATATTTCTGATCAAATCAAATTTTGATTGACATTTTCTAAAAAGTAGCCGTGATTATTGAAAAAATTAAATATATAAAGTGTTATGCGTTCAAAACTGAATATAATTATAAATTTTCAAAGTAGTATATAATATAGACCCTAAGTTATAAGGTTTACAAATAATGTCAAAATTTGGGTGAAAAATTAAAAATTTTGATTGACAGTTTTGAACATGAAAGGGTCATTCAACTACCATGAAAATTGTATCAAAAGATACAGCTAGCGATTTTCGGAAAAGTCACGAAATTTGAAGGGATATGATTCAGCGAATTTTGTATAATTACTTTTTTAGTGAATGAGTATTCAAGTATTTCAGGAAAAAAATAGTTCTAAAAAATTTTTGAATTAATAAAAAATTATTACGATTATAGGGTATCTAAAGCAGTGTTTCTCAAGGGAGTCCACATAAAAATTTGTTGAGAAAAAGTTGTGAAATTGAAAAAATTCGATATACTATAATGCTCAATTATATGTGAATGCTTTCCCATTTTCATATCTCGTCTTTGCGTGCATTCAAAAGGTTTTCAGTTCAAAAATTTGCACTTTTTGATTTAAAATTGAATTAATGTAAAGGAATATAAAATAGTGATTAAGAACGACTTACATATTCCTATAATTGGCTACGATTCTGAAACCAAAAGTGATCTTTATACCTTATACGACTAAAAGTTAACGTATATTCTGTTTGCTCATAAGAAATAAGCATTTTTGATCATGGTAAAGATAATTTTTCAAAAATATATATTTTTGATCGAAGGAATATTAATTAAAATATATACTATGAAGTATATTGAAAGAAAGTTCTAAAAAATGAACGAAACCATTTTTAGATTAGTGTAGACAAATATGTATATCGATTCAAAAATAATTTTACTTTTTAAACAATTAAATTAACAATTGATAAATCCTGGGAAGTAAAAATTAGTGCAGGATTCGGGAAAACAAACACTAGTACATAAGCTAAAATAAGATTTTACTTACACAAAAATTTTATAACGTTAGCAGCTTAGAAAGCAACTAAACACGGATTATCTTCATCAAAATACAGTAGTACACATTTTTTTTATATAAACAATTTGAGTTGCTAAGGATTAAGGTCTGAAATGAAGTCAAAAATTAAGCAACTTGTTTAGTAACCCACAGGCCTCATATGGACATTTTCTAAATTTTGTGGAATCGCAAATATCCACTTCAATTCTCCCTTTCCCAAGAAATAAGACTTATTTTTATATGGCTAAGCAATCTCCTAAGGAACCTGGTACCTGAAAGGCTCCTTCACCCTCAGCAAATTGGAACCTGATCCAAAAAATGGAGTAGCTAATATAAAAAGGCTGATTTAAGCATAAAAAATTACAGAAAAAGTTAACAATCTTGTAAAAAAAATTATTTCGGAATTAAATCAGATAGCGAATTTTTCAACGGATGGAGAAAGTAATTAGAGAGAGCAACTTTTATATAGTTTATATTCCATGATAACTATTTTATAAACCATAATTTGAAGATACAACTTAGAGAACAAAATAAAAAGACAGGGAATAATAACTTTATTACCAGAATTAGTAATTTTACCCATTTTATGGGTGATATCTCTCAAGAACAAGAAGATATTTTTTCATTAATCTTCTTTCTATTAATCCTTGAGTATATAAGCTGTAATATATATTTTTGAATAAAAAATTACGTCAGCACGATAGCCATTTCGATCGGAATTTCCATTGAAGTATGGACGGGAAGTTGGACCACCTCCTCTTCCCCCATACGAATCTCTTCTGGAAGTACGCGGTCCTTTGGCATGTTCAACAACGATTCCTTGTCCAAATAACTCGCGTCCATTCTCCGTGCGTATAGCATCCTTGCCGAATATTCATAAATATTATATCAGTGCTTGAAATATATGCAATACGATTCATTGGATGTGTACTACATACTCTATACTTATACAGTTAGACACTACACAAATGTTAGATTTACAAATAATTACAAAAAACAGTAAAATCTGCACAAAGGTATATACATTAAACGATTTCTTCTTAGCTTCAATATAGAACATTATAAATAAATCTAAAAAAAGAGAGAAGTTAAATAAATAAATAAGAAAAATAGGAAATTTATTTTAGGTAAGAAAGAGATACCAAAAAGGCAGTAAAAGTTTAAACCGTTTTCTAATTTCTTAATAAAAAAGAATGTTTAATGTTAAAAAGAAATGCGTTTTAAAAATAAGTATTTGAGGAAAATGAAATCAAACCATTTTTAGGCTAATACACACAAGTGGATGGAAAAACATCTATTTAATATAAAGATTTGACAGGTATTTTTCTTTGTTTTCTATCTTTTATTTAATCGGCGATTAATTATTATCTAAATTTTCAGAGCATTTAAAACAAATAGCATTTGCTAAGATTTTTTCACAGTACTTTTTAATAGCAGTATAAAATACTTAATTAAATTGTTAGCTTGTTATTTATTTAGTATTATTGAAAAAAAATTAACATTTTAAAAAATATAATTTAATTTTATTTAACTACCAGTTTCAATTACTCACAATTAATCCTGATTGAACTAATTCAGCCTTGATTTTAAGGGGTTGTAAGTAATTTCTTAATAAACAAATATATTATTAGGTAATTAGCTAAGAAACAAATCCATACTATGTAAAATTTATTTTTTATATTACCACCTAAATAACATTGTAACAAACTGCCTTATTAATAACAAAAAATGTTAAGGTTGTAGCTAATAATCTAACTAGAACTAACTTATAAAAATGAACTAATTAACTCTGTTTGACTGTTACTTAGTAAATAACAAAAAGATGTTAGCTAACAAAGAAATTAATAAACTAATGTACTAAACAATTATTTAAACTAATACTAACTGGATTAATTAATTAACTGACTGATTAACAAGCTAGTAAACAAACAAATAAACTTACTAAACTAACTAGTTACCACTATTAAATAAAAAATAATAAACTTCATAATTTAAGCATCATAAAATATATTGTCATAGAAAATTAACTGATATCTTTTAAATTTAGAGGTGACATTTTTAAAGATATATTTTCGTTCAAGTCATAAGTATATAACATATTGAGACAGAATAATTTTATATTAAATTATCGTAAAATTTTTAAATCAAGCTTCATTATATTTATAAATACGGTACTAAATGAGGCAAATTAAAAATGCCCATATTTTTTGTATTTTTGGCTGCACATTTATGTGCTTCAATGTTACATATAAAAGGTATAAAATTTTTTCTTCTTTCAACCTGAATATTGATAAAGTTTATTATAGTGTGCCAATCAATTTATAAACTTTAAAAGTATTTTAAATAACTTTTACTAAAATTTGTTATATTAAGTTAGCAAAATTAGGAAAGAAAATATTATTGTCAAAATGAATGTTAAACTATAGTTAAAAAATCTAAATTAGGAACATATGATAACATTTAAAATAAAGCAACTAAAAATAAATGCTACATAAAAAATAAAATACTATAAAAACAGGTTACCTTTGAAAATTATATCAAAAATGAGAAGCAATTTTAAGCAAAATTTACTTAAAAGTACTTAAATGAAGTGAATCAGTGCTGATATGGGAATAATAGGCTAGCTTATGAGAATGAGAGAGAATTAGCTTGATTCAGCAAGTATATTTTTATTAAGACGCCAATTTTTAGAGAAGAGCCTTGACAAAACTTGATCTTAGAAGCAAAAATGTTTAATGGAATGACGAAAGGCGGAAAATTTTATTCCACAACCGATAAAGGTTAACTCGTTTTTGCTGTTTTAAAGAGTGCATGACTCAGTGGAAAAATGAATGGCAGAGAGAGAGCACAAAAACCTTTAAAAAAAATTTATACTTGTTAAAAATATGATAAAATTTGAAAAGTTAAAGAATTTATATCTAAGGAAATATTAATAGCTTACTTCTGCATCTCTTACATCTTCAAAATCAACAAAACCATAAACTAAATTTCCAGCTAAAAATAAGCAGTATGAATATACTATAGTAAATAATTTATATAATCATACGTCCATATTTTATATCACATTTATTTATTTTTCCATGTACTGAAAAAATATCCTCTAAATCTCTAACTCTAGTATCTCTATGGAGTCTACCAACAAAAATTTGGGATCTCTCGGCCATATTTTATAAATATGACTTGAACAAAGCAAAATTAAAAGAGAAGAAAAAATATACAATGAAACAGTATTAAAACTTAAAACCAATATAAAAAATAGATAATTTGAACTGGTTAACTTTGCTGTAAATTATGATAAAAAATTTACAAGTTTTTTTTGACTACCTATTTTGTAAATATATTATAAAAATAAAAATATTTAATCCAAAACATAAATTTAAAAAATTTCTTAACCATAAACCTGAGCCTCATGGTTGTTAAGGTGTACCTCTCAGCTTAACAGTTGAAGGTCAGGGGTTCGATCCCCAAGGCTCCCAACTCTAAAAACAAATTCACAAAAACTGTGATTAACCATTTTAAGCATAATGCGAGCATATAGCCTTACGGCTGAAAGTGCTTTGATATCTCCAACCAACCAACCAACCAACCAACCATAAACCTAAAAAATGTCCCATTTTTTTAATCAATAACATTAAAAAACTAAAAATCTTTTTATAACCGAGTTAGATTAGAAAATCTACTAGATTCTTTTTTAACACTCTATGGGCCTAGGCCCCTCCCCTATGAAAATGGCTTCAAAAATTACCCTTACTAATGTATACCCTTACATGTATAAAAATAAATTTTTGCAATTTATTCATGGCAAAATAAAATATGAAAACATAGGTAATTAGTTATTCTAAAAGAAATAATACAGCTGTCGTATTCTCTGAAAACTTTTAGCAAAATTACAAAAAATTTCAATGGATTTCGGCCCCCTATAAGAAATTTCTGGATCCGCCACTGATAGAGACCATTAGAAATTATCTCTCTATCCCTTTTCAAAAACAAAATAATTTTTACCAGACTTCCTATTTTTGACTTTTAAAGAATATTTATCGATTCTTTGATTAATTGAGAAAATATAGGTAATAACTTTTCTAACATTGTCTTCCCGAATCAGGTATATCGAAACTTACATCTAAGAAAATGTGCTTTGAAAGTTAACCCATGTCTCTCTTATCATTTGTATAAAAACCTGCACATAGCACACTATGGAATAGAAACCACTGCAGTATAAAGGTTGGGAATGACAAACAAGCTGTCTACCCTCGTTCAGAAGTACAGGTTATGAGATATATATATTCGAATTTAAAAAACTTAGAATTAAGTAGTGTTTAAAACGATTTAAAAACAATGAAATGCATCTAATTTAATATTAAACATCCAAAAATAATATCTTACTGTGGTAAAATAAAATATCAATTTTTTTTAACAACTTAAAATACTGCTTCAATATAATATTGAAACAGCACATATATTATATGTATATAAATGAACATGCCGTGAGTGATAATTGAGCGAAATAATTGCAGAGAATAAGGCATTAATTAAAGTAACATATTTAGTACATTAAGGCGACAATTAAAATATATAAAACTTACATATAAGAGTAACTAAAAATACCTGTCGGCAGATGGCCTAGTGGTAGGAGCGTTATGTCAACCCTTATGGTACCCTTATTTTCCAAACTTTATAGGTTCCTTGGGCTGTTTTCAACCTTTTTTTTCAAAATTTTAATTCACCTGAAAAATTTATTGAAATGGCACAAAAATATAAAAACATTAAATAGAACAATTTATACAAACATATTTAAAATGATTTTTGCATGCAAAGTAGTCACAAATAGAGCATTTCAGAGATATTTTATTTTTTTGTTTTTGCAAAGATGACATCTTGCTTTTTTTGGCCCATGAAAAATTTCTTCTCCAACTTCTTGATTATTTCTTTTTTTTATTTTAAGTACCAAATTTTTGCTTGATAAAGTTCTAGGCAGTTTTGGTCTTGCCCTAATCAGTGGTTCTATAAGTTTTTTTCCTAGTGTAACAAAATATTTTCGCCTGACATCACAACAATTTTTTTTTTTTATGAAAATCTCTTTTGACAAAATAAAACTATTAAGTGAGGAAATATCAATTATGTTACTAAAAACCACAATCGGCCAGCGCTTTGTTTTTCTTTTGACTGAATAATTTGATACCATTTGATCAACTATATCAACAGCAACTTTGGTTTTATTGTAATGTATAATCATTTCTGGTTTTTTTGCTTCAGAATGGTCGATTCTTTTAGATTTATTAAAAGAAGATAAAAGGAAGACGTTTTTTTTAGGCATATACGAAACAAGCATGTTTTCTTCGGTGAACAAGAACACAATAGAAAATACATGGCGCTTTTTTATATCAAGTATTTCTGGTGGTATAAACTTTTTGTTTTTACGAACTGTAACAAGCAAAGTCACTTTTCTCTCTTTTAAGAGTCTTTTAGACAGGTTCAAAGATGTAAAATATTGTCACACGTCACGTTGTGACCTTTTAGTCCTTTTGTCATATCCATCACAACACGCTCTCCTTGATTTTTTCAGCTGCATTTCTAGGTTGCTTTTCCAAATATGGCTGGATGTTCCATATGTAAAAACTCTCAACATCTGCTAAAATCCAAAACTTTAATCCATATTTATCTGGTTTGGTAGGAATTTACTGTCTAAAAGGACAATTTCCCCTGAAGCCTCTGAGCTGCTCATCTACTCTTACTTGAAAACCGGGATTGAAAAGTTTTGGTACCAAATTTCTTGAATTGGAGCAAACTTGTTTTTTCTCTTCTATTTTCCCTTGTTTTTTTGTCATCAAATCGTAAAACTCTTGAAATCATTTTGAAGTTTTTCAGAGACATTGTAGCTCTAAAAATACTTCTCCCAGTATCATCATCCCATGGCAGTGGACTCATTTTTGGATTTGAAAACTCCAGTAAGAATCAACAGGCCTAAATAAGCTTCAAACTTTACGGTATCAAGCTCCACCCAGCTATCACCCATCACAATTTTGTCTTCAATGTTAGTCCACTTCATTATTGTATTAAAAATTTTTGGTGGAAAAAATTGCATAAAAGCTGTGTACTCATCTTCTATCCTTGAGCAAGCATAACTTGTTGGACCTGGCTTCATTCATATGCTATTATGACACCTTTCTTTACTTGAATAATTAAAATCGTCATGATACCATTTTGTCTCCCTATCTTTCGAAAGACAATACTCATGAGTTTCCTCATCTTCTAAATTAGAAAGCATTCCATAGGAAAAATCACTATAACATTCTTCAGTCTCACATAATGAAACATGATCTTCTACCTCAGAAAACTCGCAAATGGAAGAGGAAGAGTCGCTGTACATGCCTTTATAAAAAATGTAGCAATTTAGTACTAAAAAAATAAAAAAAATAAAATTATATTGCTATTTTATAGTCTTGCTTGGACTCTTTTGTACCCAAGGATCTCAAATGTATAAAAAAATATATCCTAATAAGTTAAACATTTTATTGTGTTTTAAAAATTATTTTGGGATTTTTATATTATATGTAATAAATACTAAAAACTTAAGGCTATAATAATTTTGAAATTTTTAATAAAAGATAATTTTTAAAAAAATTAGATTTAAATGAGCTCTAGGATCTTATAAGGGTTAATACAGATGATCTGGGTTCGATTGAGTCTCAAATATTCTTCTATTATTACAAGCGGTTTACTTTTTTCTTCTCAATGAAAACAACGAAAGTACAAATGATTGAAAGACATACTTTTTAATCTTTTTATTTTTATATTTTCTGGCTCTATCATTTCAAAATGGGAGATTGTTCTCAAATATTTATTGGCAGACTTCATCGAGATACAAGAGTAAGAGATTTAGAAGATATCTTTTCAGTTCATGGAAAACTTACAAGATGCGATATAAAATATGGACGTAACTTTTTAAATATTTATTTAATATTTTTTTTTCTTATTTTTTTTAATTTTTAGCTGGTAATTTAGTTTATGGATTTATTGACTATGATGATAGAAGAGATGCGGATGTAACTTTTACTTTTAATTAAGGCTTTTTTAATAATTATAATTCATAATATAATTTGTTATTAATTCAAGTATTTTTATTTGAAGGTATTTCTGCTCTCTATCTTTCGCTATTCTTTTTACAACTAAATATTGCACTCTTTTATAAAGCGCCTTTATGGTTTGTGAAATATAAAATTGCTTATCTGTAAAACAACTAAATTCCTTCTAAGCTCAAGTTCTTGCTAAATCCTGTCTTAATTCCAATCTTAAAAAATCATCATCTTTTGCTCTCCCATAATCTAGCTTAGTATTCTCTCGTGAGAATTCATTCTCTTAAAAGTATTTTTAAGTAAATTTTGTTTGAGATCACTTTAATTTTTATTATATTTTTATCATTTATTTCTATATTTTTTGCTCTATACGAATGTATAAAAGATTGGATAATACGGAGTTTATTTTAAAAACTCAACGCTTTAATTTTTAAATGTATTTTGAAAGGATTAACTTGGTGTATAACTCGTAAATCTCTAATTTATCAATAACAGAAAAAACTTGATATTCCTTTAATTAAAAATTTTTGATATAACATTAGAATTTGTTACTAATTTTTTTTATAATAGTACTATATCGAATTTATATTTTTTTTCTAGCATGCATTTACTCGAAACTTTATAGAGCTTTATTAAAAATACTGAAGAGACGTGTTGAATATTCGGTATATAAAAAATATAGTTTTGTAAAGCAAGATTTTTTTAGAAGTTCAATTTATTATGTTATGAATGAAGTTTTTTCCTATGTTAATTTGAATAAGTAATATATAATACTAAACTTAGTTTAAAAGCCTTTTCTAATAAAATAAATTGTCGTTTTCATTTAGGTTTTTAGTTTGAAATTTTGTTTGATAGTTTTAAGCGGTGGTTATTTTAATTATCCTACTTTTAAATATATATAATAATTCACAATATAATGAAAATATATAGTCTAAAATGGAAAGATCTTACGCTTTAAGTCCAAGGCTTTTAAAAATGAATCGCCTAGTTTTCTTTTTCAATCGGTTTTTATATAACCTAATGCAGATGATTTTTGTTACATCAGACAGTGGTATCACATTTCCCTTCAAAGTTTAAAAAAAATTTTTTTTTAACGATTAAAGATGAATTTTAATGAGTTTTCAAACACATTACAATGAAAACGTTTTTTCTTTTTATCATAATTTCAATGGTGACAATAATAGCGTTTATAAAAGATCCTAACTTATCTTTCATGATTTTATTAACTAAGAACAGCAAATGGAAGATTTTATGCATAGTAATTACGACTGTATTTATTTAAATATTTCAACGCATTTTTAACATCTTAAAAATAAATTAACAAATAATATTAAACTAAAATGATAAATTAGACTATTAGTTGACATAAATTCGAACAATTATTCATGGAATTTCTTTTTATTTTTTAATTATTATTTGCATTCACTAATTTAACCCATTTGATTTCAGATAAAGCGGACGATATAAAGTAATCTGATATTACTTCTTTAAAATCAAGAAAAACCTGCGTCATTTAAAGATGAGCGTGGGGTCGAATGTGTTAACGTGAAAACAAAACGAAAAACCTAATTTCCATAGATTTGTAAACTATATAAATTATAAAGTAACTAGATCACGTTTTAAATAATTATAATGGATTAAGAATTTTGGGTTTCTTTTATGTATAGATGATTTCGCGAAACCAATAATAATCTGAGAAAAATCAACCCGTAATATGTATTTTCTTTCTCTACTCGTTATTATTTTTTGATTTTTCGAATACACTATTAAGATCTTTCCCCATTTAACGCTTTCATGCAGAGATTAAATACATAATTTTAATATAGCAACTGGTTTTAGTATAATCATTATTTTATTTTTAATTTTCCGCTCATATCTATTTTATATATCATTTTTTATCAGATTATTTTAGTCAGTTATGTTCTTATTCGTTATCTAATGCTTCTCTTATAGCTCTATTTATGTACATATACTTGTTTTGACAATTTTGAAAAGGATGCCATACGCTCGGAAAATGGTCGCGAGTTATTTGGCCAGAGTATCGTTGTTGAATACGCCAAAGGTCCGCGGACTTCTCGAAGAGATGGATATGGTGGAGGAAGGGGAAGTAGTTATTATCCCCCACCCTCTCGCCCTTATTACGAAAGAAATGGCTATCGAAGTGATGTAAGATTATATAAATTTTCCTCCTCTCATCAACTACTCTCGCCTTTTATTTTTAGCGTGATGAATGCTATCGATGCCATAAGCCTGGCCATTTTGCTAGAAATTGTCCAGATTATGATTATTATGATAAGTATAGATACAAATCGCGCTCTCCCTCCTATAACCGGTATGTTTTTCAAATAATTTAAATATCACGGGTGTAGCGTCATGAAAAATAGTAAATCGCCCTCGCGTTCTATCGAAACTTAGAAACAAAGCTCCTTCTATACCTTTTCATGTTCACTGGGAAATAGCAAATTCAAAGTGGGAAATAGCAAAATCAAAATGGGAATTGACTAATTCAAAATTGGACTTTTTTCCCATTTTTTGAGTTTCTGATTATATTTTTAAACATATTTCATAAAAATAGAAGTTTTCGAACAAGTTTATTTGATATCAAAACAAAAAAAATCAAAATTGAACATCAGCATAATTTAAAACATCAGGAAACAAACGCTGAATTTTGGCAATAGAATTTGAGCAAAAAGAAGGATTTATCTCATCGACTGCCAAAGCAACCATTTCCCCAGTTTTTTGTTCTAAATTCCTATATTCCCAAGCCGTCTCGATCAGAATTATATAAAACCTCACTTGATATTTCAGCCCACTCCTTTTTGACTCTGGCTTTCACTTTACTCCAAATTGATTCGATCAGATTTAACATTGGGCTATATGACCCCAAACGCAGAATTTTATGAAGAGAAATTCTTCTTCGTTTAAAATATTTTCAATACCCGAGTGGCAAGGAGCATTGTTCATAACCAACCTAACATGAACTTGGTGTAGCTCTAGGGCTTTTCTCAGTGTGGTTTTGACGAAATTTTCAACTTTGTTTTTTTGAAAGATCCTCTTCTAATTTCATGACCCAAAAGAGCTAATTGCACCTATCAAATGAATGCTTGTTCCCTTTGAAGCTGCAGCGGTCATGGAGCATCTGAGGCCTCGTTTTTTGTCGACCTTGATTTCTTGAAATGTGTACTATATTGAAATTTGTTTCATCCATAAATAAAATGGGGTTTCCCTCAGATTGTTGTTCCAGAAGCTCGACAACAAACTGTTTTGTTTTTTCTTTATTTATGAGTGAATTAGCCCTTTCTGGTTCAAAGCGAACTTCCTTCAAAGTGTACAGTAATAATAGGTCGAGGTGACGTCTAATGCTTTCTTTTGAAATTTCAAAGGAAAACTTTTCGGTAAATTGACTTTTGATCTGTGATAGAAATATTATCCCATTTATTTATTTTATCTAATGATTCAACTTTTTTCAACCTTTGATTTGGCATATTGTCGAAGAATAAAATGTAACAAAGAATTATCAAAAAAAGTTTTTGTTTTTTTTTCATTCAAATGAAGGCTTTGGCAAAAGTTTAAACGAATGAAAGAAAAACATGAAAAAATTTATTCAAAAAAATGAAAAAAAGTCCCATTTTGAATTAGTCATTTCCCCTTTTGAATTTGCTATTTCCCATTTTAAAAATGAAAAGGTATAGTGCTGCTTCATATTTAAATTTTTTTCCCATATGTGTTGTTGATGTGGACTACATGCCAAAATCAAGGTTCACTAGGAAAATTACTGAATACACATCACCTATTCAGAAAGATATTCGAATTTTGAAGTGATTTATAAAACTAAAAAATTTATTAATCAAATAGTTTTTGGATTCAAAATATTATGAATAGCAAAATATGCCTGCTTCGCTTCTACCTGGATTTTCAAAGTTTTAATATGTTTCCCATTCATCAAAAAGATCTTTAAATGATCGGATCTTTATTCCCAATTTATGAATCATATGTTATTCTAATAAGTAATAAGAGAGAAAAAATAAAAATAAATGAAATCACAATGTAGAAAAATTATTATCTATATCATTAGCCGTATATCAGAGGCGAACATCACTCATTGGACAAAAATTCTTTTATAATAAATTTAGAGGATGCGCGCCCCTGATATAAATAAAGATATTCAAAAACTCCAACAAAACATTTGTCTTCACAAATTCATTCAACAAAGTATGTAGCTCAACAATAAACAAGTCTCTTCTCCTTCTCTAGCAACTTTTCATTTATTATACAACCGATGAAGGTCGCGTTAGAGTTCCAGAAAGATTTTTTATAGAACATTCACTCTCACCAAGCCAATTATCTTCTATGTGCAAAGCCTCCAGATCTGATGAATTTTCATCGAGGACGTCTTGTACTAAATCTGCTTCCCATGTACCAGTAAGTTCTTCAACGACCGGTAAATCATCATCAATTGAAATGAATTCCTTGTCTGTCATAGGGTTTTCTATTTCACAGCGCTGAGAGACTTCTTTGTTAAGATCATCAAGTGGGATGCCCTGTTCAAGATTCAAAGATTGTGCAAGAACACCAAAACCACTCTTGCAAAAACAAGCCTCAACTGTAGAGGGCTTGATATCTTTAACAGAGTCCGCTATCCATTCAATGGCGTTTAAAACAGTAATGGTGTGAAGGCTTGCAATAATGGAACTGAGAAGTTTTTTTTGATAATAACGTTTAAATGTATGAATTATGCCCTGATCAAGAGGTTGTAGAACTGAGGTACAATTAGCAGGAAAGAAAATAACATATATTTTTTGTCTTAACATCTTTTGGATGGCCAGGAGCGTTGTCTACAAACAACAAAACATTGCGTTTTTGCTTTTGCATCAGCTTATCAATTATCAGCTTATCAAGATATTATCAAATTCAAGCAACCATTCACTGTAAAGTTCAGCAACCATCCAACCTTTTTTATTGGACTTCCATAAAACAGGAAAAGCTTCATGAGGAACATTTTTAAAACAATTTGCCTTCTGAAATCTTCCTATAACGAGCGGGGTTTAGAATTCTCCATTCATATTACAGCAAAGAACACTTTTTAAACAATCTTTCGATTTTTTTAAACCTTTGCACTTTTCAGCCGAGAAATGTAGTGTTTGATCAGGAAGTTGACGAAAAAAAACGCCTGTCTCATCCTCCATATTATATATATTAGATTTGTCATATCTCTCTATCATTGATGGAAGCTTAGTTTTCCAATCAGAGGCAAGACTTTTATCAACACTTTTGCTTTCTCCACAAACTTTAGAAGATGAAGTATTATAACGTTGCTTAAAACTACGCCACCATCCATTTGAAACTTTGAAGTTAGAAAGGTTTAAGTCTTGTGTGTAGCGTCGAGCTCGTTCTTGCATCAAAGGCCCACTAACACTTAAATTTTGCGAGCTCATTTTTTGAAACCATTCCCACATAACATGATTCAAACTATCATTTGGTGTTGTTATATTTCTTCTTTTGCGGTCACAACTTGAATTTTCTTTATAAGCAAGCATCAAAATATTTTGGACCTGAGTTCGACCAATGCCAAAGATCTCAGCTAGTTGTCTAGTACTTTTGACTTGGCTTGCATTTATAAGATCAATTTTTTGTTCTAATCTTAGTTCTTTTCTTTTACGACTTTTCATTTTGAAATTAATAAAAAAAACAAAACTGGAATAAATAAATTAGTGAATCAGGATAGTTAAAAATAAAACAATCATTTAAATAAAGGATAAATATGAATAAAAAACTATGAACATATACCGAAGATCAAATCAACCAGAGACAAATAAGATAAAAGAAACGTTAATGTTGCTGTAGCAAAAAATGTGAATTGATTGGATAAAAATATCGAATCAGAGAGGCCTGTCATATGTCACACAGACAGTGTCAGTGATGATGATGAAGAAAGCCACACGGTAAAGAGTCACTAAAGATAAAGTATAACACTTACACATGCAAAGATATTTTACAGGATTAGCGATAATCAAGGATAGTATTAGTAGTAGTATAGCCAAACACATGCGAAGCACTCATAGTAAGACTCCACCTATTTTTTTGTAAATTGTATTCTCGAGATACTTAGTGTACATGGAGTCTTACTAAGATTGCTTTACATGTGTTTGTGCTATACTACTATTACTTACTATCCTCTTGATTATCCACGACGAGTAAAAGTCAATAAAGTCAACTTTTATTTCTGTTTAGCAAAAACTCTTTGAAGAAGATCTTTACTTGTTTAGTCTAAAAAAAATTTGAACTAATTTCACATTTTTAAGTCAATTTTTCGAGTTTAGGTCAATTAAGTCAATTTTTATATTTAACACTTTTTGATTCAATGTGCCTAAAATTGTTACAAGCCATACATATAAGATTTCTTCTTTATATCAACACTTCCACAATAGTTGAGCTTTTTTCATCTAATAAAAGGTTTTACTGTAAAGTTTGTCTGACAGGTTAAACATGAAGAAGTTTTTTGTAAGACAAATTTTTTTTGTTGAGAAACGCGGTTACATACGATATATCCGCTGCAGAAGTTATGGAATTTTATTCCCAAACTTTTTTATCATTGCTTGTTTTTCCCATTTTTTACACAAGTTTACCTTAAAAGTTAAGTTATCCCTCAAAATTGTAGATTACCGGCATTAAATCGTTAAAAATTAGTAATAGAAAAAGACGTTCTATTTTCAAACCTATCGGCAACACTTCACTTTCAATTGTAACGAAATTGATAAATTGGTTGCAAGCAACAAAATATTTTCATTAAAATCTTCCAGCAGTGAAGAAATTAATAATGGAGATGATGGAATTTTATTGCCAAATATCAAGAAATTGTTAAAAAAAGAAAATCTGTGTCAAAACTTGCTAACAATAATTATGGAATATTCACGATTCATTCATTTAGTCGGAAAAAGTCAACATAGAGACTTTTTCAGTCGAAGATGCCTTTACTTGTTTCTTCAACATTATTTCATTTAAGACGAATGTGTCGTTAAAAGTTATCTTGAAAATAGATTCAAATAAAATCATGAATATGAAAAACTCTCAAATCTCTAGCAGTACTTATCTCAAATTACAAAATTGTCAAGTTTTAACTTTAGAAGTAGAAAGATCTTTTTCTAAACTGAAAAAACTGCTAGAAAATGATTGAATTTTAAATCAGAAAATGTCATTAATTATATGTTGTTGTATTACAAAGTCATGGATTCTTTGAAATAATTTTCAATACTTTCTCTAAAGTGTTCATTTCAATGAAACTTTAAAAAGTCAATTTTTCCTCGCCCTGATTATCACTAATCCTCTCACATACATACAACAATGTATCTATCCTATCATATAAGCATCATATAATGTTCACAGCATAAACACAAGAGGGTAATCATAATGCTAATGCTAAAGACAAAATTAGCTTCTATAACTTTATATCAATAGGGTAACAAAAAACAGATGGTTAGGAAAGACTGATTTAAAATTCGCAACTAAAAGTGTTTTTATTTTGATGTTAAAACTTGAAAATTTACCGAATTTGTCCGTTTTGACAAAAATATGCGATAATGGGTGACCGTAATACGCAATACGGGAGTGACCATTATACTCAATAATTATGTAATATATAGAAAATTGACAGTATCAGAAGCGTTGACCGCTTTTCAGGAGTGACCGTAGGGAGGAGTTGTACTGTATATATATTTGGATTTATTTCGATTTCAATAATGTCTGAATATTTTAGCGGACGGAGAAGTAGAAGCTATCATAGAAGAAGTCGCAGTTTTAGTTCTGATAGAAGCTAGATTGCAATCCTTGAATGTGAAGAATGCTATGTTTGTATGGATGTGGATAAATTTCAACCC
This sequence comes from Nectonema munidae, assembly GCA_030549495.1. Classification (NCBI taxonomy): domain Eukaryota; kingdom Metazoa; phylum Nematomorpha; class Nectonematoida; family Nectonematidae; genus Nectonema; species Nectonema munidae. Next base: position 581,635 of record JAUIRK010000920.1, read on the forward strand.
TTTTCTTTTTAATAAATTCTATTTTATGAGTGCTTTTTTGCTGAGAGAACATCCACGGTACTGAGAGTAAATACTAGCCTAATACTCGCAAACTCTAAATTCGTGGCAGAGTAGGAAATGATTTAACCCATTAATGACATCCTAACTTAAAAGTTATGTTTTTTTTACTATAAAATTTCTTAACACAAAAACGTTTTTTCATATATTTTTTAATCTAAAGACCTTAATGACAGTTTTGTTAAATAAACCTGTTGATTTATTGGGGCACATATCTTCAAAATAGAAATAATGAGCTCCAGTATGAAAACCAGTTACAAAATAATTACTATTTTACCAGTACCAAAACTATGGCACGATAAAGCAGACATTAAGCCTCGATGCAATCTTTATAACTAAATTAGAGTGTAATAAGGAGAACCTAAAACTCAGAATTAAAAAAAAAATATTTTTGGAGTTCTTTGAATCAACAAAATAAAATATAACTTTTAAGTTATATTGTCACAAAAGACTACATAATCAAGGTCAATTATGTAATTTCCGAAAAAATCTCTGTGTTCACTTTTATCTGGCCAATCGACAATAAAACTCGTTACAACAAGATCCTAATATACCATTTTTAAGTGCAGGCTTCATTACCGTATAAATTTACGCAGTAACTATGTGACCTTGATTGCACATAATCAATGTAAACAATAATGTAATGGAGTTTTTCTAGAAGAAAAGTTTATCGTTTGTTTATCATTTGTTCTTTGTACAGAATATTGTTTAAATTTTTATTTTGAAGTTCCAAATGCGACAGTAATATTGATGTGATACAAAACGTAAAGTATCTTTCAAGGCCAAAATTACTGCACTGCCTTTTGATCCGTATTCGATTACGACTACCTCGATCTTTTTCAATTTTCTTTATTTCTTTTTACTTTTCTGAAACATTCACTGAATTTCTGAATCTAAATTTTCTTTTTAATTTCTTTTTTCGTAAGTATACCAATTTTTTGCTCGTCTATATGTATGTGTGTGTATTTATGTAAAAGAGAATAGAATGATGTGTGTGTGTGTGTGTGTGTGTGTGTGTGTGTGTGTGTGTGTGTGTGTGTGTGTGTGTGTGTGTGTGTGTGTGTGTGTGTGTGTGTGTGTGTGTGTGTGTGTGTGTGTGTGTGTGTGTGTGTGTGTGTGTGTGTGTGTGTGTGTGTGTGTGTGTGTGTGTGTGTGTGTGTGTGTGTGTGTGTGTGTGTGTGTGTGTGTGTGTGTGTGTGTGTGTGTGTGTGTGTGTGTGTGTGTGTGTGTGTGTGTGTGTGTGTGTGTGTGTGTGTGTGTGTGTGTGTGTGTGTGTGTGTGTGTGTGTGTTGTGTGTGTGTGTGTGTGTGTTATGTCCGTGTGTAGTAAGGTTATAACGAGAGTTTTTATACTAATAAATGTTTCAGAATATGAATGTGAATGAAGCCATATCATTTTTGACTGATAGTGAATTTTCTTCTGCTCAAATTTACATTTGTCCTCCAGAAAATTCATACATAAGCGATGTTGACAGTGGTGATGAAGATTATGAACTTTCAATCGACAACCTTTCGGGAAAACAATTGAATGCTAGTGCAAGTTTGGTTTTAAATAATATCGATGGTTCGAAGGAGTTATGCGGCGATGAAGATGATACTATGATAGATAAAAGAACTCCAGACTCAAGAAAATGGAAAAAAATTGACATAAAAAGTATATTGTGTAATAACGATTCCCGCATTCAAGCCTCTCTAGATGATATAAACTCATTTTCCCCAGTAAAATATTTTGAGCTTTTTTTGATGATGAAATTATGGAATTTATTCTACAACAGACAATCTTGTATGCTAAAAGGGATAAGGGGGGATTTAAATTTTAGTATGGATAAATCTGAGTTGAAGCTTTTTTAAGTGTTCTTATGATAAGTGGTTACAGCCCAGTTTGCAGAACTAGAATGTTTTGGGAGCAAAAAGACGATATACATAACATAGCGATAGCTAAAGCATTTAGTCGTAATCGCTTTGAGAAAATTCTTAGCTATATTCATTTAGCTGATAACCAGTGCCTAGAATGCGGTAATAAGTTGGCAAAAATAAAGCCTTTTTATGACAAAATAAACCTTCGTTTTTTACGTTATATGCCTGAATCGAAAAATATTAGTATTGATGAATCCATGATTGAATATTACGCAAGCATCCTTCTAAACAATTTATGAAAGGAAAGCCTATTAGATTCGGGTATAAGACGTGGACAATGTGCACTTCAGATGGCTACATTATTTCTATTTCACCATATGCGGGTAAATCTGAAGTATATAACAAAGAATTAGGAATAGGAGGTAGTGTGGTAATGAAATTCGCTAATCTTTTACCACAAAGTAATTACCACCTGATAATGGATAATTACTTCTGCTCCTTGCATTTGTTCGAACTTCTAAGAAAGAAGGGATTTCACGCCACAGGTGTAATAAGAAGTGATAGGTTGCAGAAATGTCCAATTCTTAATAAAAAATGCTTACTTAAAAAAAAGAGGTAATTTTGATTATCGCTATGACGCAAGTTCTAAAATAATTGTTATAACCTGGAGGGATAATAACGTAGTGAATCTTGCATCCACCTGCCTAGGAGTAAAGCCAATAAAAAAATTAAAAGATGGTGCTCTTCAACAAAAAAAATTATATACATACAACAACCAAATGGTATAGCAGAATATAACAAATTGATGGGTGGAGTGGACAGATCAAATCAAAATGTTACACAATACCAAATGAGCATACGTTTAAAGAAGTGGTGGTGGCCTTTCTTCCGATTTTTATTTCACGCATCGCTACAAAATTCTTGGTTTTTGTACAAAAAAAGTTGTCTGTATAAAGATAAACCTCTGGATCAACTTGGGTTCATACGTGAAATTGTTAACACATATCTTCTGCAAAATTCTGCAAACAAAATTCAAATTCCTTTTTTACAAATAAAGTTAGCAATGACATTAGACTTGATCAAAAAGACCATGACTTTGGCAATCTTCCTACTCAAAAAATATGTGTGTTTTGTAAAAAAGGTACTAAAAAAGATGCACCAAGTGTAACGTGGCTCTACATATGCATTGCTTCACAGCTTTTCATTCAAAATAAAGTTTTTTAATAAATTTGTTGAATCTTTTTTCATCTTGTTTCTTGCTACAATAAAAAAATAGACACTCTTCTTTTTTTCAAACTGACAATACTCCATCTTTAGTTTTAAGGTTCGGAGGTTGGTATTTGCTCTCTTCATTATTTCCAATCTCAGCTTTCAGTTTCACTGAGTCCACTTTTTCAGGTTCATAAACATGTGTATATTTTACTTTTTTAAGTTTCCCCTTGAGTTTCTTTTCAATTTACTTTTATATATTATATATGGAGCACATCATCAATAAAATGATATTCTCCCTTTAACGACAATAACTTTTTGGTTATGATTTATTTTTTTGCTCTAAAAAATTATATATACGTTCTAGAATGTTATGAATAGTGTAATTGAGTTCTGTTTACATAAAACTATCATAAATTAGCTCAAAACTCATATGCTAGAGGTTGGTCATTAATGGGTTAAACTGGGAATTTCAGTTAGTCTATTAGCTTGTTTTGTTTAGCTACAGTAAACTTCGACTTAAGTTTCGCAAATTTTTTTTGCAAATTTTAAATCCATTTTTTTGATTATCTCTCCTCGAATATGAAAAAGTTAAATAAAAATATCACTAAAAAATTTTATTATGAAAAAGATGAATAAAAAATTAGTTTGGTTTTTTAGTTAGTTAACAAAATATTTTAAGACAAGAGGGAGATAACGAATAAGTACTCGATTTTTTTTAGAAAATTTAGCAGACAAAATCACAAAAATAAAAATGTAATGTTTGTAAACATTTTATCTAAAATAAAATGAAGTCAAAAGATTTTGACGTAACACAAACTCATTTAATTCATATTTCTTTATCTTTCATTCAGCTTCTAAAGTAACACTTCACCATTTTCATTCAAAGCAATAAAAAGTGTTCTTGATATTAGCATCAGCACTTCCTGTTTAGGCCAGTACAACAATTTGTCTTCAACTTGAATAATTTTTCTATAAAGTTGTTTTAAACTAACAAACTTTTGTATATTTTCATTATTATAATCATTTCCAGTTTGCATCTTCACCAAAACTCCATTTACATCATCAGAATGAATAAACATTTCTAGGTCGTTTTGATTAGCAGAGCTAACTTTCTATAACGTTTAATTATAGACTTAACTTGTGGCAAAATTTCATTCATAAAATTAACTTCTTCATTGGTATCCAATTCTAAAGTCAACAGAATTGGATAACCTTGTAATATAATAGATAAATATATATAACAAGTACACAAAACATATGTTAAATAAAAAATAACTTATTTTACATTAAATGAAATTTCGCTACTCACGCCTTACCAATTTTAATCACCATGCTTTGTCCACGTGTTGTTGAACAAACCACATTTGTACCCATTTTAACATAATTTCAAGAAGCGGTCTTCTAGCATCCTTTTTGTCTTCTTACTGCCGAAAACTCCTTCATTTCATGTTACTCCTAGTGACCAATATTTTGCTTTCTTACGTCACATACTTCTCATCTATCTACTATAATAAAAATCTTTTACACAATATTTTTCGTGTGTACAAATGTTACAAATAAATACATGTCATAAATTTTTAACTTTATCTAAGCAGGAATAACCTAGTGTTCACATCTTTTACTTTTCGTGCAATTGATTATATTTTATTGTTGTAAATGTGCTGCCTGTAAAAGATTTGTGAAACTATAACACAAAATTGCTTTCGTTACTGTTCATGCAAGTCTACTAAGCGCGATTAATTCGTTCCATAATTTTAACGCGTTAAACTAAGAATCTTTTTCATATTAATATTTATATAGTTGAGCCTTTTTTTTCGTCACCTTCTGTTCTTAGAGAAAAAATGTCAGATCTTGGAGGCTAACAATGAAGCATGAATTTTAACCACTAGGTAACTCTGAGTTAAAATCTTAATTTATTATTAGATGCTGTTATATCATACACCAGGTATAAGCCACAAAAAACTTGTCAAAGAGTTAACATATATCGAAAAGATAGCAAGTCCCTTCCTATGTATGCTTTAATATGTGAAGAGCATCACTGCGTCTAACGACACCACTTAAGTTTACTAACTGCTGCTAAAGGGGTTCACTGCCCAGTTTTACTGCGGACATGTCCACAATTCCGTTCCCTCCATGGACAGTGCGTTTGCTATGATGCCTCAATTTGAATCGATCCAGGCAGTTGCGCTTCACGTCCATTGAAAGCAGCAGAACCCGGCTTCACTTATCACCGTTTCTTAGAACCCATTCCATTCTTTAACAGATACACATTAAGAGTTATACGTTTACAAATAAATATATGCGTCGCAGCTCAACTGGTTCCAAAGATATCATTGATCTTTTTCACATAAGTTCAGAACAATATTTCAGAGAACCGATATTGCCATGAATCAAGTTTAGGGATCTTTCACAAAACATTTATATTTAATAAGAGAAGAAAGAAATTTATGATTGAAATTCTGACTACATTAAATTTTGGAAAAATATTTGCTTATTTAATGTCGAACTGTTTCCTAGAAAAATTATCCACCTGAATTCTATTTTCGCCAAGAAGTTGGCGATTCATCAACGGTTAAGAAGCGTGGAATAGAAACCTACGATAACCTTTGAATTTCAATATTCAGAGACGAAATAGTACGTTGCGGCAGAGGCCGTTAAGTAAGGTATACAACACAGAAAACCGAGAGAATCTTCGCGGCTCGTCTGTATTTTTATTTGAAATTATATAGATTCTAAAAATTGACTCTACAGTTTGTAAAACTAAAAAATATTAAAGAAATTTAATATTACATTTTTTAGGAGCTTGGCAAAGCTTTGGAGGCTAAAATTTTTTGGCACTAAGCCTTACATTTAATTGTAAAGTTTATAATTAACAAATTTAGTATATTTTTCCGATATATGTAAAAAAATATTGTGTTAAAATTTCAATGAATATTTCTTATAGCACCTGATGGGTAAAAAACCACAGTGTATATATATTTCTTAATTCTTAAATATTTCGAAATAAAAATTAATCATCATGCTTTCTCCACCTGATGTTGAAAAAACCACATCTGTATTCATTTCTATCCCGAATTCCAAGAGGTGTTCTAGCAGGTTTTTTGTCTTCTCATTTCCTAAAACTCTTTCAGTGTATAAAAGCCCTTGTGACCAATATTTTGCTTTACTGTGTTATATTCATTTTAAGGAACCGCTTGTTCGTATTTGAAGTATATTCATCGAAAATCCTTCTCTTTGACTCGTTTAATCCTAAAAATAGGCTTTCATAAAATGAAAAAAAACATTGTTCTAACTGTCTTTTCACAGCCAGGAGGAACTTCATCGTAAAGCTGTCTTTAAAATCTGAAACGTTTACCCAGAAATTCATTATTGATTATGGCTGGTATTTTTAGACAACTACATAATCTATATTTGGAAATCAGCATAAATGTTTATTTTTTTTATTGCTAAGAAAATAGAAGGTCTGAATAAAAAAGCAGATGTATTTTTCTCAGTTTGACGATTGGAAGAATCTTGTTTTGATTTCCAAATGGGATGCCAAAATATACTTCTGCCCGGTTGAAATGACCACCGATGTTTCGAAATGCCTCTTGAAGCAATTTTATTTTTTGTTATCTAGGGAGTTAAGAAAGGTTAAAGCCAAATTGTAATTTTTTTGTATTGGTAAAATATATTTGGCGTGCTTTAAAAATATTTAAACGTTACCAAAATTCTTAGACTTATATTTGAAAATTAATTAAAACTGGAATTTGATTTAAGAAAAACAAATTTCTAACCAATGTTGAAACCATAAAAATTCAAGGATCAAAATTATTCTCTTCCATTTTGTTTAGTTACCAAGAACTGTGAAATTATGGTTTTAACACTAGGAAATCTGACTTTTTTGCACCTAAAAAGCCATTAGATTGTATACGACTCGAACATAAAAGTTAAGTAAGACAAAAACAATTTTAAAAGTTTGCTATGAAATAGATGCAAAACTATTTTAATTTAAAAAAAAATAAATATTATATGTATTACATGTAACACAAATGTAAAGCTATTTGTTTTTTAGAATTTATTTGACAAGCTTTTTAAATCACTTGTGCACCATCGAGGTAAAAAATTAAATTATCGTAAGTCACAAAATTTTACTAAATTTAACCTAAATACTCACAAATTTTTACTAAATTTAACCTAAATGCTGACAAATTTTTAATGTCTGAAAAGCTTGCGCCTTGAAAATAATTCTTTTCAAACAGGTTATGGTTTCCATATGATCCCGTACCTTTTCTAGTGAATTATCTCAGAATGAAAACATTAGTCAATTTTCCATGCGTATTAAACGATTATGCCTTCTATAAAATGCGTAAACACAAAACTAGAACCGTAGTTCAAAAGGGGCAATTGCACACTTATTCTTCAAAGACTCCAAACGACAATATACAAGAAACTCATTGGTACAAATAGTCAATATTTTTTAAATGCCCTAAACAGATTTGTATCACGATCGGTAAAGCGTTATCTCTAACATAGCTACAAACATTAAGGCCCCAAAAATTGCGTATGAAAATATTGGACACGAAAGAAGTGATTCTATTTTATGAGTACCAATTACAAAATATATATAAAAGTTAAAAACATTTCATTTGTAAAAATGCAATGAATGATTTCCCATTTCAAATAAGTAAATAAATGCATAAAGATGTGTATAATATATCTAATATGTGTATATAATTCCTTGTAAAGAGCAAAATAAATATTTTTTCCTTCCTCTCCCTAAAACAACTGAACAATGATCGCAGACATAATCATGATGGCTGTGCTAGCAAGTGTGAGCGATCTTGACGCCTTTCCATAGTAAAAGATGGTGCTGGAAGTTTTGCGTGCCTCAAACAAATTGTACACAAGCTTGGTTCGCCCAAAGTTGTTCACGGCTTCACAAGTGTACTCTCCGTAGTCTTCGGGGCGAACGGAGATTATCGTTAGGAGCGAACGAATCTCCCCACTTTCCTTTTCAGGCAGAATAATGACGGCAAAGTTGGGGCCAGAAACTTCAGTTCCTTAAATCAGCAAAAGTTCAAGTACAGAAAGAGAATTCTTCAAAGTAAAAGTGCGCCCACACAAGTGTGTATTGCGTAGAGCAATTTTATTAAAACATTAGGAAAGCCATTAAATTGTTTATATGTATATACGACGCTCAAACAAGGGCAAAAAATTATTTTTAAAGTTTGTTTTAAAAAAAACGCAAAAATTTTATTTTACTTTAAAAATTTTATGCATTACAAGTAACACACATGTAAAGTCATTTGGTTATCGAACTAGGACACGGAGTCCATCATGCACTGCGATGCAGAGCGTAGATTTTTTTTGAAAAATCATTTTACCCAAACACTTATTTTTCGTATTCAAATCCTTGTTCTCTGCTATTATGGCTACTAAGAAAAGTAGATAAAACAGTTAAAAAATCGTGGTATATACAATGGAACGTCATTTTAAAACGAAAATTTTAATATTACGAAGATTATGTGTTATTCACATTTCATTGACGATCTTATTTGATGAGAAACAGTCTATAACAATATTTCTCATTAAAACTCAATTAAGAGCAAGCGACCATAAACGAGTTTCGTTGTAAGATGAAGAAGCAACTTTATACTATGTTAAGCAGACTCTTTCATAATTTCCTTTACTCTGTGGTTGGCTTAGATGGAATAAGAAATTATTTACATTCAGTGCTTTTTTTGCAATTCACACAACAGTTATGCCATCAATAGGTTCTGTGAATCGCAAATAATACTCTGATGTTGTTCAAATCTCTAATTTCAAAACAACATTTTGTTCCGCCATCATTACTGTAGTGATTTAACCTTGTAATTTACTGATACCTGGAGCTCCCTTTCTTTCTTGTTCTAATATAAACCATGAGTTTTCTTCGGCACCATTAATGCTATAATTAGTAATTTTATTTAATTCCTGAATTTATCCGAATAAACTTTGCATCCTATTATCACTACAATCACTATGAAATATTTGCTAGCTGATAGACATCTTTTTTCAATTGGAAAATTTTTGGTTCCATTTCATTTACCGGAAATAGGACAATAGCTTTATTAAGTAAAAAAAATATTTAAGCCAATCTCAAGGATGGAAAAGGTTGGAATTATCAGGTAATGGAATGCGAATTTTTTCAAATCTGCGTTTAATATGTATTCATTCAAGATGAAATTATTGTTAAACAAAAAAGTTAATGCTACGATAGTGAATGCACACCCGAAAATAAAGAATTAAGAGCTAAAACTCTAAAAAAAAAGAAGCTCAGATTATTGCGGTAGGGAAACGGCATTTCACCCCTTGAAATAAGATAAAGATACCGATCCTCTTCTGGATTTGCCTCCTTTCTCAGTCCAAGTATAATTGAAATTTCAGGTTAACAAAATAAAAAACGCGACTCCAGTTCGTTATAATGATTCTGATGTAGGCGTATAGTATTCTTAATGTCCAGTGGCGGTTTTAAGGGGGGGGGGGCATGGCCCCTCAGTTTTTTGGCTGGACCCCATGTTGGCCCCTCCACATAAAATGCCTATTTTACTGGATTTAAAATTTACTCGAAACTTTTTATAATTTAATTTTTTTGAGTGGGTTTTGCATCCAGGGGAAAAAATATCTCTCTTATCAGGACGGGTGAATCTTAGACCAAGAGACTCTTAATTTGATTTTCATTCATTGGAATAATTCAAAGAAAAAAATTGCAAAATTTATAAAAAATTATCGATTTAAAAACTTGGCCCTTGTTTGGCCCCCTCACTTTTGAAAATCTAGAACCGCCACTGCTAATGTCCAACTTATTTGATACTTTTTTGCTTTACAAATAACTTTTCATTTTTTTTGGTAACACGGAACATTCCAACAAATGCCAGCAAAAAGACGATAATTTTCAAAAGCAATTTTAGTTGAAGGTAAATTCAAAACAAGCCTATATATGTTATAAATAGCATTGTAATAAAAAAAAATTTTTATAGATATTTTATGCTAAATATGCTTTTTTTTCTGATGAAGTAACTTTACGCACTCATTTTTGGTCTTTCAGAGTCTTAGAAAAAACTTTGTCACATTCATACTTCATTTTTTAAAGATAAAAAAGAATATATCCAAATCAGAATGTATCTATTTAAAAGAAAAAATACGCATTTACGTTTCGGAAGCAAAAAAGATGGACATGGAAAATTTTTAAGGAAATCCACACATGTCGGAGCAAATCCAAAAGTTATGTCATTAAATATAAGGTAGTAACATTCAATTTATAATAATCACTGAAAATGTTGCGGGGTTGTCTCCCGTGTTAAACCAATGAGATTTTAGGGGATATATGTGGTATTTTAGATATTGTTATGATAAAAATTTTTTATAAAAGGGGATATTTTAAAAAAAAGAGGGGCCCTTCAAAATACATGATAAAAAGGACCTGTCCCACCCAAAACGATATGTATGGTGAGCCTAGTATTCAGCAAAAGCGTATCCAGCGTGGCCTCACCATTTCTTTAGTTCCGTTTGTTGTAAATGAAGTTTAGTGAGTCCCTTATATACAGAAAAATAATACCTGAGTTCAGCCAAATAACATTTGGCAATGGATTAGCTTCCACTTTGCAAGACAACTCAATCTTTTCGCCAAGCGCAGCAAATACTTTCAACGCTGCTTGCCTATATCCATCATGAATTATGCTTGGTGCAAACTCCATCAATAACAAAACTGACATAACAGCGGAGCCAATAGCATTATCCGCCTACACGTCAATAAATCACTTATTTATTAGAGAAAGGAAAAAAAAAGTTAAAACTCCCCAAAACGACATAATTAACACATCCGATGAGCAAGTAGTGTTATTATACGCGGACGATAAAGTAGCATGCAATCGACATCATGATATGATATAGTGGTACACTCAAATTTTTTATGATCAAATAATTCAAATAGAGCATGCAACTTAATAGCTAAATAATAACTTTTCAAGACCAAATTGGCGCTAAGCAAATTCAAATGTGTACCAAGAATATTAAAAGATTTTGTTGTTAATATCTAAAATATTTTAAGATTTACTTTATTAAAAAAAAATAATAAAGTTTTTTTCATATATTTTGATCAAGATACACACATTTTCAAGTTCAAATTAAAAAAAAAAAAAGGTTCAATTCCAATTTAATGAAATAAGGCCAATAACTTTATATTTAATGAAAATTTTATTTAACTGAATTAAAGTTTAAAACTTTAAAAAGCAATCCTTGAATGTTTGCTATAGGTTCCTAGTCAAAACGGCCGAAACCAAAATGGCGAATAAAATCTGAAATATTTTAACTCAAAATCAGTTTTGACTTATTTTTTAACAAATAAGTTTGCAAGTATTTTAATCCCTTTAATTTAAAACGTTTCAATTTTCCTTCTTTTTCCTCTTTACAATATATATAACATGTTCATTCATGTTAATCTGAATATAGCGCCACCTCCTGTGTATAAAAGAAATACATACATAAACTTCTTTTTAGTTTGGAATATTTGATTTGAATTCAATTCCATAAAATTATCCAACTTTTTAGTTAAACACTTTTTAGGTTTTTGCGCGTTCTGGTTTTAGGGGTTTTTAGCTGTTTCCGTTTTAGGCCGTTTTGGTTTCGGCCATTTTGACCAGACACCTTGTTATATATTGGAATGAGAATATAAATTATTGCGTCTTAGCAATGTATTAAAAAAGGGAAATATTGTAGAAGATTATCATTGCGACTAAACTCTGGTTCATCTTCATAAAAAGAGGAACTTAATTGAAAAAGAACGAACTTAAAGTAAAAATGCTATATATAGTGAATTTGAATTTACTCACACAAAAATCAAAAGGCAAACAAGTTTTTGGCACGGAGTCATTAAATGTGAGCATCAATCAGGAATTTGAAATATGCGCTTGTAATTCCATTTTACGACCCGAAAGCGCTTTAAACAAGAGAATTAAAAAAATTGGCTTAATTGCTACTGTATCCTAAGGTTCAAAAAAAATTCGCAAGAACTTACTTCGAGAATAAACATTTTTAAAATTTTAGATGCTCAGTCTAAAAAATGTAGTTTTATTATATTTATTGAGTACTCAATATCAAAATTGCAGCGATTTTAATTTTTTTTAGGAAAGATTTTAGATGTTATAAAAAAAGTTTCATATAAAAAAGCTTGAAAGTTTGGAAATTAAATTCCTTGTTAAAATTTCTTTACTTTACAGTATTATAAACAGTATTTAGCTAAGCGAAAATAAGAATATTTTTATTTAAAGTGTCTTTTCGTTTAGACGGCAACATCAAGTAATCACCAATTCGTCCTCCTTTTATAGTTGTCCTGGTTGGTACAATATTAATAACTATAATTAATTACTAAATTAATAATTAATTAATAAATACTTAACTATAAAAGGCAGGCGAAATGGTGATTACTTGATGTGGCCGTCTAAACGAAAAGACCGATATAAACTATATATTGTATGTCCAAAATGTAAACATAAACTTTTTACATAATTTAAATTTATAGAAATAATATTTATTGAAAAAAATTTAAAAACAGATTACTATTTTATGGGTGAATTTTTTATATTTTAATTCCATGATATTTGATGCTTTGTAGAAAAATGGATATAAAAATTTTAAGCGGCAAAGTGTCTCAATACGATCAATGGAAGCATTGCCATGAACGTATGCATTTTAAAATGCTGAGAGAAGAGTAAGCTTCTCGCTTGAATTATTTTTACACGTTGTTTATCTCGACACTTTGCTTCGGTAAAGGTCGTGATGAATTGGATACAAACAAAATATCCAGCCTTGAAATGAGGGATAAGTGGAGGTGGGAGATTCCGTCGAGAGACGACAACTAAAACTAAATTTTGTGTATATTAACCTTTTGACCAGCAGTGGGACACGAGAATCCTAAGAAATGAAAACGCCTGCTTTAAATATAAAAAATATCATACAAAAAGAAAGTAGATGATTAGTTTTCCAAAAATAGGTCTTAATAGTTGATGGAAAAAATAACCACTTTTTTATTCGCGTTTCTTTCGTGAAAAGAAAACAGATGATTATACTTAAAAATTCTGGCCTAGGGGCTCAGGTTTTTGAAATGTAATCGTCTGGTTATCCTTTTCAATGAGGTTTTATATAATTTAAGGCAGATTTAATCAGAAACTAGGGTCTCCCATTAGGACTGAAAAGGTTAAATAAAATTATTTTGTGATTTGAAACGCCTAAGTTTTCAGGTGGCTAGTTAAAACCACCACGATTAGAATTGAGAATCGCCATACTTCTTGTGATTTTAGTTAAAAACTGGGCACCATCCGCTGTCCATTTTTGGGTCATTTGAGGGGTTTTAATGAATCCAGATAATTAATGAATTTTACAACATAAAGTGAGAAGATCGCATCTAATTTGAAGAAAATGCATAAAAAAAACTTTGATCTCCGAATCTAACTAGAAGTGGATGATTTAATACTGCTGCTTATATAAATTAATAAAGAGCTTACATGACACACATACACGCCCCTATCTTTTCTACTGACGTTGTAAATCTTCATCTCATGACCCACATACTGACTTCCACCCATCGGTAAAATGTCACCATCTTTACGAATCCAGTACACTTTCGGGTCGGGCTTGCCTTTAGCATCACAAATCAGCGTCACTGACTCTTCCCCTTCTTTAGCGCGAATGGTGGATTGCTTCAGCAAAATTTGAGGAGCGGACAGCACACTCAAAACACTCTCCTTCCATATCAGCGGGTCAGTGGAGATTTGGCATTGATAAATTCCAGAATCTTCTTCGCGTACTGCCCGGATTTCCAGGGTGTACAGTTGATCGGACTGCACTTTCACAGTGACACGTGTATCCCTTGTGACTCGAGAGCCACCACTTGAAAGGATGATAGGAATTTTGATGGGGTCTGAGGAATCCAGGGATGGAAGCTTGAGCCAGGAGACTGCGTACCTATTTCCCACATGCTCCACATAGCACTCAAGTCTGGCTACAGCTCCTTTGATAGCCGTCACCTCGGCAGGCACCTTCTTTATGAGGGGAGAGAGATCGCGTTGTCCATTCGTGCGCAGTGATAGGATGATGATGATGATGGCACAGTGGACAATGATATGATACAAAGCAATTGCCATAATTGGATTCTCTTATCTATACAACATCATGGAAGCACGTAGCTTACTTTACGCCTAAAAATTAAGTCATGATCGAATGAGTGTAGGATATTTGGCCAGTTAATATTTGTAAAAAAGAACACATCATCATTGAATTTATTGACGCCAATTTGGCGCTTAAAAATAAATTTTGGATTATTTGTTACTGGTTACTACAGCTATTATATTTTATAAGTTAGTAGTAATTTTTACTAAGAAACTAAGAAAAGAAAATAAGAAAAAATTAAATATTTTTAAAAATAAAATAAAAAATACATATTTATTTATAATAATTATTTTTCATTTTTAAATTGTTTGTTCTTGATCTCAGATTTGAGTCTGATCAAGCGATGCATGAGTTCAATCCCAATGCCTAAGAACTCCATGCATCTTTTTGGGGTGAGAAATGATTTCTCAGTGTTGATGTTAATCTGGTGATGAGCTAGATAATGTACCAAGTCGGAATTTCCAAAATTTTGAAGATTAATCGTCTGCTTTCTCTTAATTTTATATATTTAAAACAAAATATTTGTATTTCTCGTTACACCACGGTGTCGCACTGATCCTTAAAGCGTTAAAAATTGTACTAAAGAACTAATAAATGTATTTATTTATTTTACATAAAATAGCTTAGGCCCTCTTTTTTCCAAAATTTTTTTTATAATTCATCTAATTGTAAAATGAAAAGTTTTAGTTTATAACAACTTTAAACATTAAAAACTTTTTCATTTTTTTTTTCGCTTTTTATTCAAAAATATTGTTTTTGATCATTACTAAACAATATCATTCGAATAATATTTATACTTTTTTCAGACAAAAGACGTATTTTAGTTAGAAAATTACTTAGATTTCCTACATCTGTATTAAAAGTATTCGAATCTCTTTTCAAACTAAAATATCCTTGTTTATTTCGTTATGCCTACTTAACACTAAAACACAATCCCTTTTTTACCAGTAAATCTAACATTTAGATTTTTAGACAAATATAGGGAGCTTAGGGAAATAAAAATAAAAAAAGTGTGTTCTAAGTAATATATTTTGTCTCTTTTCTTTAGAAATAATAGAAAGTGCACACTAAAATTTTAGTTGGTAAGAGAGTAGAAAAAGCAAGTAAATTCACTCAATTATAACAACAACAACAATTTTAATTTTTGAATCATAATATTTTCTTTTATTTAAAATGGCAGATTTAAAAATCTAATCAGTTCAAAGGAAACTTATTTTAAAGTAAATAATTTTCTTGTAGTAAACTATTTTTTTCATAAAAATTAACGTTTTTATTAAATGAGAGTTTATACTTTTTTTAACATATGTCACAAAAAAGATATTGTTTAGATCTAATTTTAAAATTGCATTTGATAATAATTTTTTTTGTGTTTTAGAATTTATTTTCAATGATTGAAAACAAAAGTTCTAAGAGAAAAAAACTCATCAGTGATTTTTTTTATAACTCTAGTTCGACTAATGTGTCAACTGAAAACAATTATTCTTTTCCACAAACATCAAAAAAAGAACATGAGTTGATTAAAAAGCCAGAAACAAGTTTAACAAATAATGTAACAAGTATTATATCATTGGATCTTTCTAAGAAAAATGACATTGGTGTTGTTTTTTCAGAAGGTATTAGAAGCAGTTTACTATGCAGTCAGTTGACAGACTTTGATAAAAAAAAGAACTCCTAACCAATCATTGGTTTCCTGATGACAAATTTAAATTCCCCTTTACATTAAAAGGAAAAAAAAATCCACAAAAAGATTTTCTTGAAAAGCAACATATATCGGGAGATATTTATTATCCATTTAAATATTCGAAAATACTGTCAGGGCTTGTTTGTGTTCCTTGTGTTTTGTTTTCACATGAATTTGCAACGAACAATCGCAAAAAGGAAACCCAACTTGGACAGCTTGTCATTAAAGCATTGCAAAAGTATAATCACTTGACAGGAAAAGACGGCTATCTAACAGAACATTTGTCTAAAGATTATCATAAAGGATGCATGACATTTTCTGATTGTTTTTTACATTCTTACGAAAAAATTCGGATATATTGACTTCATTAAACAGTAATTATAAAAGTCAAGTACAAGATAATAGAGAGCGTTTGGTTCCTATAATTAAAACGATTATTCTTTGCGGAAGATTAGGAATTGGTTACCGTAGAAACTCCAAAAATCCAAACGTTGAAGATGATTTTTCAGTTTTGAAGAGTGATGGCAATTTCAATGCCCTCTTGAATTTTAGAGTTGATTCCGGGAATAAAACTCTGGAAATGCATTAAAAAACCGCTGGAAAGAATGCAACCTATATTTCTAAGACTGTGCAAAATGAACTAATTACAGTTTGTGGGAATTTGATATCAGAAAAAATTATTCAGGATGTCAAACAAGTAAAATATTTTTCTGTTATTGCAGATGAGACTACTGATTCTTCTCATAGCGAACAACTCGCTATTTGTGTTCGGTATGTAATAAAAATTGAAGGTAAGCATGAAATTAGAGAAGATTTTTTAAGCTTTCAAGAAATGGATAATTTGACAGGTCAGGGTTTATGAGAAAAGATTATTGACACTCTAAAAAAGTGTGACCTCGATCTCAAGTATTTAGTAGGTCAAGGTTATGGTCTTCTATGGCTGGACATATAAATGGAGTTCAAGCCTATATTCGTAAACATTCTCCAAATGCTGTGTATGTTCATTGTAGCAGTCACTGCCTAAATCTTGTTTTGAACGTTTCTTCCTCTCTTTATGAAATCAGAAATATGTTTTCTGTTGTTGAAAATGTAATTTCGTTTATAAATGATTCTGTGAAGCGTAGATCTCTTATGAAAGTTTATTTGAATGAGGCTGGAAGTCAGAACATTAAACTTAAACCATTTTGTCAAACAAGATTTGTTGAAAGACATGATTCAATAATGATATTTCAAGCAAATTACTCAACAATTGTTGATACTTTAGAAGAAATCATAAGATCAGCAGACAGAAAATCAGCTGATAAAGCAAATTCTTTATTTAAATCGTTAATGAATCCTGTATTTATTGTTTCTTTGGTCTGTGTCAAAAAAGTTATGAGTTTAACCCAATATCTTTCTAAAGCTCTCCAAACAGTTAATACAGATTTGATAAGTTGTTTTGAAAACATTAATTTCGTTAGAAACACCTTAATTCAATGGATGTCTTCTTCAGACGAATGGACTAATGAAAACTATGGAACTTTCCTAGTTGTTGAAAAAATGGCTGAAGCGGTTCAAGCTCAAATTACTATGCCAAGAATTGCTTCTCGTCAAATGAATCGTAGCAATGTTCCAGCTGAATCAGTAGGGGATTATTTTAAACGATCAATATGGTATCCGTATTTGGATGCTATTATCCAAGTGTTTGACCAAAAATTTACGTCGCATTGCATTCTCATCAGCAAAATGGCCATACTTATACCTTCAGAAGTTTTAAATTATGAATGGAAGGATATATGCGAATCAATAAAATTTTATGACCCTATTCTCCGTGTTACCGATGCTGATGATGTAAGAATTCAGTTCTTAGAATGGAAAAACTTGTGCGAAAAACTGGAAAACAAACCCAAAAGACCTCTGGAAGCTCTTGATATAATACCAGAGCGGCTAAAATTACATGTTCAGCAGAAAGAGCTTTTAGTTCTTTAAGAATTTTAAGGAACTATTTACGTAATCGTATGAGCGACGAGAGACTAAGAGGACTTGCTCTCATGTACCTCCACCCTAAAATAGAAATGAAAATTGATGAAATCATTGATCGATTCTCAAAGCAAAAAGAAAAGACTTTGTAATATAATTTTAATCATTTATTTTACATACGTTTTCAAATTTCTTCCCTAATAAAATGTGTTAAATATTTTGATAATATTAGTATACCCCCCCCCCCCCCCCCCCCCCATAAAAGATTTCTGGATCCTCCACTGACTGGTTACTACTTAACCCGTTAAGGACCAGAATAATCAGATGATATCTAATGTAAAGCAGATTTGTATTAACCCTTTTGTGACCAAAATCAGACGATAATTATTAAAAAGTAGACGAAGATAAAATTGT